>CM060622.1:48903737-48941237 GCA_030578275.1 Meda fulgida
TATCAGAAATAGTGAAAAGAAACAATGATTAAAAAAAACGCATGCATAATGTTTGCCTCTTCATTGTAAATAAATCCAGATGTATGAGAGGTTGTTATATAACACAGTAAAAACCACACTGAGAATATAAGACCTTCTTAAATATTTGGGTCAGTCGTTCTCTAAAAATAGATGGCACCTTTTCTCAGAAAAGGCATAAAATAATTGTATAAAAAAGAAGATATTTCTAATTTAGGAAAAGGTCAAAAACATATACTGTAAAAAATTATGTAAACAATAAGTTATGACAACATGTTTTTAACTTATCAAAATAAGTTTAAATAAATAAATAGTTAAAATAAATAGTTTGAATTGCATTTAACTTTTTAAATAAGTTATGCAAATCACTTGAATGAAATTTAAGTTGAAATTACTTTAATTTTGATGTACAATCAATTTGGATGTTTAAGGCAGCAATTTATGTTTAACAGTGTGTATGGTAATAGTCAAATATCATGTTGTAAATAATAATATTAGAAGTAGCCTAGCCATGGGGAAATATAGATTTCTATGCAAATGTCGCCATAGTCTGAATCTGATCCGAAACTCAAAATGTGCCAATGAATTTCAGCATGGAGAACGACTGCCATGTCCTTATGATATCTAACCCCTGACGATGAGATCAGAAGCAACGGAAACATTGTAACTCTACTCAGCTACAGAAGTAGAAGTGGCCCTCACAAAAATGACTGGCAGAAAGAAGCAACTTCACACCACTGATAACTCACGTCAACTTAAATTTGATCAGAGGTGACTTTTCCCACATGAATACAACAGTTTGTTTGCAAATAAGGTTCTTGACCAGACTTGTGTGAAGGATATTTATAATTCACTTGGGCAATGAGGATAGGTATTGTTTACATCTTGCATGTCAAAGATCATTTCAAGGTCGGAGTATATATATATATATATAAATCACTACCCTCCAAACAGCAACAATATGTTCTTCTTGGAGTCTTGGGTATTTTACATCTGTGCGATGCAGCTAATTTCCACCCCAACCTTTTAATAAAATTCATTGACCTGATACATTTACTCAGAAATTTGTTCAAATACTTCTTTTTAGTTAGTAAGTTGTATTTTCCACTAAGTGAGCACAAGGAAGAATGTGTAATTGGATTTATTTGTATAACAATAAACAGTCTCTGACAACATTTACATTGATTTTGTTTTGCAGAGAAACATAATTTGTTTTTTACGGCTATTGAAATGTAGTTATAAAAACTGGTTTGCATTTTACTACTCCATCTTCATTTTTGCTAACGAGATTAAACCATAAATGCTGTGAAATTACAATGAGTTTTATTTCATTTTTTTAATTTAATTTATTTTATTTACAATGAGAAAATGTATTTAACCCACTAACAGTTTTTAAAAGACTTAAGAGGAGGAATGAAAAACAAAATAAGGGATCACCACAACACTCAAATATTGCTTAGTGACATTTTACCTACAAAACGTTATATACCACATTATCCTGTTCTAAGCATAAAAAAACAGAAACACACCCAATTCTATAAATTGCACCTTCTTTTATAGCTAAAAGACCATTTCAATCCTTTAATAAAATCCCAGATTAGCAAGGTTATGCTAATGTGGCTAAACATAACAGTGAAGTTGATAGTTTAGCCACATTAGCAATAGCTAGCTACAGCCAGCAATAGCAAACGTGTTAAAACTTAGATTTCATTGAAATGTTGTAAAAAAAAAAAAAAAACATTTTCTGATTTTATGATACGCTATGGGAGATTTCCCATAACTGGATGTCCCTCTAGATGGCAGCATTAAGACACTTCTCTCGGATTATTTCACAGGATGCTAGCTAAACTGCCGTTGGGATACCGGCCAGTGTGATGTCAGCTATTTAAAGCCAGATTGTGAGAGAATTGAAATACAGAATTTACTAGTCAACAGCAGAACGACGCTTAGAAACAATTTGTCTATTTTCTTCTGCCTTTTGACAGATATCAGATGAAACAGCATGTCGACAATCGCTGTATTACTGGGGCTTCTGATATGTGCGCTAGAACAGGTGCAGAACCCCCACCCCCACGCAACCCCCATATTCGTTTCATTGCAAAATGATGCACTTTCTATATTTACGCTGTGATATCAACTCCTTGTACTGATCCTACATGCCTGAGGATGTTTTAAAGACCCTCTGCCATGGACTCAATTCTGAAACCCATCTAATAGGCTGATCTGAAGTGTTTCTTCACTGCAATAACATCAAGTTAAAAGTTTATATTATCTTTTTTTTATAACGTTACTGTAATCAGACTTGCAGCATTTAATCAGCTCCATTTTTTTAAACATGTAGGCTTTTTCTATAAATAGTAAACAAAATGACATAATCCAGGGGGCGCTAGTGGGCATGTTATCTCCACAGGAGAAATAAAATATCTTGACTGAATGGCAAAAATTGACTCTTAAAGGGATAGTTCACCCAAAAATGAAAATTGTGACATCATTTACCCTGTTGTTCCAAGCCCATAAAACTTTCGTTCATCTTCGGATACAAATTAAGATCTTTTTGGTGAAATCGGAGAGATTTCGGTCCCTCCATTGACAGCTACGCAACTACAACTTTGACGCTTCAAAAAGTTCATAAAGAGATCGTAAAACTAATCCATATGAATTAAACGGTTTAGTCCGGACTTTCTAAAGAGACTTTATCACTTTATGTGATGAACAACATCTTTTTGGGGGGGTTTATGCACTTATAAACATTCATCAACTCACACTTAACTTGTGGTAAACCGAAGCTCAAACATGTTTGCTTGACGAACGAGAACCAATGAGGTTCATTCTCGTGTTACACAATGTTTATATGCGAGTAAAAGCCTAAATTCATTCAGAATATTTGGACTAAACCACTCAATTCATGGATTAGTTTTACGATCTCTCACTTTTTGAGGTGTCAAAGTTTCAGTTGTGTATCTGTCAATGGAAGGACAGAAAGCTCTCGGGATTTCAGCAAAAAGATCTTAATTTGTGTTCAGAAGATGCAGGAAAGTCTTACAGGATTGTAACGACACGAGAGTGAGTAAATAATGACAGAATTAATATTTTTGTTGAACTACCCCTTTAAAAAAACTTTTTTAGTTGAGAGACAGAAAACAAGCATTGACACATGTAGTCCATTATTTACTTCAGGTCTGATGGCTATACTACACCACCGTGGGCATCTTGAAAATGTGATTGCTAAAATGCTATTAAAATAGTGACAACTGACATGGTGCCATTTTTGAGAGCTGTTGAATACAGAGGGAGCAACTGCACAGGCAAAGGAGCTCAGAAAAGACGGCCTTAAGAATGGAGGGAGCAAAGGAGGAATACGGGAGATGGGGCGGCAAGGTTCAGGAGTATTTTTAGGGCATGTTTATTCACAGACTGAAATGAACCCTCCTTGCACTTCTCTTGCTCACACACCATCTGTTGAAGTCTTTCAGCTTTGTCAGGTCTAGTCAACATCCCACAAGTGTTTGTGAGACACCTTTATTGAGAGTACTGCACATACAATTGCTTTTCTACATTATTATCAAGGACTTTTCTTGCAAAAACATTTCTTCAATAAAATATTTAAGAATAATGGCCATGGCCTTATTAAAAAAATACACATCACCATATTTATATTTAAAAAATCTCCCACTATAATAATAAGTAAAGCATCTGAAAATAAGGCAACTTGTGAATTAACAGTGTCTATTTCTGTCCTAACAAACGTGTCCGTGCTTGACACCACAAATCTGTGGTTTGCAGAGATCAATCAGTGGTTCTTGTCTGACGTCACCTCAGATCGGGCACGAGCTCCCCTGACGGCTATTAAACGTCACCTGTCATTTCTGTCAACCAGATGATCTTCAAAAATGTCACCTAACTTCTCTACCTTCACACACAAAGGACGGGGGTCACACTAAAGAGCGACGATTTAATCGTTTAAGGCACAGGTAGGTTTAAAAAGTACGTGTTTCCACAGAATGCGTTAAAGTTACGCGCTTTTTTCCTGTGAGGTGATTTTACAACTTTTTAAACGAATGACGGGATCCATGTTCGTTATTGCGATTATGAACACGGGTTTATAGACTCATATAATACAGGAAGACCGAATAAAATTAGCTACAAACTGAATGAGGAGGGCGGGGAAGCGGTAAGACAACACGGAGGAAAACTGCGAATGAAATCAACAGCTGTATAGGCTACATCATGTAAACTCGCTTGTCAGATCGAATCCACGTTAAATTTTCTTATAGTCAAGTCAGCTTTTAACAATGTAGATTAAACCGTATCTAAGTGTTGTACAGTTTAGTCGGCTAGCATATTTACTTCTAATTTGACATGGTAATCATAATACCAGTCACTACAGCCATTCTTACTCTGGCCAAAAAACATAAATGAATACAGGATTTCCTTAAGACAATTTAGTAAACTTTTCAGCATCTTCATTATTTTGAGACCATATTATTAACTATTTCTGTACTGACAGTATTTTAGCAAAAGCTGGTTACCACAATTAGAAATATAATAAGGGATAGCCTAATAAAGATATGATGGTCTTAATTTACACCAAAATTACTACTTATTGCTACTATAAAATCATACAATGATACAAACGGTGTAAAATACTTTAAAAGTTTTATGATTTATTCATTTTAATTATATAAAAGATAACTTGTATTTTGCTGTAATCTACGGTTACCATGGTAAAGTTATACAAATGATAAATACAAAAGAAAAAAAGCCCTCAATGTGACTTGATCATGTTTCAGTGATTTTCAGGACATTCCCATGAACATACCTTCCTCTGCTGTTTCTCCCAGGCAGGGTCCAGCAGAAGGTCCCTGTCCCAGTTGTCCTCCTGAATCATGTACTCTTCCGTAGTCATGTAGGTGTTGTTATACTGCACCTGTGTCTCAACAATAGTCGCCATCTTTTATTCTTATCCCTCTAACCCCTTATATTAGAATATGTCCCTTGAGCTTTAGGTTGTAAACTAACAATCCTGCCCGTGCGTAAGAGGAGAAACCCCCGCTCAGTGTGTACTTGTATGACCGTGGAGGAAGAGGCCAGACTCCACTCGTCTGAGGTGCCTTTGTGGAGGTGCGAGCAGAACGTCTGCTGCCCAGTGCTCCTATCCTGGTCAAAAGTAGCACACGTGACTGCACCCCAATAAATAAGACAACTAGTCGAATGGGTGTCGGGTTATGCAACCTAAAAGGTGTGAGAGGCGGGACACGCTGTGCACTGGGACCAATTACTGGTGGCTCTTTTAGTGAAGGGCAGGGAAAGACCTCACACACGCCTACTGGTGCCCTCCACTTTGCTAAGAACACCTGTTGTCCTTGGCTTTAATCTTTATACTTATCCAAGTAACAGTTCTGGGGCCAGTTTTAACGCATCCAGTTACCTATTATGCAATGAAAAAAGGTCCACAAGCAGTTCCCAGGCCTGTTCAGATTGTTTCCGCAGTAATAAAAAGTAATGCCTGTGCCTTTGCTATACATTAATTACTATACACAGTTGTGCTTCTATCTAATTTAGATCAAACAGAAACAAGTCTGTAATATGTTAGAAGACCAATTTAAAGGAAAAAATTCTTATGGAAAACCTACTTCAGAAAATAACATTGAGACGTTTTTTCAAGCAATCATGTACTTCCTGAACAAGAAAATGAAATCATTCTTTACAATAATGACAAGTAAATGAGCACAACATATGCTGTCGTAGTACTAGTTTATTGCAGTAAGCATGCGATGCCAATCAGTGTTCATGCAGAAGCTGGTGTAGGAGAGTACACTTTACCAGTCGCAAGGTTTTTGCAATATACACACATTAACAAGTCATGCACATATTCATTAGAAGGTGATAAAACAGTACGACCAGCTCATATCCTATCACCTGCAATAGAAATAATTCTTGTTTCATAGATGAGTTATAAAAATGAGTACTGGAGTTTCCTTAACACTCAATAGGGGTGTCCTTATAAAGGGATTAAAAAAGATCCCTAAAAATAAAAAGAAAAAAAATGGGAAAAAAGGAAATTGCTGTGGCGGAGCTCTTTCTAAAAATAAATGGGACACAAATGCTAGAAGTTGTCTTATTGTTACCGTCCAGTTTGTGCAAGAAGGGTGACGATATCTAGGGAGAAAGTAGACGGAGAGAGCATTCTGTTATCCATGGAAATTGTGGAGCGTAAAAAAGACTTGTTGGAGAAAGTGAGGGATTCTTTTGATATTACAGAGCTGAGATCCTGAATGGAAGGTTCTTCTCAAACACCGATAGGTATCTTATCTGCCACAGACATCTGTCATCATTAACGAATGCCACAGACATCACAGAAATCTGTCAACCACAAATATCTGCATGTCAAAGATCTTCATACCACTGACATAGGGAGTATCATGGTTACTCGGACTATGAATAACAGATATATCTTATTTCAGGTAATGGACAGTTCCTCATCCTCCAGAATAAGATCTAAAATTGAGGTAATCTAGTCCTTATTTCATCATTTCTACCATGCAAATGTAAATAGCCACTTTGGACTTCTGTAGACACAAAAAGCAATGCAGATGTGTGTGACAATGCATGTGAAGATGCTACATGTCTTGGCATGTTTTGGTATTGGAAAGAAGAATCATCACCTCATGTGGTTGTAAAATCAAGAACAACAGCACCTTCTAGTGAGATAAACCAAACGTAACTAACATGCTCCCTCTGGAGGAAAGGTCCTGTAAGTAGCCCTCAGGCAGCTCAGGTTCAAGTGTTTTTTCCCCATTTGAAGCCACTTGTTTTATAGGACATTCGCCTACCAGGATAGTAATCTAAATCTGTGCCACCTAATTATCGTACATTCAGCTATTTCAAACACAAACACCATATCAGACTCTCATTTGAACAGGTAACACAATACAGCTTTCAGATTAACATGTTTTTTAATCTGACAAAAAAAAACAATTGGGGTAAACCTTAACTATTTGGGATGACTTTTCCTACTGTCAATCTAGGAGGCAAAAGCAGAGGTTTCTTGTAAGATTGACTTGCTGGGTTTTAACTCAGCTATTTATCAAAGTCAAGCACTGCCCTCAAAGATAAGAGTTGCCAGTGTCACTGAGTCCAAATGAGAGTCTTGCGAATAATATCTTGGCCAGTGCCTCGTGTCTAGTCACAGAGCTTTCGGGAATGCGTTCAAGCATTGGTTAACACTGAACAAACGTAACAATTAGCACTGGGGATGCGGCGAGGGCGGCGGTGAGCTGGGCGTTAACGGCGAGACGACTCGAGGAAGCCTGGGGGGGCAGGGGTTAAATTAAATAAACAAACTAAAAAGGCACATGTAAGAGGGCCAGGTGAGGTCGACGATATTGGAGGAACTCTTGAGCAAGGTCCACATCTGCCAAGTGACTCACAAGCACTCACCTTTGTCACACCTTTATCGGCCAACTTTACTTAAAGGAACGCTACACTTTTTTTGGAAATAGGCTCATTTTCCAACTCCCCTAGAGTTAAACAGCTGAGTTTTACCGTTTTCGAATCTATTCAGCCGATCTCCGGGTCTAGCTGTAGCACATTTAGCTTAGCATAGATCACTGAATCTGATTAGACTGTTAGCATCTCTAAAAAAAAATGATCAAAGAGTTTCGATATTTTTCCTATTTAAAACTTGACTCTTCTGCAGTTACATCGTGTACTTAGGCCGACGGAAAATGAAAAGTTGCCTGAAACTTAGTGGCAGTCACGTTGAAAGTTATATAGCTGAGGACTATTTTCAGGCACCCATGGTACAGCAGCAAAGTTCCTTGATTCAGATTCAATGATCTATGCTAAGCTATGCTAAAAGTGCTACCACCAGACCCAGAGATCGGCTGAATGGATTCAAAAACGGTAAAAGTAGTTGGAAAATGAGCCTATTTCCAAAAAAAGTGAAGTGTTCCTTTAAGCCACGCTTATTTAAAGCAGTCTTTAATGCACTGACTAATAATTCCATTCATTCAACCGCTTTTATCCACATTCTCTCCGAAGCTAAACCAACAGATCAATTATTAGAGCACCAAGCACCAAGCCATTACCGAGACACACTACCACCAAAGCAGTAAATAGTCACCCCCGCCCGCCACCCCCTTTTGCCAGTGACAGTAGTATAACACTGGTGTTTAGAGAAACCCATTGGCTATAGCAATGGTGACGAGAGATGAGGAATCTACAAGAGGGGTGGGGTGGGGTGGTGGTGAGGAGAAATACAGCGGATACACGGTCAGGCGCAAACGCTATCGGGGAGGACGACAGGTAGAAAGGGGGCGAGGCGCAGTGCGTTTACCTGAATGGAGTCAGAGAGACCTTCTCGTTCATTGCGCGACGCTAACTTTCTTCCCCCCAAACCAGCACTGCGTATGGTGTCCACAGTTCCTTAGGGACCTAGTTAAGTTGGAATAGTCACATCAGAAAGCGTATGTTTTTTGGGGGGAAGGGGGGGGGGTGAAACAAGAAAACAAAAAAGAAACATGCACAATGGAAGCAGATGCGAGCGAAGCCTTGTGGGAGATATCTTGAATTACGTACAAATACCAGAAAAGGAATTGTAAAATGGTTTTAAAGTGTGGGTGCCTCCTGACTCTCACACATGAACATGTTTTACAGTATGCTTGCGTCATATAAAAGCATAGTCATCATCGTGCCACACTCCTGTTAACGAAGCTGCATGGGACTATGGGTGGTTAAAAAGTACCAAAAGCTGGGCTGAAGATTTTGCTGCTCCTGGGGAAGGGGTTTGGGATGGTGTGTGCAGCTGGGGGGGTATAGAGTGGGGTTGCCCCCAGACTTACCCCATCCATAGTGACAGGGGTGATACTTGGGATCAGTCTCTAGTCCTTTAGCTTCTTTTCGGGGCTCCGATTCATACGAGTCTGGTCGTTTCACAAAGGAAAAACAATCATGAAACATCAAAAGGCAAGAATAGCTAAAGCTCCAAGCAAAAGCTCTCGAGTTTCCTCTGTAAATGATCAGGCAGGATCTTTATTTTTTGAAGGCGTGTTATTGTCAGTAAAGATCGTGTACAGATCTTTAAGTCTTCTCTTCTGAGAACACTTACGGCAAAAACAGTTACCGTAAACTACAAACATGAATGTCAATGCAAAACGTTTTCTAAGATCACATTCACACACTGGCATCCTCAGCACATAGGTGCGAACAGGGGCACGGTAAACAAATGAAATACTGTCACTAAATGAGAGGCAGATGCAAAGAGAGATGGAGAGAGATGCAGTGAGGGTCATCTATGGAGTTGCAGCAGCGAAATGAGCAGGAAGACTGAAAGAAACTGATAGGAATCTCCCAATTTAATTTAATCCCAAATCACAGCAAATACAGCACTTTTGTGTAGCCTTAATCCAGTTTCACATTTTAAGACTACAGATAAAAAAATAGCAAACTTGAATACATTTCACTACTAAGGCATATGAATCATAGGCCACTCATGATTTTTGGCGGGTATTTTTCTAGAAAAAAGAATTTTGGCTATAAACAATCTTTGTGGAAAAAAGCCACAAGAAAGAACATTTCATCTCTCATATAGCTGTAAACAAAAGTTAAAAAATTAAGCAGAGTATTTCTCTTTAAAATGATACGCGAGTCCCTTGTCACCGTTTATAAAAACATGATAGCAATAATAAAAGACACGTACAAAAACAGATTCTACAATGCATCTTGGCAGTTAAGTTGGCGAGCATAGAGATGCTCCCATAAGACAGATCCCAGCTAAAGCTGACTAGCTAAACCTTCCTCTGATTGGCTGCCCATACATCACCATATCTATGGAAGTAGCTACATCAAAGTTGGAGGGGAGAGAAGTCACAGTGTCTTTCAGCTTTCAGGATGGGTGGACAGGGATGGAAGGGTGGGGTTAAAGGTCATCACTAAATTTTCTCCCATCTGAGGTGTAAAGGATGCGTATATATGTGCGTGTGGATCGAGGTCGCTTCCCTGTTCATATGTGCCTTCCTGTTGTGTCAACCATTGGAAAGCATACACGCTACACCAGTCCCAGAGAAAAACAAGAAACACACAAAGACATGTGAAATACTTTTCCAACCCTGGTCCTACACTTCACACACCTTTGGATAAACATACATTCAACTTATTTAAATGTTCTTGAAATCTAACATCTTAACTAAATGAGTGTGTAAACTGGTTCATATAACTATAATAATCAAGCAATATTTAAAAATATTAAGTCCAGTATTCATTCATAGGCTACAAACACTTAATATAAAAGTTAAAAAGCATCATGGCTAGTGCCTAATCTACCCCTCAAAACTAACTGGCTATTAGATTGAAGGTTTCTTTAAACAGACAATGTGTTATATTGGTTTAGTGTGCAGGAATGAGTGCATGCAGTTTCCCTTTTCAAGCCCTGACTACACTGGGTGTGTGTGTGAGATCAGAACCAAGGTTAGAGACTCCAGTCTATAGTTAAAACTGACACAGCCACCGTCTTAAACCCAAGCACACACGTCAAACATACACTTGTGGCTTCTTTCTGACACACACACACACACACACACACACACGCAGCACAAGGAAAGGAGAGGCAGAGAGGACGTGGAGCACACTATCGGAAGGGTGTTTCAGGGGTGTGTAGGGCGAGTTCGGGGCGGCGGAGGAGGGGCTCCTTGTGCGACGGCGGTATCGGCGGTGGCTCATACACGCGAGGTGTTGCCATTGCGATGGCAGGCACGGAGGCGGCGGGCAGGACTGGCCTGAGGGACTCGAGCGTTGCCACCTGCTGAGTCGGGACACCGGGCAAAGCCTGCAGTGCGGACATTGCTGCAAGGTGGTTGGGAGGTGGATACGCATACTGGTATTGTTGGTATTGTTGGTATTGCTGCAGCTGCTGGTACTGCTGGTAGTATTCCGCGTAATATCTGTGAGAAATGGAGGAGATAAAACACACATGCACATCCACGCAGACAGGAATAGAGAGACAAAAAATCATGCATATACAAACGAATGTATACACCATTACACAGGGACAGACACAGAAACACATTTACACACACACACACACACACACATCACCGCCACTGTAAATCGGAACTAAAACAGCCAACATTTTGAAATGTACAAACTTTTGCTGTAATCGTTTATTATAGCCGCGTTTCCACCGCAGGAACTATCCCCAGGAACTAGGGACTTTGGGGTGGTATCCCACTGCAGGAAATAGGGTCTAAATGAAGTTCCGGGTAAATATTTCCCGCTCTGAAAGTCCATGCTTGCGAAGTAGTACTTTTTCAAAGTTCAGGAACCTTCAGGCGTGGGACTTGGGTGCTGAACATGCTGCATTTTCATTGGTTGACTCCATGCAGCATTTTATTTCAATCACCTATTTATTTATTTTTTTTATCTCTTGCGGTGCGTGCAGGAACAGTTGTTTGCTATTCGAATCACCAATGGAGTTTAAAAAATGCGACCGATGACGAGGTTCAGGCTTTATTAAGCTTTAATTCAGATCAGGAACTGTAAAGTAGCGTGCAGTCCTACGTCACCAGACTAATTTGCCTAAGCTTCATGGTACTTTAGACCGTGATGGAAATGCAGATAGCAACAGGTCTGCGGTGGAAAAAAAGTTCCTGGGACAAATTTTTTCCAGATAATTTCGGTGGAAACGCGGCTTATGTGTCTTTAATTGAAATCAACTAACCTGGCTATAGGGTCGTCCTCCTGTGCGGCGGCTTCCTCTCGACCTGCAGGTGTGGGCAACAAGGCTCTGCGCTTGGCCCTCTGGTACATAAATGGTTTCATAACAGGGTCAGGCAGAAGTGGGGCAGATCTTCTTAGTGGACTCCGGTCCCTCTCGCCAGACTTTGAGCTAGCCTGTTGCTGTTCAGCTAGCACTTGCTGTCCTTGTGCAAAGTAGTGTGCCCTTGCTGCCTCAAAGAAAGCTGCTGTGTCTGCTGCCCCAAGAGCCCCGTAAGCCGGGGATGTGCTGTAGAGAGCCGGTGCTACCGTATAAGCTGGGTTAACAGCAGTACCTCCTGGTACCTCCATGCTCGGCGCTGCAGTTAGAAACACTTGATTTGCCATGGCGGGCGTGTAAACCTGTTGACCGTATGCAGCAGCGGCTGCTGCGGCTGCTGCGACTGCACCACTCGTCATCTGCCCATAGAAAGCTGGGTTAACCGAGCCATACATCTGTGCGGCAGCTGCGGCAGCACTGTTGTTGAGTGCCTGATTTGCAACTGTCCCACCGTAGAGCTGATTGGCAACCGTACCGTACACTTGACTAGCTAGTGCTCCGTAAACAGCTGGTGCCACCGTGGTTCCACCTTCAGCTCTTGCACCAGCAGCTGTAAGTCCAGTCAAAGCAGCATAGGTGGGGTCAAAAGTTGAGGTGTTGTATACCGAATTGTGGACGCTCTGTTGAACCTGTAGCGGGAGGCCGGCGGCGGCGGCAGCGGCGGCTGCTAACACGGCCGCTTGGCTCTGGTACTGCTCTAGGGTGGGCTTCCCCGCTGGGCATTCACCTGCATAGTGACCCTGTTTTCCGCAGCTCACACATGGGATTTTCCCAGTTGGAGCCTGCTTGCTTGGCTGAACTTTGGACAGCTCCACGGATAGTGGTCGTCCTTTGAAAGAGGTCCCGTGCAAAGCCTCAATAGCCTGCAGCGCATCTTCCTTGTTCTCCATGTGTACAAAAGCATAACCTAATAAAGGAGAAGACAGGAGTGTTATTATTCAGGATTACCCACTCTGCTCTAAATCAGGGGAAGCCAACCCAGCTCCCGAAGAGATACCTTTCTGCAGACTTCAGTTCCAACCTTGGTCTGACACATCTGCCTGTTACTTTAGCTACGTTCAGACTGTCAGTCCAAATACGATTTTTGTGTATATCTGATTGAAAATACGATCAGAATTAGCTTATGTGAACAGCAAAAAAAAAATCACATGAAATGCGTTTCAAGCTACATCCATATGTGGTTTGAAATCCTATTCAAATCGCATTTCTGGGAATCCGTTTCAGTCAGACCGCTCTGATCGGATTTCGCATGGGTAATGTGACTCTCACGTCACGTAAAATGTAAACGTCAGATGTTGTTACAGGAAACATGCTGAAAGTCGCTACCAAAACAATGCTGTGTTGTTGCAGTGTCAGACGAGCAGAAAATGACAATATAACAGAGACATATTTTGAAACCGGTGGAGACGACAGCGCGGAAAAAAGCCTCAGAAGACGCATAGTCCAGTGCACAGCTACACATGTCCATGTTGTAAGATTTAAATAAGACAACATCTCTATTGCAAACACCTCCATGTTGCCGTTGTTGTTGTTTTGGGCGTATGCCTACCAACACAATGTCATTGCCATAGGAATCAATGCAGGTATTCCAGAAAACGAATGTCAAACACAAATCGGATCTGAACAGTTGCGATACACAATGTGGACATCTATCATTTAGATCAGATTCTAATCGGATAAACAAATAATCGGATTTAGACTGACAGTGTGAACGTAGCCTTTGAAATGAGCACCTCAGGTGAGTTTGATTAGGGTTGTAGCTGAACTCTGAAGGATAGTAGCCTTCCATGAGCAGGGTTGCCGGTCCGGGTTTTGCAACTACTCTCTTACCTTTCACCTTATCACACTCCAAAACTTTCCCAAAGGTCTGAAACAGCTCCTGGAGGTCTTCTGTTGTGCACATACTACTTAGATTACCCACAAACACCTTTGTCGAGTGGAGTGGGCGTCCTCGGGACTCTTCGACTACGAGATTACGACCTTTGAACTCTCGGCCATTGAGCTCCCGAATGGCACGTTCAGCAGCGCCCTCTCCTTGAAGGTGTACGAAAGCAAACTGCCTCAAAACGCTACAGCTAACAACCTGGCCGTATGACTCAAAGATGGCTGACAGTTCTTCTTGCGTGGTATCCAGGGCCAGATTCCCAACGAAGAGCTTAACCGTGTGGCCCTTATCCATTGTGCTGAAATGAGTAAAAGACCATTTTGACATATCAGGCAAGGACATAAAAGCATGTGTAAGTACAATTTGAAAAGTGAGGGGTAAGTATTCCCTTACAAAATGGGACAGTGACGACATCAGATATTAATTATTATTCCATTCACAGTCTTATAGTACTCTGAAATAAATACCATGATGATTGTAATCGTGAATGATTATCGTACTCAAGTGCTTCAAACAATACCAAGGTAATTATGGGTAAAAATGTGTATGAAAATTTTGGCTGATATAATAACCGACAATTCTTCGACAACCGATAACTCGTATATTGTCCAATAAATCTATGCAGATTTTTAGATAATTTTTGAGAGCCCGATTACAAAAACTCTTACTCCTAAATCCATGTCCCAAGCACACAATTATAATGATGTTCTCTTATGTAGCCTAGGCTATATGATAGACTTGCTAAATTAAGTTGAAGTTAAATTAAGGTTAAGTTTGCAGGTTGCACTTAACTGTATTTTCCTTTTTGAAGTGATTCCAATCATATTTCATGAATAATGAATTTTTTTATCGGCTTCAAGATAATTGGCCAAATTTTCTTATCGGGCAGATAACATTAAAATTGGACATATACAAGCCGATACAGATATGGTGGCCGATATATTGTGCATTCCTAATGGCAATACCATGGTTTTCAGACATGTTCCCCCCAAAGAACAACAGTATCGTTTTGTACCTTATTGTTAGTATTATTTCCCATTAATTGGGGAAAACTTGTATAGATTTAGACAGGCGGGGAGAGGGAATAATATTTCCATAATGCTTGGTCCTTAGAGAAAACAACATCAAGTGTTAATATGTTGTTTGACATGACAAAAGTCCTAGGTTACAGATGACAACATGTTTGTCATAACAATATCTTTAAAAATACATATCACAATTAAATTTATTCCTAACACATTAACAACATAACATTATTCAGCACACACTGAATAATATATCGATCAAACAATTATTCAGCATTTATTGAAAATAATTTGTTGTAGTTGCAGTCACAAAGCCACAGTAATCTGATGACGCAGAGTAAACACGTTCACTTCCTCGATCTAACAGCTCACGGAACAAACACACACACATAAACATCACACTAAAAGATAACAGCTGCTCAAACCCTGACATATCATTCAATCCCATTTTTAAATGTATAAATGTGTGAGAAACGCTGACTCGCCGTTCTCTTTATAGCGCTCTGGCGTCAACAACACGAGTAGCGCGTGTCGACTGATTTACTGAATGTAACATTTCTGACACCAGATGTTTACTAAACACTCACAATCTCTTCCGTCATCAACATCACAAATGTCCGCGATGCAACAACATCGTTTTATATTTTCATTGTAAATGCATGCGTGCATTTTTCTACTCATTCTTTCCAAAATAAATCTCTAGATGACTCATTTTGGGAGGATTTTTGTGGAGTGTCCCCGCGTCCCCCAAACCCCTTTGCGTTTCTCTATAAATCACGCCGCGAGCTCGGCTACATCATTCCGTGTTTCGTTGACAATCGTTACCTATTGGTTCTATATTATGAATTATGGAATTGCTTTAAACATTAACCAATATAGAGAGGACAAAAATCTTCCATCTTACCTAAGCGGTGGGGTGTTTCAAAATGGTCGGTCCACTTCCGTTCTTTAGAAACGCTCTCATTCTTCAGCAGAGGACTGAGTGAGCGCGTGCTGATGCATTCACACACACACACACACACACACACACACACACACACACACACACACACACACACACACTGCGCGTGCATCTCCATTGCATGCACACGATGGATCATTTTTGTGTTTTCATTGTAAACAGGAATTTAACAAAACTTAACTCAAAGCATGCAGAGAAGTACTTTAAACGCACCATGGTACATACCACAGATTTTTTTTGTTCAAGTTTTGTTACATTTCCTGAAGCTACAGAAGCTATACAGAATAATACAGTCAGTTTTTTATACCACAATAAAGGAATGATTTGGGCTTATTTTGGGCAAAACAGATGCTTGTTTTTTATTGGGATCAAATATGTTAAAAAAAAAAAAAAATCACAGCAATGTTGTCTGTTTTGTAAATGGGAACATTATTAAACGTGCTTTATATATTTGTTTGATTTTTCTTTATCTGTACAACAATAGTAAAAAAAAAAAAAACACATTACAAACAATACAACAATTAATAAAGTACGTCACTTTAGGTCAGTTAGCCAACGGGAAATTCATTTTAAAGCGATTATTACAGAAGTGCTGAAGATTTTTTGAAAATGCTTACAAATCGCCCCACTGAAACACATTCAAGTTTTTTTTAGCACTCATCATATAAAAATATTTGTTTAACTTTGATTTTGAAGTTCCAGCAGCTGTGTGTAAAATCAGACAAACTAAAGCATAACGGAATGAATTATATCTATGAAATTCAGCTATACATCTACATAGCTACACATGGTTTGATTTCTGTATTTGTGGCATCAGAATCTCATCTCAACCTGAACATACATTCATGACGGCTTCAGACAGGCACGTTTTTGGTCTCTTATCTCGTTCCTTCCGTATATCTGTGCTTGATGTCCATCTGTATTCCTTGACGTGTGTGAAGTTCGCATGCTGGACCCGTTACAGATGAGCTGCCGGTGCGTCAGTGACTTTCCGTCCTCTCCCAGCGATGGGCCGATCTCTCTCCTCCCAAAGGGTCACACCATCACAGGCACAAATCTGTTTAGTGTTCTGAAACAAGCCGGCCGATCGAGCAATGATTCCACATGCCAGCCTGAGAGCGGAGCGAGGGAGAGACACACACACACACAGTCCACTGAAGAACATGAAAAGCAAGCGCATAAGCTCCGCACAGAGTGGAATTTGATTTCTGCAAGAGTAAATACCTTCACTTAAAGGGATAGTTTACCCAAAAATCATTTACCCTCAAGTTCTTCTGTTGAACACAAAATAAAATATTTTAGAGAATATTGGTCACCAAACAGTTGCTGGTCCCATAGTATGAAGGGGGAAAGCCTGGGGCCACATTCACATTCTTCAAAATGTCTTTTTTGTGTTCAAGGAGAAGAAAGAAACTCATACAGGATTGAAACGTTTACATTTTTGGGTGAACTACCCCTTTAAATCAGCTTATAACGACATTAGAAGAAGTGTTTCATTTTTATTTTAAATCTGTCATGTTTTTCTCTGGATAAAAAACTGATTCAGACAAAATTAGTCAATAGACACAAGAACCCAATATTAGATACATTACTAATAAATCTAACAGTTAAGAGCTAGATTTTTTTTTAAATATTAGTCAGTCCATATAATAAAATCCATATAAAGTAAATCCATGTCAATCAAATGCAATGTAGCAGGTTTCTTACGACATAAGTATATTCAACTTTATCCACATACATCAAGTACACTTGAATAAAGTGATTGAATACTATATAGCAAATCTCAACAGTTCATGATTGTTTATATCGTTGCAAAATGTGAACTATATTATCGCCCAGCTCTATGTATAAAGTTGGATATATAAGTTCATATATCCAGAAGCACGACTGTAAAGCATAAAGATAATCAACATTAACAGCATGACTTTATGTGACACTGCTCTGGAACTATGTGTGTTGTGAAAAGCGCTGTACAAATAAAACTGACCTGTCTCCTGAGTTTCCTGTTATTTTGGACAGCGGGTGATTCCCACGGCCCAAGTCATCCTCCCCAGAATCCACCACCAGAGATCGACCAATCACGTCCCACACCTGCCAAACAGAGAGCAGGAGAAACGTGACATCATAGCATGGCATATCATACATGAACACGCACCAAACGCAAGTATACCCTGGCTTTGGTAAATCAGTGCATGAATATTATTAGATGACACTGAATGATATAAGAGTTAAAAAGGAGGTGTAACCATGGAACCGAAGGTTAGAGTAATTAACAATAAGTTATATATATGATAAATAACAGAGACTTTAGATCTAAAATTGGCGTCAATAATTTTCGCACGTTAAAAAATTAATACGACCTCATGTTTTGTCAATCACGCTTACAAACTGCCTCTGAAACTTTCGTCCGTCATTAAAAAATTCGGATCGGGTTCGATTTTCTGCGTTTTCCGCATCCGTAGTAAACATTTTGAATGGTGTTTTGACAATTCAGAGAATCACAAATATGAAAAAACATATACGAACATTTTGGACCTTTTAGATAATTTAATTTGTGAATCCAAGCACTCTGCCTTAGGGTTCATAAACACACACGGCTGACAGCTCGTCCGGGAACATGGACTGTATTCTGAGATCACAGCTTTATTACCTTTATCTGAGAGTCTTCTAGCCGGAATGAAGCTCTTCCATCAGGATCTGCCGTAATGTTTCCCAGATCGCCCACATGCTAGAGAGCACACACGGTCACAGCGTTAAGCAGACATATTCCATTTCCTAAGTCAATACAAAAATAAAACAATAACATATAGAAATATATATTTTTTTAAAAGCAATAGAGAATAAAAAATTCTGTTATTGCTTCTTAAAAAAAACAAAATATTATTAGAAACATTCAAAATATATAATACATTTGTTATTAATACATAAATGTATATAATAAATAAAAATATACATTATATATATATATATAATAAAAAATGCTTTTTTATAAATTTATATAAAATAAAAAATAAAATGTGTTATTGCTTTGTTTTTTAAATTATAAATATTATAAACATTCAAAAAATGAATTTAAGCATTCATTTTTAATTAATGCTTTTTCTACACAGAATTACCATAGTTTAAATATATATATATATATATATATATATATATATATATATATATATATATATATATTTATCAAAATAAAACCAAATATATAAAAATAAATAAGTAAACGAATAAATAATAACAACAGCAATATAAAGTAAATAAAAACACATTACTTATTAATAAATACATTAATAAAATGTATATAATAATAAATCATTTGCTTCTTCTACTACAAGATTACCATATTTTTAGGACATTTTGAACACCGTAAAATACCACTTAGATATTGTATATACAATACAGCGGGCCTAGTTGTCAACCTCATAAACTATATAGTTTATTATAAATAAAAACAACATTCATTAACTATAAGGTTTACATAAGGTTTAGAATGTGTTCAATAATCTTTTTTCTTGGTGAATAGCATTACAGATCTCAGAGGCTTTACGGTGTGTGTGTCCAGAAGCTAATATAAAGTGAATGTACCCTGTCTGAGTCCTGAGGAGCCCCATGGGGTTTCCTGGACGGGTTGAAGTGATCTCCACAGCTGAAGGACACACAGCACACATACAATCATGATTATCCAGCAAACACTGCAGGACAAAGTCATATGCATTCAGATATTTCATTCTGAGCTAGTGCAGTGTGCGTTTAGTTCAGTTTTACACACGATCACCAGACTGCATGGGGTTAATGCTCCTAAACCCACTGTAACAAACATAGACTGCCATGTGATCTAAAGGTGAAAGGTCAAGGGTCGTGGTACCTCCTGCAATCCTGTGTGAGGTCGCCGAGCTCGTGCACATGCAGGCCGTGCGCTCCTGGCTGCAGCCCGTCAATCGTCCCGTCAATCAAACAGCGTTCCTGTGACAACTGCAGGAACCGGACCACGCCCTGCACAAGCCCCGCCCCCCTGACCATCGCCACGGCAGCGCCCAGGTCTGACAACAACAACACACACACAGATAACCAATCAGAGACCTCTACTTAAATTCACTAACTTAATAATGAACTTTACAGCCATGACTGAAGTAGAACAGATATAGATAATATTAGGAGAGGGACAGACAGCAGGTCAATGTGTGTGTAATGTGTGTATTGTCTGACCTCAGTGTTTCCCTACTGTCCACCACAGTGACCCTCAGTAATGTGTGTGTGTGTGTGTGCATGTTAAAACACTGTGGTATCAAATGTTCACAAGTTTTAATTTGTTACACTGTTCATTTATTATTATTATATATATATTCCAAGGCTATTATTTACAGTCATGCCAATGAATTTGAATTTAAAAACCAGCATTAGGCCCGTTTCACACCTGTTCACATCAAGCGGCAACCTCCAGTCTCTCTCTTGAATCAAACACAGAAGTGACTTAAATTGCAATTCATCGACTGGCCGCTAGAGACCGGCTGCAAAAGAGAGTCAATCCCACAGGACCTGAACCTTACAGCAGAAAAAAAATGTTCACAGCCTGGGACAAAAAGTGGTTTTGGTCTATATAGCTAATTTTGCCCTTCATGAGAACTGTGAGGGGGGTGATTTTTTTTATAACTCATCCGTTTAAATTAAATGAAGCCTTAAAGTTCTACATAATTAAGGGCGTGGCCACTTGAGTGACAGGTGGATTCCCGCTGATGTCACTACTAGCAGTTTGTGTGCTGTCTGTTAGCATCACCTCAGCTAATCCGTTTTTGCCTATTTTCGTTTATCCGGGAGTGACGCGCTGCCAAGATGGCGACGGCCGGTGTTTCGAATTTCGACCCTCACCAAATTATTACCCCCTTAGCATTGGTAGGTTTAGGATTAGTTGTGGGGGAGGGGTTAGGATTGGGGTGGGGTTAGGATAAGGCAATCAGGTACTGACTTCAACGAGGGGGGTAATAATTTGGCAGGGGGTCGAAATTCGGCACAACATGGGCTCCGCACACTTTGGGCTTCAAAAATGCTCCACAGAAACCTACGGGTGATGTCACGAACACTACGTCCATGTTTTTTACAGTCTATGGTTCTCATTGTGCTTTGACACTAACAGTGTTTCTGTCCACACCTGATTCTGAGCTGCCCATTCCCTTCAGCACGGCCCGTCTGCCTGTGCTCTCTATCAGAGTCTGGACCTGTGAAGACGTCAGCGCCGTTTCTACCAGAACCTCCTCCTTACCCAGGTTTATCTGCACCGACTGCACTCCTAAACACACACACACACACACATATATGAATGAGATAATATCTCAGTCTATGCTCATGACACAGAAAAGTGTTTCATGTTGTGCTTGACTCACCCGGTTCTTTCTCCAAAACGCCCTTTACTGCATTAACACAGCTGTCACATGACATCTGCACCGCAAACTCAAGCTGTGCAAAAAGGAAATTAATGTGGATATTTATATTTACTATACAGTATATTACATGTATAAGATAATATATATAAACACATATTAACTTATGTTCTATGCGATTAATTGTGATTTGACAGCACTAATACAGTGTGTGTGTGTGTGTGTGCGTGTATACATACACACACACACACACACACACACACACACATATATATATACACACGTGTGTGTGTGTGTGTGTGTGTGTGTGTGTACGTTATATACACAAACTTTTATGTTAGATGCAATTTATTGCGATTAATCGATTTGACAGAACTAACATAGCATGAATGGTAATTTAGACTAAGCATGGATGAGTTTTGTATGACGTTTAACCAGTAAAAAAAAAAAAAAAAAAAGCGTTTAGCATGTCACACTGCAGAATACTGTCATAATCCAGACATAATCATAATATTCCTGAATGTGTTTGGCAGTTTTATAAGTCGAAATAAAAATAAAGTATACAAGACTATTGCATAAAAGACGAAGAGGTAAATAACTGCACAAGCCATCAAATATAACACGTTATGGAAACTTAATCGTTAATATGAACGTAAATTTGACTTGAAAGAAAGACGTTATTATACAGTTGGCCTGCTGATATTCTTATTTTACAAATAATTTCAATTTAATATTTTACTGAAGTTTTATAAAAACTTCATATTTTATAAATATAATTAAAGCCCTAAATAATTGTGATTACAGTAATTACTTGCCAAAATAATTAATCTTAAAGTCATTTTCTCACCTTCGCTGTTCTGTTTGTGTCCATTTCTGGTTCGCACGCTGATAATGACGTACGCGGAAGTTCCGCGTTCAGAAAACGGAATAAAATAAAAGTCCTAGTAAGGAAAGACAAATTGCCAATAACAAAATAGAAGTCCTAGATGAACATGTGGGAGAGGCTCTAATAATTTTGGATTAGCTTTGATTAAACAAAAATTAAATCGAATAAAATAAAATATCAACAAACTACCCAAATAATTTAGCTTTTTGTTATGATGGTTAGCCAAAAATGAATCAGAAGGGTTTTCATTTATTCTAATTTAGTCTAGTAATGATTTTCAGGATGTGTGTTGGGTGCAAATCATCAACATGATACTTACAGTATACGAGATAAGAAACAAACCTCAAAGTTCGTATTTTCTTATTTTATTGAAAAATATCTTAAACACTAAATCACACCAAACCAATTGGATGTACACCACAGTAGATTCACAGAGTTGGTCATCATATAATACAATATTCACAGTTATTTTAATATAAAATCTACATGTCTGTTTTCTGTTCTACATTTGCTACTGTTGTTAGATGTTCTGGGAAACTGAGGCCCTTCTCCAGGGCGTAGGCTCTCCAGCGCTCGTCGTCCGCCTCGTGAGTGAGATAGCGGTAACCCGTCTGCTGCTCGAACTCACGCAGGTCACACCACATCTGGAAGTTCTGCAGGACACATGGACAACATGTGCATACATTATACTGTGTTCATCTGTCCATGCAGTCAATGCACTGAAATGACTTCAAGTAAACACAGCTGTTGTAGTCAATCAAAAATGCGAGTAAAATATAATTGGATTTGGTTGATTGTTTGAGAAAGTCACCAGACCTGAAACCAGGGATGACCCATGGCTTTGCCAACGCTGAACCTGCGTCTCACCACCACCTGCAGCAGGTTATTGATCAGATTCACCGCTGAGAGAGAGAGAGAGAGAGATTAACAGAAAGAAGGAAAGTAAACCCTCATTTAGGTGGCACACTTGTGTCAGTCAAAAGAGACTGAAGACAATAAGAGTGACTATTTGTTAAAAAATAAATGAATGTAGCCTAGCCTACAATATTTTGTTATAATATTTATACTATAATATTTTGTAATTTGAGTAGATTTCATGGTCCTAGACGATATTCACCTCTAAACTATCCACTATTTATTTTATTATTAATTGTATTAATACAGTGTTAAAAAATAGAGCAAGGTATTTAACATCCAAATCATGGAAGACAGATTGGTGTCAACTGGTCGGAGAAATAAAGAAAATCATATGTAATACAAAATATAATAGTGCTGTCAAACCGATGAATCGCATCTAACATAAAAGTTTGTAAATATCATACACATCTTACATTTCATATAGTTGATTGGTGACCGCTCACTGTAAAGAAGCCTATTGAATACGTTTAGAAGAACGACCCTAAAATCAAGATATCAGCGCAAAAATGCCTGTGTATGAGTTTTTCTCTCATCATATAGTTAAGCAATATCACACGAGTGATGTTTTTGTCCCGAATAACACGAGTGCAAATGTTCTATTGTTTTATACAACAGTTCAATAAATAAGAGCTTTCCAGCTAACAATTTTACGTTCCCATCACCTATTGGTGATCCAGGAAAGTTTTCTTAACGTAAATAGAACGTTCCCTTAAGGTTATGGGAACGTTCTGGAAACTTTACGGGAACATTCCCTTTAGGTTATACAATTAAACCTAAAAAATAACCTACAGGTAACGTTCCCAGAACGTTTTGGTTCACAAAAAAATAACCAAATGGGAACCATACAGGAACGTTAAGGAAAGTTCTGTGTTTGCTGGGTTAATGTTGTGTTTTAATTTAGACACAATATTGTCTGTTTTTGCTCAATTTAGCCAATGAAAATATGACCTATAAAGCCAGAGCAGGACTGTTGTGCATCTCCGAGCAACACAGCGGTCTCGTTTCTGAAGGAATGAATCAGAGTTTGAGCGAATCAATTCGGTGAACTAATGATTCAATGACTCGTTCATAAAGAGGGCCATTTAAATTAGTCCTAAATGAATCAGCTGTTTGAACTGATGGAAAGAATGAATGACTCACTAACTTACTCCTTTAGACATTTACCGCCACCTATTGGCAGTTTTCTTTTTTGAATTAATATAATTCATTATATTTAGGCTATTTAGCGCTTTTCTCTGCACCCAAAGCACTTTACACAAGCACCTACTGATCTTCTCAACCACCACCAATGTGCAGCCATATTGCGCCAGAACACCAGCTTACTGGTGGAGAGGAGACAGTGATGAAGCCAGTCAGTGTATATATATATGGGGATGATTAGGCGGCCATGATGGACAGATTTGGCCAGGTTACATCCCTGCTCGTTTCGAAAGACATCTTGGGATTTTTTGTGACCACAGAGAGTCAGGACCTCCGTTTTTAAAGTTTCATTCGAAGGACGGTGCTTTTTGACAGTATAGTGTCCCCGTCACTACACTGGGGCGTTAGGACCCACACAGACCTCAGGGTGAGCGCCCCCTACTGGCCTCACTAACACCTCCTCCAGCAGAAGACTGGTTTCTCAGGAGTCTCCCATCCAGGTACTGACCAGCTCAGCCCTGCTTAGCTTCAGTGGGAAACCAGTCTTGGGCTACAGGGTGATACGGCTGCTGGTTTTACAGTATCATTTCATAAAAATAAATAAAAATCATATTTCCATATTAATAAAAACAAAACAATTAAAGGTATAGTTCCCCCCAAAAATGACATTTCTGTCATCATTTACTCACCCTCATTACCGTTAAAGCCTAAAAGTAAATGTGTAATAAATTCCATGAATTTTTTTTTTTTTAAAGCTACTTTTTATAATGTCTATTTGATGCTTTTCTCATTTAACACAATAATGACTTTAAATTATCTTTTGGGGGTAATTTTTCAGCCAAATTTGGTGTGCGATTAATTCAATTAAATAATTGCCACATCATGTAATTAATAACATCAATAACATAAAGAAACGTATAATATATATAGTAATACAATATAATATATAGTAATTTTAGCCCTAATATATATAATAATAATTATATTTTTTTATGGTACTCAAAGCGCTTTATATATGGAAGGGGGGAATCTCCTCAACCACCACCAATGCGACGGCAGCCATAATGCGACAGAAAACACACACACACACACACACACACCAGCTTATTGGTGGAGACGAGACAGAGTGATGAAGCCAAACACTTTGTCAGTTTATCAGTTTATATGGGGATGATTAGGAGGCCATGATGGACAGAGGCCAATGGGCAGATTTGGCCCGGATGCCACCCCAACTCTACACCCCTACTCGTTTCAAAAGACATCCTGGGATTTGTAATGACCACAGAGAGTCAGGACAATATATATTAACAAACTTTTATGCTGCGATTAATCACGATAAATCGATTAATCGGGAGTCAGTAAGTGATAACAGAATTTGTGGTGCACTATTCCTGCAATCCTCTATAAAAGCATCATTGATCCGTCTCTCACCCTCCAGTGAGATGAGGGACCACGGCTGCCGCGGATACATGAACGAGGCGTTAGTGATCTGCTGATTAATGTCCTCGTCCTCGTTGAAAGGGAACGTCCCGCTCAGACTGACGTATAAGATCACCCCCACAGCCCACATGTCCAGAGAGCGATTATAACCATGACTTCTGATGACCTCGGGCGCCAGATACGCAGGGGTCCCGACCACCGAGCGCCGGAACGACTTCTCTCCGATGATGCGAGCGAAACCAAAGTCACATAGTTTGACCTGAAACAGAGGCCATCATCACATTTGGGACTTCTGGATAGCAAATGACTACATTTACACATTTAACAGATGCAAAATGCGACTTGCATTGCATTTAATGCATGCATTTTTCATGCATTTGATATTTGAATTCCTGTTTTGAGCTGTTCTAAAGCAATATCTGAATATGCGACACATGCAATTCTAGACTTTACTCAAAATAATTGAAATTCAAATGAGGGTATCAGACCTGAGGAAATGGATCGGATGACGCCAGAAGCACATTTTCTGGTTTCAGGTCACAGTGTGCAATGTGCCTCATGTGCAGGTACCTCAGAGCCTCCAACACCTTCAACACACCAACAGGTCAGAGATTAAACATAGTGCTTGTGCATGAAGGCAAAACAACACTTCTTTAGTCTTCGTTGATTTACACTCTTAAAAATAATGGTTCCACAAGGGGCTTTTCACAGCGATGCCACAAAACCACCATATTTGGCTCCCCAAAGAACCTTTCAGTAAACAGTTTTTTCTTAGTGTGAAGAGCATTCTAAAAAACCTTTTTGTGGAATGGAAAGATTCCATGGAAGCTTGAATGTAACTCGACACTCTTGCTTCATTTAGTATACGCGGTTCTATGAATATGCAAATGAGCCCCGCCTCCACTCACTCACTCACTCAGAGATCCACTGGTTGACGATCACAGTTGATCTGATTGGTTACAAGGTAGTTTGTGACGTCAGAAACACCAGAGATTTCAAACCGTGTTCTTGAGAAAATACTCAGCAATGCTGTTGAATTTACACGTTTTGTCTTAAAGCATATTAAAAACACCACATAGACATATAAACAACATTAAAAGCTGGATTTTCAACACAGGGAGACTTTAAAGGATATTCAAAGATATTCACCATAGAAGCCCATAAAGAACCTTTATTTTTAATATTGTAATGCATTTAAAAAACACCTGTTCCATTCCTGGATCTGTTTGGACCCGGTGGAATGTAAGTTTATAAAACAGTCATAAATTAATAATTTTTAACTAAACCATATTGTATCTGATCAGTACCTTCTCATTTATTAGTGATGTTTTTATCATTCTATTACTTAATTTACCGCCTTTTTATCAATAACAAAATTCAAATTTCAAAGCAAAGCAGAAAAAAACAGGGTGATGAAAGAAAATATTTATTTTTATCCTTATTTATGAGAAATTTTCTTTGAATACATCATTTTATGAAATCTATAAGAACATATAATAAGCGAACTACCTGGATGAACTCCACTGACTTTGATGGATTTAATTAAATTCATTTGAACTTATAACTCATGACTGCTGAAAACAAAATGTGAAACAATTTAGTTTAAATGGTTAATTTATTTTTAAATTTTTTTGTCAGTTTTAACGAATATCCAAAGTTTAATTTTTGTACTAAAAACTATGGATTTTGTCAAAAAATGATAAATAATAAAAATAATTTTGTACCTCTTCCAAGTCAAAACTAACCCGAATGCAATAGGACGGTTAAGATCTATATGAAGTGGATTAGTGTGCAATTCATGCACAACTATTTTCAACGTTGATAATAATCATAAATGTTTCTTGAGCATCAAATCATCATATTATTATGATTTCTGAAGGATCATGTGACACTGAAGACTGGAGTAATGATGCTGAAAATACAGCTTTGATCACAGGAATAAATTACATTTTACAATATTCAATTAGAAACCGTTATTTTAAATTGCAATATATTTCAGAATATGAATGCATTTTACTGTATTTTTCGATCAAATGAGTGCAGCCGTGGTGAGCAGAAGAGAATAAAATAACCTAATAGCTATTAAGGTTATAAAAAAGTCAAACCTTAAAGACATGTCAAGGAACTTTAGCAATTGGTCCCCCCTAAACACGGGCGTAGAGTTATCGTTGTGTGTTTTGAGGCGCTGCTTCATTACCTGAGTGACGAGAAAGCGCGTGGTGCGTTCAGGCAGACGGCCGCTCTCGTGAGATAAGATCGTCTCTAACATGTCGCTGTGGAGCTTCTCCATCACAACGAACGTATATTCCATCGTCTCAAACATGCCTTCTAAACAAATGACTCCTGGATGAGACAGTTTCTGAAACACACACACACACACACACACACACACGTCTGGAAGATATAACAACAACAAAGGCAACAAAATCGAAATGTCTGTGTGTGTGTGTATGTAAAGAAACATACCTGCAATATGGAGACCTCGTTTTTAGTCTGCACCTCCTGTTTGGAGGGAAAGCGTGTTTTATCGATGACTTTAACTGCGATGGGACGTCCCGACTGCCGGTGGGTGCCTCCGTACACCACCCCGAACTGACCCGAACCCAAAACCTCATCAGAGAAGATCTGATACAGCTCACTGATGTCCTGCAACACACACACACACACACACACACACACACACACAGGTTATTCTGTGAAACACGCCGCGTGTTGTTTTAGGAAACATCTGTACAGTAAATAAATGAGTTTCACCTGAGTCCCGTCACCGTTCTGTCCTTCACCTGCCAAGACACCAGGAGTAACTTTATTTAACATTAGAGACATAAAATAAATGCTAAACACTAAATAAGAAATGCAGGACACTATAACACAAACAATAAAGTCTCATTTGTTAGTTCATGCAACATGAACTAACAATGGACAATGTTTTTCAGCATCTTTGTTAATGTTAGTTAATGAAAATACTGTTCTTTTTTTATTTGTGCATCAATATTATGTATGTAGCAATATATTAAAAGTTGTATATGTGTCTAACTGTATCCACATACAAACACTCACATAAAACTATATACACTATATAGTAAATCTCAACTGCTCGATTGCTTGCATCATCACTAAGTGTAAAATATAAGATCACACAGCTGTAATGTGCTACAGTAAAGCATGGAGGTATTTAAACATTAACATCAGGATTTTCAGTAAAGCTTCTTTGAAACAATGAGTAACGATATATGTGAAAAGTACAAATACATTTTTAGATAGAAAAGCATTTCACAGCCACACACACACAGACACACACACACACACACACACACACACACGCATGCTAAACCTACCCATAAAGCCATTTGAAACATGAGGACTCAGGAAATGTCCTCATAAATCACGTTCACGTTGTAATATCATGTCATTATACAAATTTCTGTCCTCATACAGTAAATCACAAAAACAAACACACAGATTGATTAATAAATCATCTTTTTGCTCTCACCGGTGGCGTCTGTGGTCTCGCAGGCGGTGCCCTGAACGGGTCTGAGGGCCAGTTTGAGGGCCGAGGCCCACGACAGGCCGTCCTGATCCGCGAACACACAGTACACCAGTGATAACGTCAGCAGCTCGAACGAGTGCTCGCTGTTGCCTGGCAACACTGGGACCGTGAGCTGAGCCGGGCCTCGAACCTGCAGCACCTCCGACAGAGAGATCTCCTGCACACACACACAAGCACGCACGCACACACACACACACACACACACACACACACACACACACACACGCAAACACACACAAGCACAAGCACACGCACACGCACAGGCACACGCACGCACGCACACACACACACGCACACGCACAGGCACACGCACACGCACAGGCACACACACGCACACAACCTCATGAAGACCTGATGTAGATGATGTGTCAAACGTGGAGGTGTTTTTCATTAAGTGTTAAAGTGTTGAAGGTCACATGATGCCGTAAACGCACACACCTTATAGTACTTGCTGCTGGTTTCATTCGGGTACAAGGTGATGCTTTTACCATCTAATACCCAGTAGTGACGCTTTCTCTGCAAAGAAACAAACATAAAAACATGAGCAAAC
Organism: Meda fulgida; assembly: GCA_030578275.1. Classification (NCBI taxonomy): domain Eukaryota; kingdom Metazoa; phylum Chordata; class Actinopteri; order Cypriniformes; family Leuciscidae; genus Meda; species Meda fulgida. The sequence goes on from CM060622.1 coordinate 48,933,295, forward strand.
AAAAACAAAAACTACTTTGCAAACAAAAATCTATCTATCTATCTATCTATCTATCTATCTATCTATCTATCTATCTATCTATCTATCTATCTATCTATCTATCTATCTGTCTATCTATCTATCTATCTATCTATCTATCTATCTCTGTCTGTCTATCCATCCATACGTAATTCTTCATTCTTTTGAACTTTTTATTCATCAAAGAATCCTGAAAAAAGACGTATCACGGTTTCCACAAAAATATGAAGCACTATTGTCAACTGTGATAATAATCATAAATGTTTCTTGAGCATCAGATCATCATATTAGAGTGATTTCTGAAGGATCATGTGACACTGAAGACTGGAGTAATGATGCTGAAAATACAGCTTTGATCACAGGAATAAATTACATTTTAAAATGTATATTCACATAGAAAACAGTTATTTTTAAATTGTAATAATATTTTTTTTTTTAATCTTTATTTTTGATCGAATTAATGCTGCCTTGGTGAGCAGAAACATCTTATTGACCCCAAATAAATATAAATAAATAGAGAAGAGTCTCACCAGTGTGTCAGTGTTAGTGTAGTGGATCAACCAGCCTTTCTTCACCACTCCACTCGCTCTTCTCTTGCTGTGTTTGAGAGACTGCACCACTCGCATCAGGGGGATATTACTGCTGAAACATGGCCTGACACACACACACACACACACACAGACAGACACACACACAGACACAAACACACACAAACACACACACACACACACAGACACACACACACACACACACACACACACACAGACACACACAGACACACACACACACACACACAGACACACACAGACACACAGACACACACACACACACACACACACACACACACACACACACAGACACACACACACACACACACACACACACACACACACACACACACACAGACACACACAGACACACACACAGACACACACACACACACACAGACACACACACACACACACACAGACACACACACAGACACAGGCAGACAGACACACAGAGACACACACACACACACACACACACACACACACAGACACACACACACACACACAGACACAGGCAGACAGACACACAGAGACACACACACACACACACACACACAAACACAGGCAGACAGACACACAGAGACACACACACACACACACACAGACACACACACACACACACACACACAGACACAGGCAGACAGACACACAGAGACACACACACACACACACAGACTGATGTAAACACCCTGAACTCTCTCATGGATCAGCTGTGATGTCACAAACGAGACCTTCCTTCTGCTCGCCACCGTAGTGAATGAATAAATGAATGAGTGAGTGAGTGAGTGAGTGGAGTGAGTGAGTGAGTGAGTGAGTGAGTGGAGTGAGTGAGTGAGTGAGTGAATGAATAAATGAGTGAGTGAGTGAGTGAGTGGAGTGAGTGAGTGAGTGGAGTGAGTGAGTGAATGGAGTGAGTGAGTGAGTGAGTGGAGTGAGTGAGTGAATGGAGTGAGTGAATGGAGTGAGTGAGTGAGTGTGAGTGAGTGAGTGAATGGAGTGAGTGTGAGTGAGTGAGTGAATGAATGGAGAGAGTGCGTGAGTGTGTGTGAGTGAGTGAGTGAATGGAGTGAGTGAGTGAGTGAGTGAATGGAGTGAGTGAATGGAGTGAGTGAGTGAATGTAGTGACTGAGTGAATGGAGTGACTGAGTGAGTGAGTGAATGGAGTGAGTGAGTGAATGGAGTGAGTGAGTGGAGTGAGTGAATGGAGTGAGTGAGTGAGTGAATGAATGGAGTGAATGAGTGAGTGAATGAATGAATGGAGTGAGTGAGTGAGTGAGTGAATGAATGGAGTGAGTGAGTGAATGGAGTGAGTGAGTGAATGAATGGAGTAAATGAGTGAGTGAGTGAATGAATGAATGGAGTGAGTGAGTGAATGAATGGAGTGAGTGAGTGAGTGAATGGAGTGAGTGAGTGAGTGAGGGGGTGAGTGAGTGAGTGAGTGAATGAATGGAGTGAGTGAGTGAGTGAATGAATGGAGTGAGTGAGTGAGGGGGTGAGTGAATGGAGTGAGTGAGTGAGTGAGGGGGTGAGTGAGTGAGTGAGGGGGTGAGTGAGTGAGTGAGTGAGTGAGTGAGTGAATGGAGTGAGTGAGTGAGTGAGTGAATGAATGTCGGGAGTGAGTGAGGGGGTGAGTGAGTGAGTGAGGGGGTGAGTGAGTGAGTGAGTGAGTGAGTGAGTGAATGGAGTGAGTGAGTGAATGAATTAATGAATGAATGGAGTGAGTGAGTGAATGAATTAATGAATGAATGGAGTGAGTGAGTGAGTGAATGAATTAATGAATGAATGGAGTGAGTGAGTGAGGGGGTGAGTGAGTGAGTGAGTGAATGGAGTGAGTGAGTGAGTGAGTGAATGAATGGAGTGAGTGAGTGAGTGAGGGGGTGAGTGAGTGAGTGAGTGAGTGAATGAATGGAGTGAGTGAGTGAGTGAGTGAGTGAGTGAATGAATGGAGTGAGTGAGTGAGTGAGGGGGTGAGTGAGTGAGTGAGTGAGTGAATGTCTCTGTCTCTACTGTTGTGTTTGCTGGCGATTGACTCTGATTGTATGACCAAGATTACAATAAAGCTGCAAACGGACGGACACTCCTGAAGCCTCGTTACAGATGTGAAGACTCACGTGCAGTGTTGCCACAGTTACTTTGTAAAAGTAACTTAGTTACTTTACAGATTACTTGATTTAAAAAGTAACTTAGTTACTTTACAGATTACTTGATTTAAAAAGTAACTTAGTTACTTTACTCGTTACTTTTTTAGTTACATTCAGCAGCTGCGAAAACATCCCTTTTTAACAGTAACGTCAACAATGTATCTCCTGACATTTTAAGTTGAACTTAAAAACTATTTCCTGAAAAAATACATGTTTTTATAAAAAATAAAGACAGTCTTTCTTGGCTTCACATGTTTTTATAAAAAATTAAAATAATGACAGTCTTTCTTGAATTAACTTAACATAAATAGGCCTACTTGTTTTTTTAAATACAAATTTAAGTATCATATTAAGATAGTCTTTCTTTACTTGACTTAACATAAATACTTGTTTTTCTAAAACAAACCAAAGACAGTCTTTCTTGACCTGACTCGCGATCACTAGTGAACGCGCCAGAGAGAAATGCACATTTCATACGGATTACATCAGCAGAGAACAGTCTGTTTTCTTTCTTTTTGAATTGTTCTGTTTAAAAGTACACATTTCGAGCTTTCTATAGATATATTTCTCAGGTGTGTGAGGCAAGTATAGACCTGTATACCTTATACGCTGTGTTTCGGTTCATTTATGACTCATGAGACGAGCTCCAGATCACGCGCCGGCGCCTCCGTGTCGTGATTATCTATTGTCTGCTATATTTACTTTTTATTTATTAAATCCAGGCAATTGGTTGATGAAACATTTATTAAAATTAAGATACAATTAATACAAAAACGAAATTCACCTTAATGAAAGGCTTTGTGCTTTCTGTTTGATGTCTCTGTGAAAGTTTTAAAGCAGTCTTTCAGTTCCGCTTTCAGAGCGCTCACGTCCGTAACGGGGAACTGTCACGTAACATTGTTTTTCCCTCATAAATGCGTACACGAAAATAAGACAAAATGAATATTTTATGTTATGTGTAGAGCCAACCCTTCTTCATCCGGTGGGTAGTATTACTTTTTGTACTTTTGCCAAATAAAAGTTAAAGTTTTTTGTGTCACGTCCGTGTATGGATGTGTATTTCCCTCATATTAAATATAAAACGCAAGTGTAGACTGATATTTTTTATAATGTCTGGACTCCTTTATTAAGGAAGTATGAAACAGAATATATAGAATATACAGAAACTTCAATATATTCGTAGTAAATGCATTTTCTGAGAATTTACATTTCAAGTTTTTACCTCAGTTGTCACGTCCATAACACTGGAATTGCCCAATTTTAAAGAATTTATCCTCTACTAGTTTTGCGGTGTAGGTCTACGTATTTTATAATGTTAACTTAAAATAATACGAATAGTAATTTAAAGATGTGGTAGCTTTGGATCTGGACGGGAACGATAGCTAACTCTGGGAGTTGGAAGGGGTGTGTCGTGATTCTGCCTTCTCACACACATTTCAGTTTCATATCGCACATCAGCCATCATTTCTACTAAAGAAAATGACAAAAATAGTAACGCACAGTAACTTGGATAAGTAACTTTAATCTGATTACTGGTTTGGAAATAGTAACGCGTTAGATTACTCGTTACTGAAAAAAGTGTTCAGATTAGAGTAACGCGTTACTAAGTAACGCGTTACCGGCATCACTGCTCACGTGACAGGAGTCTGCAGCGTCGTCATCTGCTCCGCTGGAGGAGGGTCTTTATATCGCAGCTCTTCATAAAGAGCGTTTACTGACACCACTGCCGCCGTCTCCTCCGAGTCCGGACTCGCCTCTGAAAATTATATTCACATTTATTTGTGCTTTTCACAACACACATCGTTTCAAAGCAGCTTTACAGAAAGTGCATGAGTCTACATTACAATTTACAGTGATCTGTTATCAGAGGAAACAGTCTGTAAACAATCTGAAAAAGTTATGTATTTCAGAAATGTACATACACAATCACAGTTAGTGAAAAATGTATTAATTTAAACAAAGTAATAATTTAATATAGAAACAATGAGCTCATTGAGGTCATGAATACTTGTTTGTTAACAAATGATCATTGATCACAGGCATGATCCTTCAGAAATCTGCTGCATAAACATATAATTATTATTATCAGTGCTGAAAAAAGTTGTGCTGCTTCATATTTTTTCATTATAGATATAGATAGTTAAAAGGAACAGCATTTATTTCAAATAGAATTATTTGTAACATTATAACTGTCTTTACTGTCACTTTTGATTAATTTAATGCATCTTTGCGTAATAGAAGTATTAATTCTTACTGATATAGTCTATATATTTAATTATCTTAAGCACATTAACTTTTGGTTTAAGAAAGCTTAATTTACACAAAAATGTCCATGTTAATATTGATTTTCAAACATTTATCAGTGTGTTGACAAAGTTTGTCAAAACCAAAAGTATCAAACATCCCTTGATAAAAACAATTATATATATTTTAAAATTGTCAAGTGTTTATCCATTTTTACATGAAAATACTACATTACAGTAATTACATAAATAACTATGATTTCCAAATGATAAATGCAGGTGACACTTTATTTTATGGTGTCCTTGTTACGCGTGTTACATGTAGTTGCTTTAGTAATAACTATAAATTATGCATAATTACATGCAACTAACCCTAACCCTATAGTAAGCACATAGTTACTTAATATCACTCAGTACTTAAATGCATAATTACAGTGTAACAAAGACACCTTAAGATAAAGTGTAAGCAAAATATCTCTATTATGGGAGACAAAAACAAACTTTTAATTGCCTAAGTGACCTAGAAATGTTTCAGCGGTAAATCAAGCTGACCTTCTCCGTTTGCTCTCTCACCCCGACACTCAAGAGGAACGAGAGACTCGCACCTGCGATGACAATTAAACTTACAGTCTGGAGAGAAACAGAGAAACATGTTATTGCTCAGAACACTTAATAAGCTCTCAGTATATCAAGCTTGACATGACTTTAAACATTTACTTTAAAATCTCGACATATCAAAGCTCAGTTTAAGATCTCTCCTAAAACTTCGGGAACTCGTTGTGAGATTACCTTTTACCGGGACAAACAAATCTGATTTGATTTCTCACTGATGTATACACTCTTAAAAATAAAGCATCCAAAAGCGTTTTTTCTATGGAAGCTTGTGTCCGCCACAGAATAAAAAAAATGTAAAAGATCATTGCGACTTATCTCAAAATGCAGAGTTTACATCTCGCAATTCTGATTTTATTTCTCAGAACGGCGAGATATAAAGTCAAAATTGCGAGATATAAAGTCAGAATTGCGAGATATAAAGTCAGAATTAGAGTCAGAATTGCGAGATATGAATTGCGAGATATAAAGTCAGAATTGCGAGATATAAAGTCAGAATTGCGAGATACAAAGTCAGAATTGTGAGATATAAAGTCAGAATTGCGAGATATAAAGTCAGAATTAGAGTCAGAAATGCGAGATATGAATTGCGAGATATGAATTGCGAGATATAAAGTCAGAATTGCAAAATATAAAGTCAGAATTGCGAGATACAAAGTCAGAATTGTGAGATATGAATTGCGAGATATAAAGTCAGAATTGCGAGATATAAAGTCAGAATTGCAAAATATAAAGTCAGAATTGCGAGATATAAAGTCAGAATTAGAGTCAGAATTGTGAGATATAAAGTCAGAATTGTGAGATATAAAGTCAGAATTGCGAGATATAAAGTCGTCATGCACGGTTCGGTTGGCTAGCCAGGTTCTACAAGACTCGTACATTTGATTTGTACAGAGAGTCTGGCCGCTCTCCATTGACAAGCGGTAACCTCCTTGAAGGCGGGAACTCTGTTGAAGTTTAAAACTATTGGTTCTGCCCAGAGCCACTCTGGATCTGCCATAACCAATCGCTAACGTTTGGTCGTGACGCACGACTAGCGCACCTCAGCTTTATTGTTCTCAGCCACTCCCTCTGTTCACTGATTGGACAGGTAAAAAACTGACCGGAGAAAACCCACGAATATATCGCAACCCCAGACAGAGTACTGAAGGAAAATCAATATTGAGCAGAAAAAACGTAGGAGGGCGGAGCCAGGCTAACGGTTCGCTACGGCTCACTTTAAATGCTACCACCTCTGCTGAGGTTCCAAGCGTATTTACCGTACCGATACTGAAATGTGACGTGAAAACACTGCACATCACTGATTGGTCAGAGAGAATAGTCACTACCAGCGTCTTTGGATTTGCAAAAGACGCCAACCCGCTAGATTTAAATAGTCAGCAACAGCCACCGCAGTATTAATTGTTCGCACAATTTTTATTAAACGACTTGCTTGGAAAAAAAAAAACTTGAAAATAGAAATGGCTGAATCGTGGTCAGTAGACGAGCTGAAGACGTTCGAGAGGTTGGTAGCCGAGGAGCGACCAGGAATGAAAACGTTTTTTTTTTACTTTACAACTAAAGCTTGACAACTTTTCAACTAAAGCAACTTTAACGATCAGTTTATAATCCCACCCACTTTGAAGCGGTACTAAACTGCAGAGGAAAAGCAAAGCAAACCATGTAGTGCAAAAGCGCCATATGTTGCTATCTGAGTTCAACAACAGCGCCATATAAATATACAGACCTACCGCAAAAACTGATGTTCAAAGACACAATTCTAAGTAGGTGAATTAGGACACAGCATGTTGTGTAAATGTTTTTATCTGAATCTGTGACCTTTGACCTCTCTCACCGGTGCACTGCATGCCCTGTCTGAAGAGGCCCTTGAGCAGCCGGAAGCAGTGCTGGCACATGGTGGGTTTGGTGTAGGTGTGTATGTGGAAGGTGTGAGGAACACGCGGTCGCCCCTCCTTCCCCTCAGAAACCCCCACACACACCGGAACGTCCACCCAGGACGGCGGCCGAGAGCGTGACGGCTTCCTGATGCTGATCTGATGGAGGAGACAAACTTCGTCAGGGAGTAGATCTGCACGATTAATCGCACTGAAACCGCACGCAATTTGGCAAAGGCTGCGATTAATGCTCCATCTGAACACCAGAGGGTACTCTCTCACACACACACACACACACACACACACACACACACACACACACACACACACACACACAAACACACACCATATCCATCTGAACACCAGAGGGTGCTCTCACACACACACACACACACACACACACACACACACACACACACACACACACACACACACACCATATACATCTGAACACCAGAGGGTGCTCTCACACACACACACACACACACACACACCATATACATC
>CM060622.1:48943737-48993737 GCA_030578275.1 Meda fulgida
GCCTTAGAGAACACACACACACACACACACACACACAGACACACACCACACACACACACACACAGACACACACACACACAGACACACACAGACACACACAGACACACACACACACACACACACACACACACACACACACACACACACACACACACACACAGTTTAAAATCATCACAACACAATAAAAATACTGTTAAACAACAGTATGCAACAAAAGTAATATAAAACCTCTCATAGAAAGTAAGGAAAGAATTAGTAATTAAAGAAATAGCATTTAAAAATATATATATATTTATAAATAATTAAAGTCCCCGTAAACCGGAAGTTGCAAACGACTTCTCTCCAGTGTTGTGACGTATTTCCGAGACAAACGGAATACTAAATGAGGCAAAATAGTGGGCGTGGCTTTTTTCCAACTAGTACCTGATTGGATCTAGAAAAGTAGGTGTTTCATTCAGAAATGGAGGCAGATCTTAACGCGTCAAGTGCTTCGAGCACATCCGTGACCTCTCTGTTATCCCTCCTTCCTCGAAATGTAAAAAATCGAGCCATCTGGACCGAAACGAGGGAATTTTAGGGAATGGGAAAAGTTTTCCGTGTGAGTGCCACAACCAAGGATGCACTTCCTCGCCATCTCTCCTTTCACGCGCTGTCAATGCACGCAAACACACAGGCTACTGTCTACTGTCAGCTGGAGGGGCGTGGTCACGGATGTTAATTTTTTTTTATTATTATTGACAGCATTTGCAGCTACAAACACATACAAATACATACATAAACAAACTATACATAAATAAATAAAATACATAAATAAATCATCCAGTGGTGTCTGCAAAGTTCAGCAAGGCTAATCAACAAGCAGTCCAATTCATAGCATCACTTACAGTTATAAGTTCCAATTTCATTCAGTCACGTGATGTCACAAGATTTGAATATATCTGCACAGTCTTCAGAGCTTTACAGTTCTTTGAATATCTTATGGAGTCCAAGTATTCATTGACTTCACTCTCAAACAAAGGAAAGAAGGGTTTAGAGCCCCTGAACTTACATTTATGGATGTGATATTTAGCGAGTAGAAATAAAAGATTAATAATGAAATACTTTCCTTCCTTGTCCGTCTTGAGGTCGAACACACCAAAGAAAACATCTTTAAAGCAAAATGAGAAATCCGTAACGAAAAAGGTTTGGATAAATTCAAGGACATCCGACCAGAATTGTTCTGTGTATGAACATTTCCAAAATAAATGGCAAATATCTTCATCTGACCTTTTACAGAAAGAGCATTCAGATTCAATATCTGGTTTATACCGCTTAAGCACACACTTTACAGGGTAGAATCTGTGAATTAATTTAAACGTAACTTCTCTCACTTTATTAGTAAGCATATATTTGAAAGGCAAAGACCAAACGTTTTTCCAAGGGACATTCTCTATTAACCTGTTCCAATATGGGATTATATAAGGAATAGTAACAATATCCCTCTGGCATAAAGTCCTAATAGTTTTATTTTTCATCTGGTGCACCGCAGAAAAGCATAAACTCCCCACAGCAGTATCAGATAAATCCATATTGTGAATCAGTGGCCAAGGGAAATCAATGCCTCCCAGCAGCATTCTGATACCAGAAGGAATTGCATCAAAGACAATTGCATATTCTTTGACTGAAACAGGAATCTTACATTTCTGCAAGAAATCTGAATAACTATACAGTCCGCCACTTGTGTCATAGAGTTGGCCAACAAGTACAATCTTATTCCTGTACCAGTTTGCAAAAATTAAGATTTGTTTTTGTAGAGAATGTCTTTATTATTCCAAATGTAATATCGATGAGTTGAGAAGTTATGTTTAAATAAGGGAGACCAAGCCCAAAGCATGTGTTTATGAAAGTTGGACAGTTTGATTGGGATTTTGCTAATATTATAATTGCATAATAACAGAAAATTCAAGCCACCGATTTTAGAGAAAAAATAGTTTGGAATAAAGTTCCAAAGTGATGTTGGATTGTTAAAGAATTGTCTGAGCCAGTTGATTTTGAAGGTATTGCTTAAAGTTGTGAAGTCCAAAAAGTTTAAGCCCCCACAATGATTTGTGTTCATTATTACAGACTTTTTGACATAATGGGTTTTGTTTTTCCACACAAAATTAAACAACATATCGTCAATTATTTTCGATACCCCACAATCAACATCCAAAGAGGCCGCCAAAAAAGCAAGTCTGGAAATTCCCTCCGCTTTTGTCAATAATACTCTTCCTCTCAAAGATAAGTCTCTTTGTAGCCAAGAGTTTAACTTTTTTTTTGTTTTTCAATGACTGGGCTAAAATTTAATGGACTTCTTATATTTTGGTCTTTAGTTATTATTGTTCCCAGGTAGGTAACCCGATCCTTCACAAGAATGCCACATATGTTTGAAACATCACAATCTTTAACTGCCATTAGTTCACATTTCCTTAAATTTAATTTGAGACCTGAAGCTTGTGAAAATCCTCTGATCAACTCTATCGCAGGGGGAATCTGGGAGGCATTTCTCAGGAAAATGGTGGTGTCATCAGCCAGTTGACTAAGCATGATACTTCTTTCAGCCAATGTTATCCCTTCCGAGGCACTGTTAGAGACATGTAGAGCTAAGAGTTGAGAGGCGATCAAAAACAAGTATGGGGATATTGGGCACCCTTGTTTGATTCCACGTGACATTTTGAATCTAGGGGAAGTACCGAATTTCAATTTTATTGCACTACTACCATTTGTATACAGGGTCCTGACAGTTCTGCAAAAGCCATCTCCAAATCCAAATTTTTTAAGTGCTTGCAGGATAAAACCATGTTCAAGCGAGTCAAACGCCTTATAAAAATCAAGGAACAGAATGAAACTGTTGTCAGTGATAAGCTCATTATAATCTAATAAATCTAGCACTAATCTAATGTTATTTGCAATATGTCGTTTCCTCATGAACCCAGATTGTGATTCATCTATAATAGAGTCTAACACTTCTTTAAGTCTATTAGCGAAAACTAGTGCAAAAATTTTGTAATCGTTATTTAAGAGAGAGATAGGACGCCAATTCTCTAGACAGTTTCTGTCCTTTTCTGGTTTTGGAATCAATGTGATGACACCCTGTGTCATAGTTGTTGGAAGTGCTTCTTTCTCTAAGCTCTCTGAGAAAACTTTTACTAGAAAGGGGGTTAGTAACTCATCAAACATTTTGTACAATTCAGCAGTTATACCATCACACCCTGGGCTCTTGTTGTTTTTGAGATTTTTGATCGCCTTCAACACCTCCTCTTGGGTAATGCTATCATCACAATAGTCTCTGTCTTCTGGGGATATAGTTCTACAATGGCTAATAGAGGTCATAAATGATTTAGTTGTTACCTCACAGTAATTAGATGTGTATAAATTGTTATAGAAATTATAGCAGTGGATGGCTAACTCTTTTGGATCTTCAATAATTGTTCCCTCCACTTCAATTTGACCTACAGTACCCAGTACATTTTTACTCTTTTCAAGTCTAAAGAAGTAGGCTGAGTTTTGTTCACCCTCTTCTATCCATTGTTTTCTTGACCTTATATAGGCTCCCTTAGCTTTTGATTTATAAATGTCATCTAATTTATTTTGTAATTTCATATACTCACATCTTTCCTCATTAGATAGAGACTCTTTTTGAGAAAGAAACGCTAGTTTCTCAATAACCTCGTCTTCAACTGCTTGTCTGTTCTTGGCCAAATCACCACCAAACCTCCTGAGAAACTTCCCCAACTCATATTTTAGAAGCTCCCAATTCGTCCCATAATCTTTCTGAGAGTCTGCTTTAATCCAAAAGTTTTCAATCATTTCTTTAACTCTTTGTTTGACCTGCTTATGTTCAAGGAGAGAACTATTAAGTTTCCAAAATGAAGCTTTTGGGCCAGAGGACTGGTCCGAGGATAGAGCTATTGAGAGGTAGAATGCTTTGTGATCGGTCAATGGAGTGTTACTGATATTGACTGAAATGCTATTCCTCGTTAAACATCTGGAAACTAACCAGTAGTCAATTCTGGATTGTCTTGAGCAGTCTTTATTGGACCAGGTATACTGTCTGTCATTTGGAAACGGCTCCCTCCAAACATCAACCAGGTCAAATTTATCCATGAGACACTTTAACACAGAGTTAGGAGACCCTGACCTCCTTGGTGGCCATCTGTCTAACATATTATTCATAGCTATATTAAAATCCCCTCCCACAACTAAAGAGGCATAAGGGTATTTGTTCAACCAGTGTGATATTGTATCCTCTATGGTATCAAGAAGCATGTTATTCTCCACAGAAGAGTTGTATCCATATATGTTTATAATGAGTATGGTATGATTATTTTTAGTAATTACCATTATGAGAAAATGCCCTGAAGAATCTAAGTCGGTATTTAGAATATTCCCATTAAAATTGTACCTAAAGATTCCTACACCAGCTGAGTGCTCTGATCCATGTGCTAACCAGATGTTGTCTCCCCACTGTGACCTCCAAAAACTAGAGTCATTGACTGTTGAGTGACACTCTTGAAAAAAGCAAAGATCTGTCTTATTTTTCTTTGCAAACAAAAACAAAGCCTTGCGTTTCACACAATTTTTAAGCCCCCTGGCATTAATAGACATTAAAGACAAAGACATAAAATAATCTCAGGTATAACCTGAAAGCTGGAAAAATACACACGATTCTCTCTAAACACTTAGTTAGAAAGTTGTTGTAAACTCTGCAATACAAGAAACAAACCCCTAGCAAAAGACAATGGGCATGTAGGTACATTCTGTAAACATATGATAAATCTACTCCCCCAAAGCTATGTCCTTTGAGGAAAACATTTAAAGATATTTTTTTCTCCATGTAGGCTGTAGCCGTTAACCTTAAAATGAACTGATTTATAAAGTGTAACTTGTAACTTGAGCAATAGGTAACAACTGGTTAGCATAAATTATTTGACACAAAAAAGGAAATAACACATTTAATTCAGTCTTTTTGTGCTTTTTATCTGTACCCTTACATTTTTAGTTCTACCCATCTTTTCTGAAGTCCTAACCAAAAAATTATATTCAACATTGAAACGGCTTATATATCCATTTGCTGAAGAACCAAATTAATGTTATCCAATCAGACAGTAGAAAGTTGCTACTATTCATACAACTCATAAACTAGTAGGTTCTAGCAGAGGTTCTGTAGCAGTTCTACAACAGAGGTATTGTGTGAATTATTCACACTAGCAAAAGTAGAAAATAAAATACGTTGGGTGACTTTTTTTTTTCTTTTCTTTTTTTTTTTGATAATGTTAGCCTACTCCTGAGATGAATAATCCACCCAGAAGTAGAGCAGACAAAATGTAAGTCATTACATATGTAAATCTGTTATCCAAAAAACCTGCTCTTACCTTAGTTAAGATTTAGGTATCTACATACATGTGCTAGAGCAGTTCAGCGGCCTGGCTCACATGCCATTCACTGCTACCCTTTTACCATCAATATGAGCGAAATGTCCTCTGAAACCCGCTTTCTTCCCTTCCTTCCTCGCCTGTTCCACCAGCGGCCACAGTTTGTTCCTGGCATCCTTGACATCTTGGGTCAGGTCTTCGAAGATCTTGATTCTTCTTTCCTTGAGTATGGTCGATGTTCTGGCGTCCTTCCAAATCTTGTCCCTGTGGGTTCGCGATAGAAACTGCACAATGATACCGGGGTTGGAGCGTGCCTCTCCCGAGTCCCAGTCTGTGAGCGATGTCCACGGAAAAGGCCAGTTGGTCTGTGATGTCTGGTGAGACCTGGCTGAATAAGTCCACCATGATTTTTTTTACATTTTCTCCCGCTTGTTCCTTTACCCCGGCGACGCGTAGATTCCACCTCCTCTTGTAATTATCAAGTCCATTGCACCTGTCACGGAGCACACCGTTTTCTTTCTCCAGCTATCCAACTTTTTTCTCTAGAGTTTCAACTTTGTCTGTTGCTTCTTTTAGTAGTTTCCCCATATATTCCATAGCGTCAGTGACACTTTTTATGGTGCACGTATTATCTTTAACTGTCGCCTGCAACGACTGCAACCTCCTCAGTGACTCTTCTTGCATTTTTTTTCAACCCTCTCCATTATTATTAGCAGAACAGAATTGGGCACAGACTGACCTTCATTGCCATCAATTGTTTTACTTCTCTTTGCGGCTCGCAGCTTCGGCGAATTTGGCAACGGTTGGGCCGAGTCCGAGCCCACCTGTTCCGGCAAAGTTAACGTTACCTCCATGTCGCCTTCTTCAGCCTGTGTCTGTGGAGCCTTCTTGGCGTATGAGTGCATAATTCTGCTAATATCTTCCTCTTTGTCCATTTTCCAAGAATATGAGGGTCAACTGAGGGCTACTGGTCGAGTAGAAGAAGTGGCAGTCCGTTTGAAAAGTTAGCCGTTAGGTTATCAGAAAGTGGTTTGCGTTAACCACTAACTTCAGCCAATTTTCAAAAAAGCCGAAAAAGTATGGAAACACGTAGATAAATATCTTCTTCAAAAAGTGTCTGATTTGTCAAGTATTAGGATAGCCTTTTTAAGCCCTCAATTCGTGTTAACTGTTAAAAAAAAACGAGGTTTGCTACCTCATATTACAGAGTGACGCTACCTCGACGTCATCTCGCCCCGGTCCCCGGTCACGGATGTTAAGCAGACACCAAAACCGTCAAACCTACGTCATCAGGGAAGGTCCTCCAATGCAGACGGGAGGGGGGTTTTCAGATTTTGATTAAAGATTACAAAGCCAAATTTTGTGTGTGTGTGTGTGGATTGACTTGCATAGATGAATTGTTCACCTCAAAATGATCAATTTAGGCAAACAAAGTAAGTATGGTCACTTTTGAATTCATGGGGACTTTAAGAAATATAAATAAACAAACACAATCATCATAACAATAAAATACTGTGTTAAACATCACAATGCAACAAAAGTAATGGATGGACACTCACACATACTCACACATGAGGACACAACAGTATGAGAACACCACATTATATCACATCCACACACACACACACGTTTACTTAGCTATCTAAATGGGGACATTCCATAGACGTAATGGTTTTATACTGTACAAACTGTATATTCTGTCCCCTTACATTAACCCTATCCCTAAACCTACCCATCACAGGAGACATTCTGCATTTTTACATATTTAAAAAACCTTTTATTACTTTATTTTTAAACCTGATTTACAAATGAGGACGTCCCTAAAGGGAGTTTTTTGGAGATTTTGTCAGGTTTTGGTCATTACTGGGTACAAATTTGTCCCCAAAATATAGTTAAGTAGGTACACACATACACACACACACACACACACACACACACACACACGAGGACACAACATTACATCACATCGAAACACACACACACACACACACACACAAGGACACAACAGTATGAGGACACCACATTATATCACACACACACACACACACACACACACACATGAGGACACAACATTACATCACCTCGACACACACACACACACACACACAAGGACACAACATTACACACACGAGGACACAACATTACATCACATCGACACACACACACACACGAGGACACAACAGTAAATGAGGACACAACAGTATGTATGAGGACACAACACTACATCAAATCCACACACACTCACACACAACAGCATATGAGCTGCAGTCTCTGAACACACACACTCGTGCTGATCGTCATGCGAGTGAAAGTGGGTCAGATCTCGACAGCGGCTGACCGACTGCATCATTCTCTCGTTCATGTCTTTTAAATGTCAATCATTCGCTTTTTAAATCAAACGGATGTGAGTCAAACTGAGGCTCTGAAGTCGACCTGAAAACATTTAGGAAACATGAATTGTATTAAACACAAATTTTAATACAGTCACTGACCAGTTTTTTTTACTTGACAATATTGAGACTTGAGTGCTTTTACGGAGCCAGAAATAAAATAGTTGTTGGGAAAAGTTACTTTTAAAAATAATGCATTACAATAATGAGTTAATCCCTAAACATTAGCTACTGTATTAGTTACTTTTTATGGAAAGTAATCTGTTACATTACTTTTGCATTATATTTTCTCATCTGGACTAGGCTTGCTTGTTTGTTTTTAATACCAAAAATAAAATAAAAATCTGCTTTTGACAAATGTAAAGGCCCATTGACACCATAAGTGACAAGAATAAACCTCAAGCTGAAGGAAGTGCAAATTCACAATCATTTAAATACAGAGGGAGCAGATCACATGACTAAGGTGGTGATTCAACGACAGCGCTAAAACTGTGAAATTACAGTGTTTTCTGGGGGATATGGTAGAATAATAGAATAATAACTATTTTTATTTCATCCTTAAGTCATATTTTGAAAATACCATATAGTTCACTACCACAGTATTACTTAATTAGCTCAATACCATAGTAATTCACTGCTTCAACTTCCTGTTTGAGACTGAACACAGAGAACCTCAACACATCACACGAAATCCTGAAGACACGAACACACACGTTTCTGTCGCAGCCCGTCACGCTCAGTGTGTGGTTCTCAGGCTCAGAGTGTCACTATGTTGTGGTGGTATTACTGCATGGTGTGTGTGTGAGCCGTTTGCCTCATTTTCAGATCACTGGATCCTTCTGGAAGCACTATCTGAGGGGAGAGCATGGGATGCACACACCACACAGCGTACTGCAGGATTGTAACCTTTTTCAGACGCCTTGATGGATATTAAGATGAACTAATCTTTCACAAAAGCCCAGCAATAATTGGGGAGCATGTGCACAAGATCACAGACGTGGAGATCATTTTGAAGAGCCCTAAACGTCATTTGCCGAAGTGTGCAGTTTACAACCAGAGCACACCGTACGGCGTACGCAATTCATGTTTTCAATACACTGTAAAAAAATGATATGATCAATAAGTTATGACAACATGGTTTTACCTTGCTTTAACTCATGGAAATAAGTTAAGCAGTTTTCAACCTTTTCTTTATAAGGTATACCAGATTCAACACATCTTTAATTCAGTTTAATGTGATCTAAGTTGAAATGACTTAAATATCCAAGGTGATTGTACTTAAAGGAAACAACTGTGGGGTTTTTTTTGTGTTTTTTTGTTACAGGGCGGAGACCCGATGGGCAAAACATCCATAGATCTGAAGCACAGGCCTGTCAATCTGCCATCGGGTATATGATATGTGAACAAAGTGCAATTTCTGGGCTTTTATAATGAAATATTGCAGTATTTGCATTATAATTTCTATAAAATTCATGTGCTCTCCTAAGCTTTAACTCTTTCCAAGCAAGGCTTTGGTTACCAGCCAGCGGCAGCATTTTTGATCATTTTACCCAGCCTTGGGTTCAATCAGGAAATATATCCCATTGAACTGCTACTCTTTTCACTAATCCCATATATATAAATTCTAGTTTCAAGCATTTTTTAATCAACACTTAAATGTGGGCATGTTTAATGAAAAAAGCAACATTTTGAACAGTAGCTCAAAAAGTAGTTGCGTTTTTGATAAAGACTACGTCTGCAATCCGGATCGTGTCCATCAACTCCGGGGCAACCTGTCATTTCACATGAGATCCAACAAACCACAACCATCCAATCAAATCCCCATCAACAAAATCAAGCCCCGCCTACATTTGTTCATAATCAAGAAGCAGTTTCACATGGATATAACTCATAATAGAGAAGAAAAGACTATTGCAACTTTCATTTCATGCCGATTTTAAAGTGAAAAACACTTAACGTGGCGTTATGTACTATATGTTGATCAAATTCAATACACACCTTATGGATGATAAGCCCAGAATATGAACCCAACACGCTAAATTGCACATTAAGTGCATTCTTTACTACGGATTTCCATGAGGAAAATATGGCTTGACACATTGCGTTCATGTTCTGGATTCATGAGCTTGCTTGTACATAATAGGTTTTATTTATACGGTGTAAACTGAATTTGGTCCTCCAGTATCATGGACAAAGTACCTTAATTCATTGACACATTAAGCATTTTTATAGTGGTTTTCCATTAGAGAATGCTTAAAGGGGTGGTATAATGCCATTTTCCCAAGATGTAAAATAAGTCTCTGGTGTCCCCAGAGTGTGTATATTCAGTTTTAGCACAGAATACCCCACAGATATTTTTTTTAGCATGTTAAAATTTTTATATTTGAGGGTGAGCAAAAATGCGCCGTTCTTTGTTTCCCTTTAAATGCAAATGAGTTGCTGCTCCCGCCACAGAGGGCGGAGCTTCAAGAGCTTGTGTGTGTGTGCGCGTACATGTGCATGTATTTGTGTATGTGTGAGAGAGCATGTGTATGTGTGTATAAGTGTGATTATGTGTGTATAAGTGTGTGTGTGTGTGTGTGTGTCCGTGTGTGTGTGTGCATGTGCTCATGTGTGTGTGTGCATGTGCTCATGTGTGTGTGTGTGTGTGTGTGTGTGTGTGTGTGTGTGTGTGTGTGCATGTGCTCATATGTGTGTGTGTGTGTGTGTGTGGATGCTATAATTATAAAGGACTTTATGTGGCCAGACATGACCGTCTGGTTGATCTGGTTGCAAAGGACTTGCAAAATGTAATCTGTGGACATGATAGTATAAGATTCACAAGCAATGTACAATTTAAATGGTTTCATCATAACACAGTGATTACTTTAAAAACATTCCAAATACTTTTATTCCAAATAAAAATATATACAAATACTTCATAACCATATTGTAAATGTGGTTATGAAATCTGTATGTATGTTCGAGGTGGCCTGCTGTTTTGACCTGTATATATTCCAAACTATTTAAATATCAACCACTGGTAGATCTCATTCACCAACTTGGATAAAACTGTAAATGAATAATTCTGGGGTTTGGAAGTTTAGGCCATGTCCATAAGAGTGTGATCAGGGGGATGCAGTTAAGGGGGCTGCAAAAAAAAAGGAGGCAAAAAGGCTTGCAAAATTGTGCTCCGTTTCAGCCACTATAGGGTGGAGACGCAGACATGGAGACGGAGATGTATTGTTTATCCTTAATGTGTTGAGTATTATAAATGGAAGGACCTACAAGTATGTGAGCCATGAATCGTAGATCTGTCACTTTGTCAAAGACCCTTCCCAGAGTATTTGGATCTTGTTTTCTTTGTACTGTCTTTCAGATCCAAATAAAAGCATTCAAATGTGTGTGTGTGTGCGCATGTATGTGTGTGTGCGTGAGAGAGAGCATGTGTATGTGTATGTGTGTGTGTGTGTTAGGGGAAGAGTCTGTGGTTGGAAAGTTACAGGCAGATGCTGTGAACCGCAGCGGACAAACAGAGAGGCGGCCGGAGGGGGAGAGATGCTGAATGAGGGCTGAGATGTGTGTTTGTGTGAATGTTCGAGTAGCACCTAATTCTGAAGTGTCTTCACACACACTCTCTTTAACTTCCTCTTTTTTTCCATGAATCTTCCTCTAACAAATAGATGAGAATTCTTCAAATTCTTTTTATAACTAAATATGACCACAAATAGCAAAAGCATAGAAACCACCCAGAACAGCATGGCAAAATGTGTACCTGAAAATGTTTAGATGATCAAAACATCTTATGATAGGTCATTCACCTCACAACCTGTCGGAAGTAAACCAAGACTTTGTGAACCAATCATTATTTAAACACTAAGCAATGGAAATGTTTTGCAGGTACCAAAGTCAAACTAAAGGTCAGTCAAGTCGTGCTATCGTTCCTCTTTAAAGTTGAAAGGGTGAATTAAGCTAATGAAAAGGTACTTTTGTTGTTGGAGAAACTGAGCAGCAATGGTTGGCCTGCATGCATGCGCTTGAACTTTTGACTGAGGGAAGCAGCCCTTACTGAAGTCATTGTCAGTAATGTGTGTTTATTAGTTGTGGGTGTTTGACTGACACTGCATGAATGCAAGACGATGTACGGGAATAGTTCCACTAAAAAAGAAAATGATGTCGTCAATTATTAACCCATAAGAACCCGATGTGACGTGGGTGTCACAGACACTGGTGATTATCTGAAAAGGTTTTTTTTAAAAGCATTATACCTCACTTTCAACCCAGGAAGTCCCTAAGGGACATTTAAGGAACATGTGCACCTGAGACACGTCTCTCTGTATGCAGGGGTCTGGTTAACTGGTGCCTGCTTACGTCACAGGGCACCACAACTTGAAAATGTAACTACAGTAGCCACCGTTCAACCTGAAGAGGGCAGCACGCAGACGTTTTTACACCATATGTTGTAGAATTAAAACACTTTATACCCAAATGTCCAATAAATTCAAAGAACAGCAATAATAAAGACCCAGTCTAACAGATCATTAACTAAAAAAAAGTTGGTTTAGGGTTTACCCTTTAATAAAACGTATTTTGAAAATATTTTGCATACCTGTAACTAAAACAGGTATGCAACATATGGTATAAAACACCATATTTATTTTTATTCAGTTTTTCAATGTATTTCTGGTTAAACCGTATACCTGAAAAGGTAGAATTTTGCAATGTTATTGCACTACATGCATGTTTAACATGTTGACCTCCAGTGTGAGGTAGTTATTTATTTTTATTCAGTTTGCACATTTTCGAGTTGTGAAAAAATAATTAAAAAATAATTTCTGATTAAACCGTATACCTGAAAAGGTCACAGTTATGGTCACAGTTATGTGGTTTTGAAATATGTGGCAAAGCAAATAAAATGCAAAAACTATTACTTCTGAAAAAGTTTTTTTTTTTTATTTATCTTCCCAGAAAAGTTATACTTTTGAAAATGTTCTGGAAAAGAAAATAAACAGAAAAAAATTTTATTTAGCAAGAAAACTGACCAAATAATTTTTTTTCCAAATGACAAATAAAAGCCACAATGTGACATATATGTAACATTACAGATTTTTGATAAGGAGTGGTTGTATTTAAAAAACAACGGCCTAGAAACATTTTTTAAGTGGTCCATTTAGTCTGTTTTATATGCCCCATAATTTTCCTATAAGGGGAAATTCGTCCGGGTTCTTATGGGTTAGTGACGTCACCCAAGGTTAACGTTCACTGTCTGCGTTGTCAGTGTCACTTGATTGGACGAACACCGCGGGCGATTTGTTTACATAAAGGCTGTATCATTGCATCTCATTTATCGCCCACTGCACTATCAACTTTATCCTGACTTTCCACACAATAAAGGTAAGAATGAGACGATGTCTTCTCCGCTCCAACTGTCGCGTTCACTCACCATTCGTCATTTCCCCCCTCAAACGCTAAAACTACTGTTTACAACGCGCCGTGTTTCCGTGACTGTCCAAAACATGTGAGGGACGTGATTGGTTGTCAGTGGCTGAGCTTCTACGAGTTGGGAAGTCGTGTTTACGTCGTCAGGTGCGTTGTGTCACTTTCGTCGGAGTAGGTGTAGGCTACTTCTCTTCATTACACTAATACAGTTTTTTTTAACTTCTTGAAAATGAGTGTGAAAAAAATGTGGATCAGGTATGTTTTACTTTTATGTTTTTAGTTAATTTATGAAGCTATTGTAAACTATGTTTATGTTTATATTAATGCTAGCATATTTTGTGCAGGCAATTAGCTTACTTCGTTGTACACTGTAGTACATACACGGTAGTATTGCTGTATTCTGATATGTTTCTCCCTGACATGCCACCAACTTGTACAGATTAAAGTCCCCCTGTTAGTCAATAATCTTATCCCTTAAAACTCATCTTTGATCATCAGAATTACATATACAATTTTTTTCCTTGAAAAAATTCCTTCATGCCTTATGTAACTCTACACCCTTGCCTCATTTAGTATTCGCAGTTCTATGAATATGCAAATGAGCCCCGCCTCCACTCACTCACTCAGCTCAGAGATCCACTCATTGTTGATCTGATTGGTTACAAGGTAGTTTGTGACATCAGAAACGATTTCAAAAGAAAATACTCAGCAGTGGTGTTGACTTATTAATTTACACATGGTTTGTCTTAAGGCATATTAAAAACAACACATAGACATACAAACAACATTAAGGATGCTTTCACACCTGCCTCGTTTAGTTCGGTTGAATCGCACTAGAGTTCGTTGTCCCCCTTGGTGCGGTTCGTTTGGGCAGGAGTGAATGCAGCAATCGCACTCGGTGCGCACCAAAAGCGGACCAAACAAGCGTAGCGAGACCTCCTCAAAGAGTGCATTATGGGATGAGGACTAATGTTTGTTGACAATTTGCCCTTTTAGCATGGCAGCTCGCGGACAAACTTAGAGTTGTGAAGAGGTGCGGAGCCTCATAGAAATGTGGTCTGATGACCATATTAGGTCCCAACTTTCAAAAACTCACAAGAACAGTGAAATCTTCACTTGTTTAGTGAACAGCTCAGGGAAAGGGGGTTTCATAGATCTGTGGAGCAGTGCAGGGCTATTTTCCCGCACGTTAATTCTGACCAATCGAAGTGCAGTTACGGAAATACATTCAAGACATCTGTCCAACGAGTGATGTGGATGCTGTCATGTGACTGCATTTTGGTTCGTTTCATCAACTCATCAACTGATCTGGACCAGAGCAATCAGTGTGGTGTGAAAAGGAACCAAAACTCCTGAAAAATGCTACAAAGTATCATTTTTCGTTCTTGGTCCGGACCAAATGAACCGAACTACTGATGTGAAAGCACCCTAAAACCTTGACTTTCACCACAGGGGGACTTTAAAGAAATCTCAAGCTTCATACTCGTATTTATGACAGTCTGGTGCCATTCATCATAAACACTATCTTTCCCTTTAATGGACCATAAAGGGCCGTTCACACAAAACATGTTTTTCCATTCCACTGTGCTACTTTTCCACTGTTTGCCAAATTAAACACGCTAGATGGACGTCTTTAACCGTTGGGTTCGTGTCTCGTGTCTTTTGCAGCGTCTAGCACATGGCATGGCGTTCTAATACCACGACGCTCAAGTTTTAAAGTATAGTCAAACATTTTTTTAAACACATCTCTTGCCCCAACAATTCATCCATGCAAGTTAATTTAAAAAAGTTGTCTTCGTAATCTTCAATCAAAATCTCTACTTCCTTCTTTGAGGGTAGAGCATCCCCTCCAACTGTCACGCTGCATCCGAAATCGAACATTTCCCTACTATATAGTATGCAAAACACAGTTCGCCAAAAGAGTAGTATGTCCGAATACATAGTTTATCAAAAAACAGTAGGCGACAAATACCTGGCTGACTTACTACTTTCAGCGAGATTTTGAAGTGTGCATACGATGGACACTTTACTATCCCATGAGGCCACAGGATAAGACTTGTGAATAGCAGTGAAGCGACACAACTGACGCTAGAAGGTCACGTGACGGTAACAACATGGCGGATGTATTACGTGTACGTCCGAATTTCATTCATACTACCCATATTCATACTATACAGAGCATGCTTCTTTTAACGGTCGTGAAGTAAATGAAAATTCAAATGTAGTAACAGACAGTATGTGTTTTCAGACGCAGCAAGATTTGACATTAAGCTGAACGGAACGCCTACTTTTCTAGATCCAATCAATTCCCAGAAGAAAAGAACAAGCCACACTCTCTATTTTTCTCTTTCAATATTCGTATCACTGTAAAAATACATCACAATACTTAAGTAAACTCGTCCGCAACCTGCGGTTCACGCGGACTTTAAAGATGTCCGTCTAGTGCCTGTTCACATTGAAAAAGAATGGAAAAGTAGAGCAATGGAATTAAAATAAAAAGAAACGTGTTCTGGTCTCTAGTCTGGAAAGCCCTTAAGCTATTATAAGTCTTTTTATAGCGCTTTTAGTGCTTGGCTGCCCCATTCACTCATTTGTTGTATGGGAGTCATACAGGTTTGTAGTAAATTATACAATTTTAACTAGGTTTTAATGTCACATGCTCGATAAAAACAGCAAACGTTGAGGTTGCACAGTACCTTTCTCTCAATGATTTCTGCTGCGAGATGCTTCGCCTGCTGGAAACCGAGGCGTCCCTCAGGGATCTCTACCTCCTCTTTGAGGAGCCCGATCTGAAAGAGGACACGCATGGGCCCCGTCACTGTGTATTCGGGTCCCATGGACAGCTGAGAGAAAGAACCTGAGAGAAAGAGAAGACGTCATCTCAGACCAAACTCGGTTCCTTCAGATGTTCACAGGCTCAGACTTACCCTGTACCCGTCTTGCTGGTTGTTTTAATATCTTGTAATTGCAAAACTGTTTATAGTGTATAACTAATAGTTAAAGAATATCAACATCAAGTCCTTAAGATCTTATGTAGAAAAAGGCCCCAAAGATGAGGCTCCTTCAAGCTTAAGGCAGCAACTGAAACTAGCATTGACCTGCCTTTGTTAACATTAATATTAAACCTTAATATAGGTGTTCTCCAAAAGAGGAACTTACCAGAGACATAACAGCTGATGTCAAATCTTTTTAGGCGGAGGTTTGTGTTGGCAGCCATTTTCTTTACATTGGTGAATTCGAACTAGCACATTTCACAGACCTATTTGAGACACTTCTGTCGCTGTTCTGGTTTCCTCATACTTTTGCAGTCGAATGACAGGCAGCGGAGACAGGAAGTTGACACTCAAACTTCAGTGTTTCTGCATGTGACGAGTGGGTCTGCAGAGCTGCCCACCAAACACAGTGCATCAAACCTTATCTGATGAACTTTAAAACAGTTGGGAACTGAAAGCAAATGTGGCAGTTCTGGGCTCAATTGCCCTTTAGTCTGTAAAGGGACTAATTTCAGTTTAATGCTGTGGAAATGTGCATTAATCACTGAACTGTGAGTCTTGTGCGACACAGAGATCCAATATCAAACTCTGATATAAAAAAAAAATTTTTTTTGTTGACCATCAAAGTCAGGTGATCTAACGCTCTGAGCTGCAGAACAATAATAATACTCACAAAATTGGGGTACGTTTACATGACAACAATGCATTTTTGTGAACGATCCCCGTATGGGTCAGTGAAAACGACTAAACTCTCTGTATTCTGCTGCCAGGCCAGTAGATGGCGTGGCGATGTCACTTTGTAAAGGAACACTATGCTCCTATAGACTGAACACGTAATACACATGCGCATAATGTCACCGTTTTCACAAATTTACGTTTTGCAGATCCGCGTGAACATTTTGACAATGTTGTCGAAATGGTAAAGGAAACACGTTTCCGTTTTTAGTAGATCGTTATTGTGTAAACGTACCCTCAATGGAAAAATTAAAAGGAGTTCAAGGAAAGTCTTCCCAGTATTATTATGTAATTTCACCAAAATGACATGTTTCAATGTTTTTACTTGAAAAAAATTCATGTTTTAAAATAACTTGTATGTAACTTGACACCCTTGCCTCATTTAGTATTCGCAGTGCTATGAATATGCAAATGAGCCCCGCCTCCACTCACTCAGAGATCCACTGGTTGACGATCACTCGTTGATCTGATTGGTTACAAGGTAGTTTGTGACGTCAGAAACGCCAGCGATTTCAAACTGTTTTTGAGACTGTCTTTGGTTCTCTGCAGTTTTAAGCAGAATAAGCAAATACTCAGCAATGCTTTTGAATTTATGAGGTTTGACTTAAACCATAATAAATACACCACATAGACATATAAACAACATTAAAAGCTTGATTTTTTTTTTTTTACCACAGGGGGACTTTAAGATCATTTATATGTTATTCTATTCTATAGATAGAAAGATGCATGGATAAATGGACAGAAAGAAAGATATAGATGGACAGACAGACATAAAACACAACATACACAATGTATACTGTTTTATATTTCTGATAGATAATACACTATGTACACACAATATTTAGTGTTATATTTGGACAGACAGATGGATATGCCACATAATAAAGACGACACACACAGATACATTAATTTGGTTTGAAAAGCAGTTTATTCCGAACCTTTTAATAAAACATACATGAGGTTGGCCCCTTCACGAGTGAAATGCATCTCTCTGAGGAAGGACGTCGAGCGGCGAGGCTACAATCTACAGAGCTGGTAACCGTTTCCCTTCACAGCTGATCTGGGTACCAAGGGTTTCTTCTACAACGCTACGATTTCTCATTAAGACAGTGGGCGCTGTTCCGAGATCAGTGCAGAACTTGTGTAACTGCGGCACAATCTAACCAGTGAGGCGCACATTACATGTGGTGAGAAGAAGGCATCACAAATCATCATCATGACAAACAGGACAGCCAAAGGTGGGTTCACAATTCACATTCATAAGTGGTGTAAACACAGCATTATTAGAAACTACACACCTGTGTCTGTGAGAATAAACAAGTGCGTGCTTTTGTAGTCGTGAGTGTAGAAAAAAAAATCGTATTTTACAATCAATAGTGAAATTCTTATCTAGCTCCAATTCCTTCATGCCAACATTCATTTCTCCTGATAATTTATCACTTTATTTTCTCTCTTCACTCAAACACTTTCTAGAACCCTTATTTTTGTTCATCCTAACAAAACACAATCATTAAAATTAATCCATTGGTTACTTTTTGCAATACATTCTGTTCGAGTAAATCTCACAAAACTAATCAAGAACATGCCAGTGTCATATTTCACTCAAAAACCATAATTTTCTTTAATGAAATTTGAGAATTATATAGTATTAAGATTTTTATTTAAAGAAAATTAAGCATATTTAAGGACCATTAAGATGTTTAGCATGGTGACATTAAGGGCAATTAAGCACATTTAATCTCACATTTAATCACTGCACAATGTGAAATAACTGCTATATTTCAATGATGGATTATTTATTCATTATGGCAGTATTTGTTGTACTGCCTTTAATTTATGCTGATTATATATATATATATATATATATAAAATATAGAATTGAATTTGGGTGAGAGTAATGTGACAAAGATGGTGGTCCTATTTTGTTCATATAATTGAATATGATTTCAGGTGAAATAGGAGTTAGACATTTATTCATGAGTTTCACCCGTTTGTATGGCTGGATCCAAAAGATAGTGTCATCTGTGTATTCAGAGATGAAACTGAGATCATCATCATCGCTCTGATAAACACAGAAGAAAAAAAACACTCAAATAAACCCAATATCAAACACACACATCCTGCACATCTTAATCAATGATAAAAAAGGTAACAGAGTCACATAAAGGTTCAAAGTTTACACACACCAAAACATTTGTCGTTCCTGTTAGGATATTTAATAACTAATCAACATGATATGGACAAGATAAAACAAAAACTGCTATGATTCATATGGTGTTCTGGCGGCTAGAAAATCTTGTAAAATGAAAAACACGTCACATTATAAGCGGATGGAAAAGGCCAGTTATATACGATTGGGCTTTTCCACCACATCAGACCTATGAGAGACAGAGCTGGGGTTCTTGCAATCAGATCAAACAGAAAATGAGCGTTTGAATTATGAATCTATCCCAAACCCCTAATAACTAGGAGCTCTACTCGGACTGTAATTCACTGTACCGTTCAACACGTTTTCCAGTCGCTCCAGGACAAAAATTCCAACTACAGTGTAAACGAAATCCTTGTGCGCTAATTTTGCAAAACAAAACCTTAAATAATTTAAATCATTATATACATAAAACTCAGAAGGCAAAAGTGAGGTTGTACCAGTCGGTGCTCATCCGTCTCTGACCTCTACGTTCATATTATTCGTAGGTGCAATATAGCTTTTGCACCATTTCAACTTGGTGAGGTCGTTTTGTGAAAGGAGTTAGCATATATGACCTTTGTTTTCTAAATGGCAATCCCAGCGAAAATAGATGCTTTGTACAGACAGCATTACTTTATCATTGTATGCTAAACTACGCGATTTTGATGCCATGCTATGACGTAATTTTACCACTGAATGTCTCTAGAGCAGATCGCCTGCCTGTGGTCTAGTAGGTGATAGCGCGCTACGTTGAGTTTTATATTTTACATTTGCGTTCGTTGAGTGTGGCTAATGGCAAAGCAGATGGACATAGCCCAGATTATGCAAGCGATGTGAAACTAAAAGACATATTTTTGCTTTTAAGACCTTTTTCTTAGGAAAACGTTTTGAGCAAGGATCATTTAATATATTTTCAATTCAAGTAGGTAGCAAACAGCCTCTCCGTTTGGCCTTTTCCACATCTAGACGCCGTTATCTAACTGATCAGAGAGCTGCGTCTGGTCAGGTCCACATTGCTAGCGCTCAGTCCCCTGGATTCTGACAGGCCGCTGTTAGATTCCTGAAGAGACACACACACACACACACACACACACACACACACATACACAAACATTTGGTGTCATGTAACATTATACAGTGGAAAAACACATCAGTTTTAAAGTGCAGTAAAGGATTTCTGAGAAGCGCTGTTGAAATTGGATCGGAACAAGCAGCACAACACTCTTGTAGCCAATCAGCAGTAGGGGGCGTGTCCACTCATGATGGGGAGGAGAGTTTGAGCCAATCAGCAATAGGGGCGTGTCCACTGGATGGTGGAGAGAGTAGGTATCTCTCTAATCAGCAGTAGGGGGCGTGTCCACTCATGATGGAGGAGGAGAGAGTGAGCCAATCAGCAGTAGGGGGCGTGTCCACTCATGATGGCGGAGGAGAGAGTGAGCCAATCAGCAGTAGGGGGCGTGTCCACTCATGATGGGGGAAGAGAGAGTGAGCCAATCAGCAGTAGGGGGCGTGTCCACTCATGATGGAGGAGGAGAGAGTGAGCCAATCAGCAGTAGGGGGCGTGTCCACTCATGATGGCGGAGGAGAGAGTGAGCCAATCAGCAGTAGGGGGCGTGTCCACTCATGATGGCGGAGGAGAGAGTGAGCCAATCAGCAGTAGGGGGCGTGTCCACGCATGATGGAAGAGAAGAGAGATTGGGCAAGAGGGAGATTTGTAGAGAGAGAGACGGCTGAGAGACATTACAAAAGAGAAAAGCTCAGAGGAATATCACTGGGAAAAGGAGGGTTATGTTTGGAGCTGCTGGCGAATAAAAACAACTCTTGCTTGTATTTACTGTACAATTTACTGTAATTTACTGATCATTGTTTGTTCTTGTCGTTCATTCATCTTCACTTTATTTTTCACGAAGCATTATTTTGCTTTGCTTCTGGTATGATAAAAGAGACATGCACTCTTGCAAGTTTGTGCATTTTAAGGGCGGAGCAATGGATGGAGGGGCGTGTGTTTGGATTTCCAATATCATTAGTGTTTCTCAGAAATCACTTACTGCACCTTTAAAGCTGAGTGAATATTCAAAGCATAAAGTTAAAATCTTAATACATGTTTTTGACCTTACTGTGAACAAACATTATTCTAAAGTACAGAAGTAAAATGGGTTGTCAGTGGTGTTTCAAGTCCATCAAAATGCTTTTTATATCACTGCATTAATACAAATTTGATCTGTATTATCAGACTCCCTTGCATTAAAGCACATGCATGGCTTTGAGTGATTTTGCTGTTATCTGCAAATCGTTTCGCTTTTTTCTATTTGGTTAAGTGTTAATTGACTTTCAACAAGCTTATTTTTGGTTATACACTACCTTCCAAAAGTTTGGAGCGGGTAAGATTTCTGAAAGGAGTCTCTTATGTTCATCAAGGCTGTATTTATTTGATCAAAAATACATTAAAAAAATTACTATTAAAATAACTTTTCTATGTGAATATATTGTGAAATGTAATTTTATTCCTGTGATCAAAGCTGTATTTTCAGCATCATTACTCCAGTCTTCAGTGTCACATGATCCTTCACAAATCATAATAATATGATGATTTGATGCTCACAAAACATTTCTGATCTTATCAATGTTGAAAACTGTTCATATTTTTGCGGAAACTGATTTTTTTTCAGGATTCCTTGAATAAAAACTTTACTGTAAAAGTGTCTTTACTGCAACTTTTGATCAATTCAATGCATCCTTGCTGAATAAAGTATTAATTTCTTTAAAAAAAATAATAATATGTGTATGCAGACATGAAAACACACCTGTGAGGTTTCTTCTACGCTCTTGTTGAGGAAATTTAAGGAGCTTGCCCTCTTCATCCTTTTGAATGAAACAAAAGCAGCAGTTACAGGTGGTGTCAGAGCAGTTTGTGTGTTTGTCAGGTGTGTTGGAGAAGAGCGTCCCTGGTGTGTTGTGGTTTAGTCTCACCCGGGGTTGCGTGGCTCCTGTGGGCCGCTGCCCTGCAGTTTCTTCACCAGCATCTCACTGCTGCGGCGCAGGGCTTCACGAATCTTCCCGAACGAGCCGCTCCTGCGCAGGGCGCCGTTGCCATCCTGTGCCCGGGAAATATGAGCAACTTCAAGCTTATATACAGCATATAAAGTGTTGGGTAGTAAGTAACTTAATCTTTGGAATCTGATTACATTATCCAGATTACATGTAATCACATTTCAAAGATCAAGTACTTGTAATTAGATTGTTACATTTTAAAATACTTGTTATCAGACTACAGTTACTTTTTTATTGATTACATAATTACGTGTTATTCTCACAATTGCAGTAAATTATTCATAATTTATTCTTTTTGGTCACAAAAAGTAGTTAGGAGTCACATGACATGAAGGTACACAAAAGGTATACACAGGTATGTTTTAGTAATTGTTTTATTTTGATTTTTAGGATTTATTTAATTATATTAAAAGGTACACTACAGGTGAAACTCGAAAAATTTGAATATCGTGCAAAAGTTATAACTTTGATGATTATGGCTTACAGTTTATGAAAACCCCAAATTCAAAATCTCAGAAAATTAGATTACCTGAAATCAATAAAAAAAAGGATTTTAAATACAAAAATATCAGCCCTCTGACAAGTATAATCATGCATATGTATATAGTTATATTTACTAAATATATTAGTTTCACCTCGAGTTTCAGCTGCATGTCAATTTTGGCACTCTAGTGGTTAAAAACAAAACTGCATGCATTTTGCAGAAGAACATTGTTTTGGTTGTCCTTCGGCTCTGCGTGACTGCGAGGATGAATATGATTATCCTAGTTTATAAAAGATTCACTACTAGGCTTACGAGATATAACCAGTATAGATGGAAAGCTGAAGACGTTACTGTAGCTTTACTCATTAATAGACATGGTAATTCCTTGATCATAGATTCCAGCACAGCGCTACATCAACCATAATGAAACGACCCTTCACAATAGATAATGCTTTACAATGAACTCTGTTAGAGAGCCACGTTTGGCAGTTTATCTGTTCAATAAAATACTTTACTCGTAAAAACACTTTAATCTCCACATCGCCTTTACAACATTTCTCACATCGCCCTCATTTCTCGCCCTCTCAGGAAAGCCAAGCTAATGTTGATTAATGTTTTATTACGAGCTCTGTCTCGTTCTCTGTTTGTTTAAAACGGTGATCCTCCGGCTCCACGTCAACCTTTCTCACTCGGGAAACTAACCTCTGCCACTCTCACACCAGACACACGTCAAAGCAGCCGGAGAAACTGGTCTTTATTTACGGATATGACGAGACACGCACAGGCGAGTGACATCTGCAATTTCACGTGAAAACCATCCTGACAAGGTCTAAAATATAAACACTTATAGTGAATCACGGCAAGACAAAAACACGCTTTAGAAGAACGACTGATGATGTATTGACAAAAAAAAAGTTACATAGTGCACCTTTAATAGCTTTTCATTATCAATAACAACTATTATTAATAATTGAGCACCAATAATAATAATAAGAATTGATAAGAACAGCCTATTATCCTGATTTCTGAAGGATCATGTGACACTGAAGACTGGAGTGATGATGCTGAAAATTCAGCTTTGATCACAGGAATAAATTATGTATTGCAGTAGGAAATGTATATATATACACAAACAAGGTGTCTAAGAGCTCCACTGACCCCGGTCCACTCGGCTTCGTCCCCATCACAGTCTCCTCGGGGGCCTCCGGGGCCGTTTACTCCGTCCCGGGACTGACGTCTGTCCCCTCCGGCACAACCTCCGTCCTTCAGCAGCTCCACCACTTTACTCTGGTTAATCGCATCGATGCCCTGCCGGACGCAGAGCGGGCGGATTTGAGTAGACTTCACACTGTGTCAGCAGGGTTATTATAGTTCACTGAAACTAAAACTAAACATTTGTGTTGCTTGAAATAAAAGTTAACAAATAAAATAAAATACAACATTCATTTTCATTTCATTTAACCACATACTAAAATAAAATTAATGCAACTTATATAGAGAAATACAAAAAAAACGTATTCAACATATTCAATAACAAACTATAATAGTATCTCAATGACACTAAAATAACATGGGTTGTCAGCCAATTGAAATTACATTAATTTAAGATTAATAAAGGAAAGTAAAAGAAACTGAACAGACAGAGCAATTTGAGTCTAAAAGTTTAATCATTGAGGTATTCTTAACAACTCCCTTCTCTTCCTGTATGAGTCATCTGTACAGGAAGTGGATCTCAAGTCAAGCATCAGGTAGGAAATCCGTGTGTGTGTGTGTGTGTGTGTGTGTGTACCTGTTTGCGGTTCTTGGTCGCACACTCCTCCAGCGTCTCGGCGGCCTCCAGTTTGCCCTGCCTGCGGTACAGAGCGCCCAGACTCTTCAGTGTGGTGTTCACAGTGGGGCTGCGTGACAAACACCAGACGCACTCAACACAAGATTCACTCCAAAACATGAGCTGCGTCCCAAATCGCATACTTATGCACTATTCTATGCCATTTTGTAGTATAAGTAGTGGGATCACACTGAAAATTCGAAAAAGTAAAAGTGCACTTATACAATCATCATTGCACTCGACTGTCGCAGCTTTAATTACGCAGAGGCTATCAGACTCTGATGTTGAAAGACCAAATAAACGTATAAAGTTCATAGACTACACGGTTGAGTACACAGTGCAAAGGTACATAGTGTATAGTGCGTCATTTGGGACACAGCTATAGACTACGTTATGGGATTTAGGCAATATTGTGATTAAACTTCGTCTCATGCAATAAACACAAAACTTTGATCAAGTTGATGCGATTAAGCCAATAATCAGAGCATCCATAATTGTAGAAAAACGTGGCTTATGACGATTTTAAATAACAGGCATCTAAACATTTTAAATCGCATCTATTCCACATAACGATGTGATTAGAAACAGGTGAGTAAAGGACTTATTAGCCTGCACCATCTAGAGTTTCATGACATAACTTTGGCATGTAAACGGGTGTGAAGAGGTTTGTTCGTGTCATGTAAACATCTTTCTGACTCTAGTGATTGGAAATAATCACATGTAAACGCAGCCATTGATTCCTCCACACTTTGATACCCATAATCCTTTAGGGCACCTGCACACTCACCTGTCCACTTTGCAGGCTTTGTACCAGCTGCCGTACTCTCCGTAAGGACCAGAGGCCTTTCTCTTCCCCTGAAATGACCATCAGACAAACTGATTGCATGGTTCTTTTTATCTCTACAACTTTCTGAAACAAAATCGTCTTAATTATAATGAATTGAGCAGATTAAAAACATGAAAATTGGTAAAAATAATGAATATATGAAGACCAGGCTGAATTGCTGTATAAAAAAATTAGATACATTTTGCTAATTGCTGGTTTAATGTTGTATAAAAGCGATGTTATATTGCTTAAATATATTTTAATATAGATTAGATTATTAATATGGGTAAGTGGATTTTAAGCATAATTATGAATAATACTTATTGATATTGAATTATGATATATATACTACCTTTCAAAAGTTTGGGGTCAGCATTATTTGATCCAAAATACAGTAAAAACAGTAATATTGTGGAAATATTATTACTATTAAAAAGAACTTT
This sequence comes from Meda fulgida, assembly GCA_030578275.1. NCBI lineage: Eukaryota > Metazoa > Chordata > Actinopteri > Cypriniformes > Leuciscidae > Meda > Meda fulgida. The sequence goes on from CM060622.1 coordinate 48,969,490, forward strand.
TCTATTGTAATATATTTAAAAATGTAATTTATTCCTGTGATCAAAGCTGTATTTTCAGCATCATTACTCCAGTCTTCAGTGTTACATGATCCTTCAGAAATCAGGATAATATGATGATCTGAAGCTCAAGAAACATGTATGATTATTATCACAGTTGACAACAGTCGTGCTGATCCATATTTTTGTGGAAACTGTAATTTTTCAGGATTCCTTGATGAATAGAAATGTTTAGAAACCACATCAATTTGTTGCATCCTTGCTGAATAAAAGTAATAATTTATTTTAAAAAATCCTTATTGAACCCAAACTTGCAAATGATAGTGTACATTTTTATAAATGTACATTTAAATAACGGTATACCAACATGTAAATGAAGCCTGTAATACCTTGCTCTCCTCTCGCTCCTCTGCATGCATCCAGATTGGCTTGTTATCATCTAAGAGAAAAAAAATTATATTCTCATTATAAGCAATATAAACCGGCATTGCTTTGTGATTCATTCAAATATTGTTAAATGCTTTTGTGTGTTTCTAGCATTTTACTCAGATACTGAGTGGCTAGTCTTCTTTTATTGACTATAATTAGCTTGTTGAAGCTTTTAGGAACATCAAGTGGATGTTTGATCATAATCCTGTAAGCGTCTGATTGGCTTAAAGGGCTGCGATGTCACAACAGTGAACAAGATTAGACAAAACCTCTGAAAGACCATCAAACATCTCACTGTGATTCACTCACCATTTCATCCAGACAAAAACTGAACATAAGGATGAAGAAAAAAAGTGTCTATTCTTACAAAAACTCATTTACATAAAATAAGAATATATGCATGAATGACCGGTTTCCATGCATGCATAATTAAAGCAACATTTTCCTGAAATGTGTTTTATGAGAAGTACATACTGTTGACCGATCCGAACTCCTTCTCATGCGCGCGGGTCAGAATCTCCTTGTAAAGCGTCTCGGCGTCTTTGAACTTGCCCTGTTTCAGGTAACACGTCGCCTGTGGAGGAAAGATGATCATGATCGATGAGCTGCAGACTGAATAATGCTCTCGGGTTCTCAGATCCACAGCCAAACGTTCACGTTTCGCATCAAAATTCACCCTGAGGGCTTGTTCTTTGTCGACTGCGTCTGCAGTCTCTCAGACAAAAGATGATAATGATCTTTATTGACCTTGAATATGTACTTTCTATAATAGGAGCTCATGACTCACAAAAAAAAAAAGAACATTTCAACATATACAGGCGAAACACGAAAAATGTTAATATCGTGCAAAAGTTATAATTTTGATGATTATGGCTTACAGCTTATGAAAACCCCAAATTCAAAATCTCAGAAAATTATATTATTACATGAAATTAATTAAAAAAAAAGCATTTTAAATACAGAAATGTCAGTCTCTGAAAACTACAATCATGCATATAGTTATATATACTAAATATAATAGTTTCACCTTTTAATTTGAATTACTGAAATAGACAAACTTTTGCACGACATTCAAGTTTTTCGAGTTTCCCCTGTAATATCTGGCTATCTGGCCTCACCAGGTTGTTTTTGGTCTTGGCCACGTTGGGGTCGTCGGTGCCCAGTTTGTTCTCGTAGATCTCGAGCGCCCTGCGGTAATAATACTCCACTTCCTCATACTTGCCCTGATTCTGACACAACAGGGCCAGATTATTGAGCTGCTTCGCCACGTCAGGGTGGAATTTACCCAGAACCTGCGAACACAGTCGAACTGATGAATATACAGCAGCGGCTAGGCTAGAGCATCATCACGATAGAGCTGAATGTGTCCTCCACCTTCTCCCGGATCTCCAGCGCTCTCTTGCACAGCGGCTCGGCCTCCTTGTGTTTCCCGCGCTTGCCGTACAGCACGGCCAGGTTGTTGAGCGTGGCGGCGACGGCCGGGTGATCTTTCCCCAGAGTTTTCTCTCGGATGGCCAGCGCGTCGTTCAGCAGGTGAGCCGCCTCTTTATACTTGTTCTGATCCCTGGAAAAACACACGGGGATTCATGTGACGACGGAGAGGCAGCGCACTACATGTTTACTGGTGACATGAGTTTTGGAGGGCGGAAAATGACGTTTAATTAGTGCTTCTCCGATGGCGTGTTCGGCATTGTCTGTTTGGAAACGCATCTTTTTCTCTACGTTTTGGCTATCCGTCCCTTTTAAAGCCCTATTCGCATTAAAAATTAGTCACACCTTCACAAAATCCAATTTTAAATTTTAATTTTCGCACCGCCATAAATTAGTCTATGTGTGGGAAACACTGCCAGTCGGAAACTGTATGGTCGGAAATGTCAACTCTGAAAGATATAACGTTATTTGCTCTATGAAAGACATTGACAAAGACGAAAACTAAGGACTTTTACTCTATAATTTGATTTTATTTTAGTTAGTTTTGCCAAACACACATTACAGTTTTAGTAAGTTATTGTTTTTTTGTAATGCCTCGTTTTTATATTTATTTCAGTTAACGACAATGTTTTTAACTGTGGTGCGAATAGGGCTAGAGACAGTGTCTGTGTTTGTGCAACTGGCCCCATATTTAGCAGCGCCTCTGACCTGTACACCAGGGCGAGGATGTTGAGCATGGTGGCCACATCGGGGTGGTCGTGTCCCGAGGTCTTCTCCAGGTCCTCCAGGGCCTGTTTGCAGAGCGGCACGGCCACCTCGTAGCGGCCCTGAGAGGCGTACTGGATCACCAGGTTGTGGAGGGTTCGGAGGCGGGCCGGGATCTCGTAGCCTCCCTGCTGTGCTGCCGCTTCACCACTGGGCTGAGCTGGAGAGAGAGACAGGGGAACAACGAGAAGTTAAAGGGGTGGTATAATCCCCTTTTCACAAGATGTAAAATAAGTTTCTGATGTCCCCAGAGCGTGTATGTGAAGTATTAGCTCAAAAAACCCCACAGATATTTTAATACAGCGTTTTAAAATGGTCACTTTTTGAGGGTGAGCAAAAACGCAGTTTTTGTGTCTGTCCCTTTAAATGCAAATGAGCTGCTGCTTCCGTCACAGAGGGCGGAGCTTCAAGAGCTTGTGTGTGTGTGTGTGTGTTGGCAGCTCCGATTACCTCACACAGACACACACTGAACATTTCAAAAACATTTTATGTTCAAACCGGAGTCAGACAAGGATGGAGAGACTCAAGAAGAAGTGACAACATGTAGAGCAACAGGACGTTTCTGAATGGTTAGTTGATGAATTTATGTTGATGATGTGGAATTAACTATCTTCTAGTCATTGATTAGCATATTCTTTCATGATAATCTATAAATCGTGTTCCCGGGGGCGGGGTTTATGTAAATTCTAGGGATTAGTGATGTCACAAAGCCGGGAGGAAGCTTGTGTAGTCTCTACGAGCCGTTTGTTGTAGTCGTTAAAAAACGATTTCTGTAAAAGCATATCTCCCTTTGCTTTGAACGTCGTAACTTTGCAGATGTTGTTGATGTTCAAACATCAACATTACACACTAACTAAAGTAAGAAAAGTGAAATCATAATCAACCACCCCTTTAAAGTCGATTGTTACTGTGCGTTCAAACACAGTGTGTGTCGCCCTGCCAACAACGCCGTAGAAAGATTGGTCATGCAAACTTTATTTAAAGGGGCCGCAAGCAAACAAGCATGTTGATCGGTATTTCTGCAGACTGACCACAGGTAGCGTATAAGTTAACCTCATTAAATCATTTAAGTGTAATTGATCGATGGAAATAACTTAATTATAGTTACATGTTTGCTAACGAAATAAACCAATTAAAAGCCATTTGTGTGGTGTGGCGTTTGTGTTCATGGTTAAGTGCTAGTCTAATTTCAACATACGGTTTATAGGGGACGTTTACTAGCCTTGGTCTTTAATTAACTTTAACATTCATTGGTGTACAGCCCACATTACAATAACAGTCCTGGTTGAAGTGTAGCCTTAATGCAATTGGTCAAATCTGTGTTGTTTTGAGCAAATGAATTGCATTGCCGCAAGCAAGCGTTCTAGCACACAAATGTTCTTCTTATCAAATTCACATGATCCACCTCTCTTCTATTTAGCGTAGGAACTAATGTGCTCGTAACTAAAGTTTGCATGACTGCGTTCTCTGGATCCTCTCAAGCGGAGGACTTCTACATCCTGATTGGTTGCCGCCAAACCGCATCATAGCTCATTACCATAAAGCTGCCCTGACTTCAACTTTTCTCGACGCCCACACCGTCCGCCACTTTGACGCTCTCAGAGTCTTGAACAAATGTAAGCCAAACCGCCTTCTTCATCAAGCATCGCTCTCTCACCTGGTCCCTGGTCGTCATCGTTGGGAAAGAGATCGTCCAGGTTGTCCTTCTCCTTCTCTCCGGGCTTCTCCTCCGAGGGCGAGGTGTCCTCGTCCAGCTTGCGGATCTGGTTCATGAACTCCAGGTGTTTCTTCTCCTCCTCCAGCTGTGCGACGCTCTGCTCGCTCTTCTGCAGCTTGTGTTGAGTGCTGGCCAACTCGTCCCGAAGCCACTGGTTCTCCTGGCAGAGCCGGCGCACCTGAGCGCGCAACTTCTGCTTCTCCGACTCCACGGCGCTCAGGTGACCCGACAGAGCGATGATCACCTGACACCACACGTTTATACATATTTATATAAAAAAAGATGATTTGACTTGATTTGTTTTTCTACTTTAGGTTTAAACAGAGATATAACAAACTTCATAACTATTCTTGTAAATTCTTTTAAAAAAGGGAAAAAGTCGGTAAGAATGAGTTGAAAATTGCATATATATATAAATAAACAAAACAAAAACATGAAAAAAGTAGGGATGCACGATATATCGGCCACCATATACGCATTGGCCGATATACGTTCATTTATAATGTTATCGTTATCGGCTCGAAGTCGATACATAATGTATTTCCCTCAGCTGAGACACTTCAGATGCGCACTGATCACCATGATCAGCGTTTTGAGTTGCTTGAAATATGACTGTACTCACTTCAAAAAAGGAAAATACAGTAAAGTGCAACATGTGCAGCGCAAGTCCGTCATATCGGCTACATAAAATAAGAATTGTGTGTTTTGGTCGTGGCTTTTCATGGTGAGACTTTTGTTTTTGTAATCAGGCTCTGAAAATTATATACAAAATTTGGATTTAGTTTTATCGGTCAATATATCGGTTATCGGCTTTCAAATACAAATAATTATCGGTTATCGGTATCTGACAAAATGTTCATATTTTGCATTCCTAGAATTTATACATGTATATATGTGGGGAAAGTGGATTTTTTTTAAATAACTTTAAAATACATATTAAATAATAAACATGAAAAGTACACATTTAAAACAAACAAAAATACAATTATAACTGTAACAATAACAATTATAACAATAACAATTATGCAATTTATTTTGTCTAAAAACATTTATAATTTTAAATGTAAATGTACATATATACACACACAAGCACGTTTGTTTTGTGGTGGGCCAGTGAAAATTACGGCATTACACTTCACAGTTGAGCCTTGAATGCAATGATTTCTGTTATTAATTATTTTTCATCTATTCCTTTTTAGAAGTTTCCAAATTTTACATTTTCTGCAGTGAATTCTCTGCTGGTTTTGGCAAGGAAAGTGAAAACTATGTCAGCACAAGTAGAAAAACCCTTCCTTCATCTGTGCAGACGAGCCGTGAATGCAATGATTTGTGTAATGAATTTCCCGACCCCTTTTCTTCTATTCCTTTTTCGAGGTTTCCAAATTTTACATCCACTCATAAAAGTGAGAGCATAACTAACCGGGTTCAATGACCCACACACACACAGTGGAGTATGTAGCAGTGTTGTGTTCGGGGGTACCTGCGCCTCCCCCAGCCCCAGCTCGATGTCCTGCAGGCTCTTGCGGAGCAGGCTGGATTTCTCCTGAGCTCCGGGAGGCTGGGAACAGTCCAGGATAGAGTTGAGGAGTTGAGCGTGTTCCCCGCGCAGCGTCTCCAAACCCTGCATCACCGCTTTAGTGTTCAGCACGATCTCATCCTGCGTGAGCCGCTCCAGAGCCTCTTCTCGAGGGTACACCATAGCGGACATCACCCGCGGGACGCGCCGCTCGCTGACGGGACCAGAGGAACACACAGAATAGCAGTGTTGGGGAGGTTACTTTTAGAAGTAATGCATTCAAATATTGCGCAACTCCCCCAAAAAGTAACTAACTGCACGCATATTTAAATTAAATAAATGTTTGTTTTCTTTAGTATTCATCCCAGGGTTGGAAGCATCCTTACAACATGTAGGCCTATGTCATTTAGGTATGTTTTTGAATGTGTATAAATGCCATGCTGTGTTAGTTTTATTCTATGATTAGTAGTTTTATTTTTATTTATTTATTAGATAAGCCTTTCTAGGGACCCGAGACGCAAATTAGCTTATGCTATACTCTCGATGTGAACTACATATTTTCCAGTTTTTGACTGGGAGCATGTTTTTTTTTTGTTGTCTCTATACAAATAAACTTATAAATAAAATAAAATTACTTCCTCACCTGGACTGGGCTTGCTTGTTTGTTTTTTAATAACAAAAAACAAAATATATATATATTTTTGGTATATGTTAAGGCCCTTTGACACCAAAAGTGAAATGAATAAGCCTCAGGCTGATGGAAATGCATATTTACGCCTGTATAGTAGAAAACAACCCTTTCAGCTGCTGGTATTCTGGATTACAGGACAATAGGATCCAGGAGAAGGAAGTGCAACACTCTTATTTCTAAATCTCATCTAAAGTCATTTTTGCTTATAAGTCGGGTTGAATTAGATCATTGAAGGTCAGCAGCAAATACATTAATAAAGTGAGATTAAATACATAAAGTATATTTGTGTAATTTAATATAGTTAATTATAAAGTTTTGCATAAAATTCTGAGATTGCATTTTACTGTTTTCATTAATTTCATTCAGGTTTTTGTGTAAGTGAGACTAGTAAATGCATATTCACATTTAGTCTAGAACTAAACCATTATGTTTACACACACACACACACACACACACACACACGCACACACACACCTCCTCACTTTATTTCTGAGCTGTCAGTCAATATATGTGAAAAAGTAACTTGGATATTTTGTTGTAAATTGAAAAAAGTAAGGCGTTACTTCACTGGTAACTTGAAAAAGTAATCTGATTACGTACATGTAATGAGTTACACACAACACGGTTTATAAGAATCATACAATCGAACATAACACAGGCTCTATTAGACCCTGAACATCAGGATCACAGCATTGCATTACTGCAGCTCACACCCCAAAACACCCAATCTGGCAACACAAGTGCTGACAAAAGAGTCCTGCGCCCGAAACACATCTGCACACATCGATAACAGCAGCAGTGCCGGTAAATACAGTCATCAGAGTGATTCAGATCCGATCTCCAGGGTTTACTAATGAAGGAAAGCATTCATTGTTCTACAGTTGATTACTTATAGCTCATTTAAACTAGTATACAACAAAAACAGATCTGGACATAAAATTGGTCATTCGTGAAGAGGTGTGAAGATATAATTTATTGATTCAAACTTTTAGAGATGATTCACAACTCTTCGGAATCAAAGAATTGATTCCTTTTGGTAGTTACTGAACCACTGGCTAACTACAACTACAAGTCATTACATTCAGTGGTTTACATTTTGAAACTAATCAAATTAATGTGTACTTTAGATATGTATTATGAGCTTTTTATTTAATGTATTATGAGTTTTTTGCAATAAATGAAGACTTAAATCTAAATAAATTATACAAAATTAAAAATGTTACATTAAATGCAATTTAAGATATTTATTTATTATGCTATCTATGCATTATTATGTTAGCAATTTCATGGTATTCTCTCTCTCTATATATATTAATCTATCTATCTATCTATCTATCTATATGAGAGAGAGAGAGAGAGAGAGAGAGAGAATTATTTATGGCAACTTATGCCATTATTTATGGAAAACTGGGCAACTTACGACTTCATACACACACACACGCACGCACGCACGCACGCACACGCACACACACACACAAAGTCGTAAGTTGCCCAGGTATTCCATGTAGAAAGTTTGTATCCATCCACCTTTATAAGAATTAATTTCAATAACATTAAGAACATTTTATGTTAATGCTATTAAAAGTCATTTTTAATTTTATTATGATATTTTATTAAAATATAATAGTTTGAATAATATACAAATATATGCGAGTTTTATACATATAGCCTATATCCCATCAAGAAAGTTCTCATAATAGGCAATAGGAATCGCAGTAATAGATCTTCAAGTCTTTTATTACGACATTTCTTCAAACAAAACCCCATCGTGTGTTGATTGGTCCTGCAGTTCCTCCTGCGTCCAGCAGAGGCGCCCTTCCCCTAAAACACGCCTATAGACTGCAATGCAGCAACACAGAGGACAGTCCCGCATCCACACACATCTAAAACCACATCTGATCAGATCACGAACGGCGGACTCATTCCCACGTGCTTGGATAAAGCCTGACAGCTGCCTGGAAAACCCAGGAGAAACCTGGAAAAATCCACCAAGGTGACCCGCAGGACAACAGCACATCCCTGGCAGCGAGTCCTCTTCCAGACATCACAACATCTTCAGATCACTTCTCTTTCTTCAGATCACTTCTCTTTCTTCAGATCACTTCTCTTTCTTCAGATCACTTCTCTTTCTGCACAGCGAGCACACACAGGCCCTGCTTTACAGCAGCCAATGGGAATCAAACACAATCACCAAACACTTGTTTTCATCATGCAAACTGCCTCACACCCTCCATCTTCTACTCTCATATACACATGTTTTGAGAATGAATTATGCATATTTAGATTCATAACCCCAGAAATATTCATTGCATCATCACTGTCTGGAAGATGAGGACAAAGTCACCAAATGCATCATAAATCCATCATGAATCCTCTGCTAGGGCATTGGCTAATCGAATTATGTAATATTTATTTATAGACATAGACAGCTTTTGTCATATTAAATATGAGCTATTGTTTTTAGCAGATCAGGCTAAACTTTCCACCATTCAAACCTGAAAGCAGTTTAGCATCCTATATGATCATTGCGAGAACACCCCATCAATAACTAACGCACAGATCATTTGTTTATGTAAGAAACATACCTTTTAAAGTAGAACTCGGGCGTGACTCTTAATGAGCAGTTATGGATTCAGACGCGACAAAATGCCCAGACTCGCTCCAATAATACAATGATTTGAGCCTTGAATCAGATGAATGATATGAATCGCCTGCGAATATGCGCTTTTGTCTATGACGCGCTCAGCAAAACAAACGCCCGTGCGCGCGATGACCCGCTTTCTCTTCGTCCATCCTTCTCGTGTCTTCCAGCTCGACAGTTGCAGGATCTTTGTGTTGAGCTGAGAGAGGATGACCACAGCAACCTGAAAATGGCTGATGTGTGTGTTTGTGCTCCCAGAATCCAAAGCCCCGACGCGCGCTGACATCATCACACCCGCCCCCCTGAACCGGGCGTGGACGCGCCGTGTGCGCGCGCGCGTGCAGAGGCCCAATGGAGGAATATCAATATTCATAAATAGGCCAAATCATGTTTTTCCGGTGACACTTTACAAAAAGGTTAATTAGTTTATGTATTAACTCTTTGTTGCTGTTCATTGTTTGTTCACAGTGCATTAACTAATGTTAACAAATACAACCTTTGATTTTAATAATGCATGAGTAAATGCTGAAATTAATATTAACTAAGATGAATAAACGCTGAAGTTTTGTTCATTCTTAGTTTATGTTAACTAAGGCTACCGTTTTTCTTCTTATGCATCTAAAATACATAGTCTTTTTTTTTTAAATATCCAAAATTATCCTAGATTTCAAGTACAATACATATTTTGAGAAAAAAGCCCTTTAAAAATGATTTTGTAACCCCACTTCAGTACCACTTACATATACCAACTTTTACCGATTTATTCCTATCTATATTCTGAAGGTTTTTACCGAGGGATTTGTTTCTAAAAGATTTATTCACAGAAACATATGTTAATGTTTATAAGGGGTTGATCTTTATTGTGCATTAGTAAATATCTGTAGCAAAACACTACAGGCAAAAGCATTGTTTTTCAGGTCAGACATGTCACACTATTGGAAAGTACACTTTTAAGTGTTTATTTTATCTATTTGTGTCTATACAAATACAACACATTTTGAGAAAACGGCCTTTAAAAATATTTTTTTCCCTCCACTTCAATATCATCTACATACACCAAATTTTAGTTTTATTCCTATCTATATTCTGAAGGTTTTTACTGAGGGGTTTGTTCATATAGCATTCGACTGATTTATATTATTCCTGAAAATATGGTGTATATTCTGATTTATGGAGTGACAGAAACAGATCCAAAATTCTCTGTAAAAACCTTTGATTCTAATGTCAACAATATGAATCAAGAACTTTGAACTTGGCTTTATCCAAACTTGTTTTCTTAATGACAATATTGTTCATATATCCAAATATTGTCTTAATACTGTGCTTAAAAAATGGTGAGATCTATTTGTGAAACATTTTACTCTATGTAAAACTTACCAAGTTTTTAATCCATCATAAGGGGAGAAATGCAAGTGACAAAAATAATATTTACACCGCATTAATCTGCACTTAATTTGTCGTATATCAAAAAATCCACCATCTACACAAGGGAATATACAAATCAGGTGTGTTTATTAAATAAAAAAAAAGAATACAAGTAACACTTTCACTGTCCATACCACATCTATTGATTGACAAACTCAATTATGAAAAAGCAGTACTACAAAACATGTCAAATAAAAAAATAACACAATAAAGGAACATGAGTTCATATTACAAGCACTTTGGATATGTACAAGCATTTTTGTCTAAAGGCAAAGAGCTGAAGACCGCTAAAAGAGAATAACGCATGTGCAAAAATACGTATCTAAATCCACAAGCTCGGCATCATCGTCTCTAACGTCTAAATATTACAGAGTTTTCTTTTACTTTACACCGAAAGCCCAGAGCTTGTGGAACTCAGGCATATTATCTCTGGAGGAGATTACACTGACAAAAGCATTTATTGAAGTGGACCAATGCCATTCTGACAATTAGCCGACCAATCAGAATGCTGGAATTCACTTCATGTGTTCTGTAGAATATACACCTGACAAATCAACACGGGTACACACACACACACACACACACAGGTACGAGGACAGGCAAAGATCGGACTCCACGCAACACACAGAGAAACACAGTCCATGATCCATTGATTTTGAAACGAATCAGAAATTCAGAACTTGCCCATCTGCGTTCCAGACTGCTCCGTAAATACTGAACATCACTTTACATACATACAAAATCACAAACTAAATGTAACAGCTGACACACTTTGGCAGTGACACTTTTTAGTTTTTTTTGCCCCTTCGAGAAACACGAAACATGTATCCATAGAAAATTTGACCTTGGACTCCAAAATAGTTTTTCTCTCTCTCTCTCTCTCTCTCTCTCTCTCTCACACACACACACACACACACACACACACACACACACACACACACACACACACACACACACACACACACACACACACACACACACACACACACACACACACACACACACACACACACACACACACACACACACACACACACACACACACACACACACACACACACACACACACACACACACAGCAAGTTTTTGTGCATTTGCTCATCATGCAAGCTTAAAACACAGACAGCAAGTGTAACATCATCACAGACAATTGGATTCGTTTGAAATAAAAGTCAGCGAGAGTTTTTCTCTTTATACACTCAACATCAACAGGGTTTTCCCCAGAAAGCTTTGGTGGAAATGGTGACCCTCTAAATTAATCATTTCTGAACTTTTCACATCCAATAAGGAATGATCAAAGCCTTGACAGGATTGTGCAAAAAAATAAAAAAAATAAAAATACAAGCCTTAGAACTAGAATTTAGGTCACAAAGATATGATAAAATAAAAATGCAAATTAAACAACTATGTAAAAACTATTAAAACATTAAGAATTCATCTGCTATTTGCTATTCTTAAAATGTGGATATTTGTTCAATAGAGCAGTATTTATTACCAACATTTACGGAAAAATGTTGTTTTCAAGGTTTATTAAACCTTCTAGGGCAGAAAAAGAAGAGATGTCATGTAGACAAAATTAACTCTCACACACTTCAATCCTACAGCTAACAGAAGCAGGAACAAGTTCACATCTAGCGGACCCATCTTGACTTTAATACTTCGTTGTTCTTAATACTCTCAACCACAGAAAAACTGACACTTACATCCCAGAAAACATGGCTTAGAAAGATCCAGGTCATATATCACCTCAAAAATCAAACTTATATCGAGTACAGTTGACTGGACGCAAACACGGATTCAAAATCACATTGTAACAAATGCTACCATGATGTATGCAAATAAAACTTAAATAATTTATACTTTTTCCCACATCACTGCCATGAAAATGAGATCATGCCTCAAAGCAAAATCCTAAGCGCTCATACATGTTATGATTTTGTGGTGAAATATGACTCGGACATGTTCTTGACAGATTATGCCAGATTCGCCCTTTCAGTCCGAAAGTGAATTATAATAATATTATCATTGTATATTGATAATCTGTGATGTTTAGAAGACGCCGTGACTGAAGTGAAGGACGTATAGTTCACACCACACACTAATCAAACCAGTGACCACTACTGTCCACAAACACACACACACACACTGGTTTCACTCCAACTGTGGCACAACATCATTTCAGAGATTTAGTAGATAGATAGTTTGCTTTGTTATTTTTTTAAAACCACATTTCAGTGACGTTTTGCTAGTTGCATTACCTACGACTCACAACAATATCTCACAAATCTTCTAGACAAAATAAAACCACATGACTTTTGTAAAAGCTGCCATTAGCAGTAATTTAACAAGCTCCAGCTAGAAAATAAAGGGATATCGTAGCTTAAAATTCACTGATCTGAGAGCAGTTCTGCTGTTTAGCTCATGACTTCACAGCAACAAAAACAAAAAACAAGATAAAGAAAATTCTTTGTATTTTAAAAGACAAATGGCTAAACACTCATAAATCAATATCCATTTCCTTGAGAAGCAAATTGATCCAAATGAAATGAGTTTACAGGTATGGACAGACATTTTATCTTGTTTTAAGCATAAACTCACTTCATTTTGATCAGGAAAACAAGACTTAATATTTTTTATTTCCTAGAAAAATCCATTAGAATTAAAGTTTCACAGATATGGTCATATTTTTCTTGTTTTAAGCATTAATTAGACTTAATGTCTTAAATCCTTTTGCTTTGCAGGTAAATGTCTCTTGATTTAATTTTTAGATGTTTGTACTGAAAAAAAACAAAACAAACAAAATACAAATTAAAAGTTACAAAATAATTTTTGCAGCGTGTAAAGGTAGTATTCATGAATCTTGTTTTAAGTGTGTTTCATAAAAGAAGCTTCTTACTTCTTGTGCTTTGGACGTAGATATGAAGAAATGAAGGCGAGTTTAAGTGCATAGCGTTCGACAACTGATGAAGATCTCCCCAAGCCAGTTTACAACGGTAAAAAATGCACACCAGAGCCAAAAAAGCAATAAAACGAATACAACTTTTTAACATCATAACCTGTGGCATTTTCACCTCTAACCATGTCCAATATTAACGCTTCGATATGAACGCGTTCTCCAACAAAACGAGTTTGCTGTAAACGACGTCATGAAATCTTCATCAAGGTGACTCTTTCTGTTCCATAATGTTTACATTCTGATTGGCCAGAGATCTTTGGAGATGGTTTATGACATGAAATAAACCCCAAGATGAGCTACATATTTAAGCTAAAAAGGTCACTTTCTGACACATAAAAGCATAATGTTTGTAAAAACCAATATAAAACTAAATGGAAATAGTTTATTCTAAGTAATAGAGATTAATCAACGTGAACTAAGATCTGATGTCAACCTTCTGTACACCGAAGGGAACAAAGCGCCGCTGCATTAGCGCTAGCAGTTAGCATGTCCACGAGTACATAGTGCACCATAGAGCTAACATTAAAATAACGTTTGTTAACTTTGCCAATGCATTATGGGTGATGTAGTATAAGACATGCAGGTTAAAGTTCAATAATGCAGTTCGACTGGTAGGATTGTTGGCTGATGGGCACCTTGTAGCTCCGCCTTTAATAACTGGGTGTGGAATAAGCGATAAACTCCGCCCACTTAATAACGGTAAGAGTCTTGCGCATTTCGTAATATTTATCGGTGCTTTTCTCCACAAGATGTGAGACGAAAACATGTTAAATAATCTTTGTTTACAAAAAACGACCATGGTAACTGTAGATCCAACCAAAATTCCATGGTTGCTAAACGACCAAGCACTGTTTGCCGGAGCTCTCATATTCATCTATTCTAATTTTACTTGTGTAGCAGTAGCTGTAACTTCGTCAGTGAACACAGTTAGCATAGTGGATTTTAGCGAGGGTTAAACTGCATTGATTGGTGGTTGAGGGAAGCCATTGATAGAAGAGATCAGTGATGTCAAGGTTGCTGGATGTGATTTAAGCGTGTCATGCTGTGTAATAGTCAGGTTAATGGTCAAATTTTGTGCTTGGCCCCCATATGTGGCACTGGGACCTTTGATAAATAAAAGTGACTAGCGCTGATAGAAGTCTATCGTACCCGTCTTCAACTCCACCGACCCACCCACACATGAGAGTCCTGTCTCGACTACGATTGGCCAGCGTTCCGGAGCGGGGGGGCGGTGTGCGATGGGATGTGTGTTGCAGGTTGAAGAGGCGGGTTCAGTGATTGGTCGGTCCTAGGAAGCGGGTTTGCTGTATCCGAACAATCCCACCGGGAGATACTTGACGTGAGTCGGCCACTGAGCGGCTAACTGGAAGAACTTCACGTCGTTCCACTCTCCTCCATCAATGGTGACTGAGAAAAGAGGAGCACAGCTGAAGATTTGGGTTTCTGCGTGTGTGTTTTGTGAGTAATGGAGGTCCGGTACCTTTCAGGATGGTCTGCTGCTGTTTGGCGGAGCAGATGAGCCGGCTGATGCCCTCGATCACCTGACTCTTACAGTCCATCTCCTTCTCCTTAGGTTTCTTCCCCAGGAAAATAGTGGGAACTGAAGCACAAAGAATCCAGAGTAAGACATTATACGGAGTATAAAGACAGACATTGATTTAAAAAAAAAAAAAAAAAAAAATTAAATGTATTATTTATCTTACACAACCGTTTAATAGTTTGGGGTCAGTACTACCCCCCCCCCCCCCCCCCCCCCCCCCCGAACACTTTTATTCAGCAGGGATGTGATAAATTCACTAAAAATGATAGTTAAGACATTTATAATATTACAAAAGATTTGTTTCAAATAAATGCTGTTCTTTTGAACTTTCTATTCATTAAAGTATCCTGAAAATCCTTTTTCCCCACAGTTTTCACAGGAAAATGACGCAGCGCAACTGTTTTCAACATTGATAATAAACAGAAATGTTTCTTGAGCAGCAAATCATCATATTAGAGTTTTAAAGTTCATAGTTACATTTTTTTTAAATAATTATTTACTATTATTGGTCAAACACTATTTATGATAATAACACGTTTCGACTGTAGACTAATAACAAACACATAAGTGCATTACATTACAAGTTTATTTTAAATAAACTTTTAGCATTAACTTTCCATATGGTATTTTCATACACGTTTATATATTAATTTGAAAGAAAAAAAAAACCCTTGCAATATGCCCTTTAAATGAGTGACTGCATACACAGGTTAGTAATTTACATAAAACACACCCACACAATGTCCAGATAAGGCTAGTGAGAGCAGTGCAGTAAAATCAAGAGTGCAATCCTCAAAACCAGTTCAGACACAAGAAACACCTTTTATACAGACATTACAGACGTCTGATTAGCCAGTTCCTGCACAATTTGTAGTAAAAATAATATTTTGTGAAACACTTTCGGTACTGAGCAAACATGATCTTCAGGATGCTTCGAATGGTCACCGGCTTTATTTTACCTTTCTTGTTCTTCTCTTTGGTGACCACGGTCATGGCCATAGTGTTGATGGGCGCCTGAGGCTCGCTGGCTCCCCCGCCTGGCAACCGGCTGACCTGCAGCGACCAGAAGGCACTCTTCAGTGTGTTCTTACAGCCGGTGTCCCTCCGCTCGCCCTCGCGCCGCTTCTCCGACAGAGACGCCAGCCAGTAGTCCACCTGCAGGCCGATGGCGTCCACCCCGTGAGACATGCTGGGACTCCTGACACACACAGAGCAGAATTATTGAAAGGGTGGTGTAATTCAAGATGTAAAATAAGTCTCTGGTGTCCCCAGAGTGTGTATGTGAAGTTTTAGCTCAAATTTTTTAGCTCATTTTTTTATAGCATGTTAAAATTGTCACTTTTTGAGGGTGAGCAAAAACGCGTTGTTTTGTGCGTGTCCCTTTAAATGCAAATGAGCTGCTGCTCCCGGCTTTTCTGTAAAAGCAAATATCTTCCTTTGCTTTGAGCTTTGAGCATCGTAACTTTGTTTATGCTCAAACATCAACATTACACACTAACCAAAGTTAAAAAAATGAAATCATAATCGACCACCCCTTTAAGTTATTCTGAAACGGTCTCGGTCTGGGGTGTGTTTCCCGTCCAGCGCCGTAACTCGATGCTTCACTGCCATAGTACGAGGCACCGTTGAAGAAATCCACCAGCGAATCACGACTGTTTCCCGAAACCATACTGTCGCAAAGTGGTCGCTCAAACGCAGTAGTTAATGATGTCACGCAGGGGGTGGAGTAATAACTTTTAATCGAATTAATGCTATGAATTACAGACATGCATCTGAGGAATATTTCTCGGTTATTTTGCTTTATTTCCAGACTCAATCACAGGCTCGTTCTTACACACTAGAGCACGTTCACACATGCACACTCTTCAAGAACGGTGCTTTAAATCTCTTGACAAACTAAAAGACGTAAATTACGTGTATGTATTCTTAATAAAAGATATAGATTGTAATAACTGTCAGTTTGCTTATTACTTGGTCAGAGGAGAACTGAGTCTGGTTTCTGCCAAGCTTTTTTCCTCCATTCTGTCACTGATGGAGTTTCGGCTCTTCTGTCACCTTTGGCTTTTGCTTAGTTGGGGACATTTAATTTAATATTCAACAACATTATTGATCTCCTGCACTGACACCATTATATGAGAACTGAACTGAGCTGGACAATGACATCACGGTTTTCTAACTAAATGAATAACTTAACAACAGAAATGAACCATCACTGAACTTAAGCTGGACTGAGCAGCTTTTTTCTTCTAGAAACAAACTTTTTAGCATTATTTTCCTGTTTTCACTGTAAAGCTGCTTTTAAACAATCTGCATTGTAAAAAACGCTATATAAAAAAGGTGACTTGACTTATTTTGCTCAAGATAATGATTTATTGAGTCCACATGTCCTGCAAACAAGAAACCCTGCTTCTAAATACAGCTCGAGATGGTTTCGTGAAACACAGACTCGTTGATGCTGATGACGGCAGAACTCGCGGCCATAGTTGGCTAACGCTGCTTTCAGGAAACACACCCCGATTATTACATTGTCTATTACATTTCTAGGTAACACTTTACAACAAGGAAACTAACATTAGCAATACGTTTGTTGCAATATTATAACACCAAGAAACGCGGGCTTTACTGGTCTGAGCTGCTTTTAAAGGTGGATGAGTAGATCAGCCAAACAAACCTCAGCTTGACCACCTTTATTCTGCATGACCTGGTTTCTCCAGCAGGGATTATTACCCAAACCTTGTGACGGGACAAATTCCCTCAACAATACGGACGTGTGCCTGAACCAAACCCAATGCTAAAGTCATGTGACACTCACCCTTGCACAGCCAGCCCGCCGCCCATGGAGGGGGAGGAGGGGGGCGTGGCGATCTCCTTCAGACTGGCGGGGGACCCGTGAGAGGGCGGAGACGTGGACGGGACGGCCAAGCTCACAGCCACGCCCTCTTCCAGGTCGCCTGGGGAACCGAGATGGACACGGTGAGCTTTTGTGCATGACACGTCACACACATGAAAAGCCACACGCAGAGTGCTTTAGTGTCCATGCAAACACACACACACACACACACACCTGCTGATGATTGGCCTGGCTCTATCAAACCCACTTTCACCACCTGTGAGACACCAACAGATCCAAACAAATAAATAGAGAGACCGCATGGATAGATACTATTTTTTTTGTGTCATTTTTCTAATTTTTATTAGATAAAATAGTAAGGTAAAAAAAAATTCCAATGTGTATGTAATAAATGCAAAATTATAGCTAGTAAAAAACGCTTATTGGAAAAAAAAAAAAAAAAAAAAAAAAAAATAATATATATATATATGTATATATATATATAAATAAATAAAGAAATAAAGTAAGCACATCCATAAAAATAAAAATAAATTCCAGGGGCAAATATTACCCCTTAAAAAAGTGAATAAAGTTAATTAAATTTATTATAATACATGATAGAATATAATATATGATGTTTTCAGTGACATTTGTGCTGTTTTCAACAAACATTCAAAGCAAAAACTCATTGTCATAGGACAAATATGCATATATTTTAATTAATCAATGCAAAATGTAATATTATAACTAGTAAGAAATACGTATGGCTGAAAAATAAAATAAAATAAAAAAGGTTATAAAAAATACCAGGGGCAAATTTTAGCCCACAAATTGCATTAAATGTATTATAATGATATGATATATGATGTTTTGAGAGCCATTTGTGCTGATTTTCAACAAATACACAAGACAAAAAAATGGTAGTAAGAAAAACATATGGATGCAACAACTGCCAGTGCATATTTCTCTTACCCCAATGAACGGTATGAACTTCTGATATGAATCTTCATCCCTCCTGCAAGAGGAAGCGATAGTTTAACTCAAAGGCTCATGGGAAATGAACCTGTGTCTACAGTTTCACATCATCTGCAGGTTTAATGAAAAGTGTGTGTGAATGAGAGTGTGAGTCGTACGTTCTGTGTTTGCAGGTCAACATGGCCTCAGCGATCGGCAGCTGGTGTGTGTGAGCGGCTCCACTGATGTACTGCGTCACTCGAGACGCAACGTCCACCGCATCTACAAACACACACACAGTTACAGCATACAGATGTGTGTGTGAGTGTGTGTGTGTGTGTGTGTGTGTGAGCAGCTCCACTGATGTACTGCGTCACTCGAGACGCAACGTCCACCGCATCTACAAACACACACACAGTTACAGCATACAGATGTGTGTGTGAGTGTGTGTGTGTGAGCGGCTCCACTGATGTACTGCGTCACTCGAGACGCAACGTCCACCGCATCTACAAACACACACACAGTTACAGCATACAGATGTGTGTGTGAGTGTGTGTGTGTGTGTGTTTGTGTGAGCGGCTCAAATGATGTAGAGTCACTCGAGACGCAACGTCCACCGCATCTACAGACACACACAGTTACAGCATACAGATGTGTGTGTGAGTGTGTGTGTGTGTGTGTGAGCGGCTCAAATGATGTAGAGTCACTCGAGACGCAACGTCCACCGCATCTACAAACACACACACAGTTACAGCATACAGATGTGTGTGTGAGTGTGTGTGTGTGTGTGTGAGCGGCTCCACAGATGTACTGCGTCACTCGAGACGCAACGTCCACCGCATCTACAAACACACACACAGTTACAGCATACAGATGTGTGTGTGAGTGTGTGTGTGTGTGTGTGAGCGGCTCCACTGATGTACTGCGTCACTCGAGACGCAACGTCCACCGCATCTATAGACACACACACAGTTACAGCATACAGTCGTGTGTGTGTGTGTGTGTGTGTGTGTGTGTGTGTGTGTGTGTGTGTGTGTACCTGTCTGCGGTGGCTCTGATCGGTTGAATAAGTCTCTCCACGCTCCGTCCAGGAAGGCTGCGCTGTAACGGTTGTCAAGGGCACCCAGGTGCTTAGCAACAGGATGAGAACCTGAACCAGTTTAGATGAAAGAAACAAACAACAAATAGGAATACTGAGCGATGAAATTAACATTAAATGACATACAAAAAATGTAATTTAATGGTTATTTCTTGATGATGTCATCAGTTGTGTTTTCTTACCCAGAGGCACGACGAGGAAGCGAATGTGATTGAGCCAATCAGAAGTCTTGTTGGCCAGCTGAGTGACGAAGAACTGCAGGACTGATCCCAGATAACTCTGAGCACCGACCACTGCAACCTTCACCGGCCGAGGCATCGACGAGTTACAGTTACAGCTGCACACACACACGCACGCGCGCGCACACACACACACACACACACAGTTTTATTTCAGTGCTCCATTCCAGAAAAGTCACAACATATCCATTAAATTATTTTTAAACAGACTGTATTTAGCTTTGGTATTTTTTGAAGGTTTGTCAGTACTGAAAGTGTCTGTAATGTGTTTTGCGGAGTCGTTTCACTCTTTCTGTGATTGTGTGACTTACAACTTCTGAATGCGCGTGAGAAGAGCCGAGAGAACGGCCTGAATCTCTGCGCCGGAACACGTACACACCACTGGATGCTTCTGAACCTGCAGCTGCTCTGCAACATACTGACACACACACACACACACACTTCAGATTTCTGTTCATGATTACAGTTTTGTTTTTTTACATGTGTGTATATACAGTACACACACACTCTCACACAAACACACAGACAAACACATGCACAAACACTCACACAAATGCAAACACAAGAACAAAAACTCACTCACACTCACATACACACAAAAAAAACACACAAAAACAAAAAAAGAAACAAACACACACATACCTGTCCTTGCCAGTCTGTGCCATTGATCAGGATGAGACTTTCAGGAAGAGCAGCATCAGATAACAGAATCTGATTCAACTGATCATAGACAGCCTTCCTGAGGACCTACACACACACACACACACACACACACACACACACACACACGTACGCGCACACACACGTACGCGCACACACACGTACGCGCACACACACACACACACACACACACACACACACACACACACACACACACACACACACACACACACACACACACACACACACACACACACACACACACACACACACACACACACACACACACACACACACACACACACACACACACACACACACACACACACACGTACGCGCACACACACACACAGGGATGAGTCAGCTGAACATGGATAATTCACAGTGACTGCAGAACAAGATGAAACACTGCATTAACTTTCCTTATTTAAACCACGGAAATGAATGAGAAATGTGAGAGAATCCGAGGAGAACTGCGCTCTGGGAAACACCCGTTTACACAAGCACTGAATAAACACCGCGGTAAACCGCAGGCCTGCCTTTCAAATATTCATTTCTCATCTCAATTTGAACTGATTCTCATTTTGATTAAAAGATTGATTCTTAGAATTTAAGAATCAATATCGGTTCGTCTATGCTGTTTCCAGTTGATGCATAAACAAAAACATTATTTCTAGCATGTAGCTTGTAAACAATGTCACACAACAGTGTGTGTGTATTGTGTATAATTATTTTGTATATATAAATACACACACATGCATGTACATATTTAAGAAGAATGTGTTATTTATTTATAAAATATTTATATATAATATAAATTATATACAAATATATATACAGTATATACATGTAAATATTTCTTAAATACATACATGCATGTGTTTGTGTATATTTTATATATAGAAAATAATTATACACCGTACACACACACACACACATATTATATAAAGACAAACTTTTATTTTGCATGCGATTAAGCGTTACCCAGCACTAGAATATGTACATACTGCACATAATAAATATCCAAAATAAATCAAATTGAACTGAATGAAGATAGGAACTAGAATTGTAAGCTGTAAACTCTACTGTACCGGAGTGCTGTGCCCGAGCTCAGGGGATCTCTCGCTGTCGGAGCTGTTGGTTCGTTCACTCAGAGGTTTGGAGAGCTGTCGGTCTTTCACAGGAGTGCAGCGCTTACGGGGTGTGTGTCCTCCATCCAGCCTGCAACACACACACACACACACACACACACACACACACACACACACACACACACACACACACACACACACACACACTTCAGTGCGTTTTCTGACTGTGTTCCTAGCCTAGATGAACTTGAATATGCTTACCTAAGATTAAGATAATCTTAAATTAAAGTAGTTAAGATACATTCAAGCTAATCTTCTGAAAAAGTAGTTAGCTACACTGCAAGTTGGGGTTTACAACAAGATAATGCCATACAATTATGATTTCAAAGAGAATTGTTTTATTTTGTAAATTATCTCAAACTGACTGTCGAAGTGCAACATTTTGGTCGATACCGATAATTCCTCATATTTGGAGCCGATAACTGATATATTGGCTGATTTAAATCCAATTTTTTGTATATCATTTTTGAGAGACTGATTACAACAACAAAAGTCTCAAGCACACAATTTACTGCATTTTCCATTTTTGAAGTTATTTCAATCAATTCAAAACGATCATGATGATCAGTGCGCGTCTGAAGTGTTTCAGCTGAAGGAAATAATACATAAGATATCGGCCAAAATTTCTTAACGGGCCGATAACGATAACATTAAAAATGAACATATGTCGGCCGATACCGATATGGTGGCCGAGATATCGTGCATCCCTACAAAATTGCAACAGATATAACATCAATGCAAGAGCAAAACGTATGCAACTTATATTGGATACAAAGGAGTGGTGAAAAATGCAGGATAAACGCGCAGCATTTACTGTGAACAGAGACGCAAACGCATCTTACTGTCGCAACACATTTAATCCGATCACAGACTTTATCTGTGTGATAAACGGCCACAGCCATACTGCCACTTTCGGTTTTCGGTTTGATTGACAGATGCTTTGCCAAAGTTAGTGATCTTTTAGGTTCATAACAAAACGGTAGCGGCACTGATTCAACTATGGCGGCTCATTGTTATTAAATCATTTGATATAGAGTGAAATAAAGCTGGTTAACTAATAATATCTGTATGTGCATGAACTTCAAGTCTTTGATGTGAAATATCAACCCACTCCTGTACGTCCTTTAGCCTACATAATCATCAGACGATCTCTTCTCAGTGAACTGCACAGCCGCAAGATGCGTGGCATAATAATAGATGGCGGTAATGCACAATTTTAGTTAGTGATCTATTAAGAAGACGACGCTACTTGCTGGAAAAAGTAGTTAGCTACTGGAAAAGCTACACTGTTTCAAAAGCAGCCGAGTTACTGTTAAGCTACTGAAAACGTAGTTAAGATAGTAGTGTTATTATTATTGTTAGCTACTCCCCAACACTGCATGATATTCCTGAAGATGTGTGTTGGTGGTCTGACCTGGGTGACGGCATGGGCTGAATCTCATTCTTGCTGGTTTTTAAGGGTGTACGTGGTTTTTCAGCCACAGACACTGTTATACAGGGGCCGACATCAGTGAACGACTCCTGATCGTTCATTTCCTACACACATTCAACACAAAAGAGCATTAAAACACAATAACCAGAAGAATTCAAGTCAGGCAAGTGAGCATGATACACATCAACTAGTGTTTTTAGTGTAATAAACACCTGTTTTTAAAGCAAAAAGCGTGCTTGTACTATCTTTATTTTAAAATAAAGTACATTTAGTTCAATTTTTTCCATATATAAATGTAAATATATGCATGCTTCAGACTGTATTTGTGTGTCTCACCAGTGTGTCGGTCTCGGACAGCGGCTCGTCCAGGTTACGGCTGCGCGAGTGTTTGAGTTTATCTGACGGCGGCTGCTCCCCCTGCTGGACACACACACGAACTACAGTCACAAACACCCCCCACACACACACACACACACACACACAGTTTCTGACCGCCTTGATGAGCTGGTTCAGGTGTGGTTAAGGCTGGCGCTAAACGATGCAGGACAGTGGCCCTTTGGACACCCCTGTGCTAAACACTCACAAACAGGGCCTAAAATTAACACTCGTCAACCACCAAATGCAGTAAAAACCGGCGTTGGCGAGTGTATGCAACGATGTCAATCGCCAATTGGCCGGTGACATTTATATTGTGAGAGCATGAATATGAACGGCGCTCAGGACAGTTATCGTCACGAAAGTTTAAGCCTCACCAATTGAAATATTCAAGCGCATC
>CM060622.1:49001237-49061237 GCA_030578275.1 Meda fulgida
GGGGTCAAAGGTCACAGTCACATTTCAGCAGGGTTTAATGGAGCCGAAGGAACGAGACGTTACCTCATCTGACACCTTAAACCTCTTCAGCAGCGCCACAAACTTCTGCTTGATGTTGGGTTGCTGGAGAAATAAAAAAATAATTAAATATTTATAACGCAATTCAGACAAAATACTGAAATCATTCAAAAAGTCGTTTATCTGTGCGTGTAGTTATAATATATATATATATAAAACTGAGTATTTCCTGGAAATGCAGTCGTTTACTCTCTGCATGTCACCAGGAGATAAAACAGATGGTTTTCTTTTTTTGACTATTAAATAAAAGATAAACTCTACAAAAGTGGTAATGCGTGTGTGTGTGTGTGTGTTAACCAGAGCTCAGTGCCGTCGTTCATATTTATTAGTACAGAGATGCAGAATGAGTGTGTGTGTGCGTGCTTGCGTTTGTGTGTGTGCATGTGTGTGCGTGTGTGTCTTACTCTCGTGATGGAGGCGTTGGAAGTAAGTTTGCGTCTGGGTTTCTTCTTCCTCACCTCGTCCTCTTCATCATCTAGATACTGAAACACACACACACACACAATCCATTAAACTCACCGTATGTGTATCCATTAAACACTCACACACACTTTAAAGCTATTTAAAGATTGTGTGACTGTTCTGATATTTATTATTATTATTATTAGTCTACAGAAATATGTCGACTCAAAACACAAAAAATGTATTCAACATATTAGGGAATAAAGAAGCATTATTAGTAAAAAATCAATGCATATGTCAGACACATTTTTATGTAAAAATATTTATTTAAAAATTAAATTACTTTATTAGAAATGTATTAATTTATTAAAATGTATTAAAAGAAATGCTTTTAAAATAATTCATTTTAAATTTTGTTTTATATTTCATGAATTAAACTTCATCTCTTAAAATATTTATGTTAAATTAATTTATTAAAAATAAAAAATAAATTATATTTTGTTTTTTTCACCGAATTAATTTATTAAAAAATAAATTCAATTCAAAATCATGTATTACAAATTACAAATTAATTAATTTATTAAAAATGTGTTACTTGATCACACACACACACACACACACACACACACACACACACACACACACACACACACACACGACCTACATGATGTACGGGATCGTCGCTGCCCTCCTGCTCAGACGAGTAACTCTCCTCCTCTTCCTCGGAGTAGTTATCAATATCAGGAGAACGATCTGAGCGCAAGAAAACCAGAGTAAATGACAAGAGGAATACGGGATTCTGACTGCAGGGCTCATTCAGACACTGTCAAGTGAAGTTCCAGGACTATTAAGGACTTTAAAAGCACCTCGTTTTTTGTTTCTCTTGGACTACCATCAGAGATCGCATTTATCAAAACAGAGTCACAAGGATCATTTATTTTTTGAAATTGAGCTTTATACATCATCTGAAAGCTGAATAAATAAAATTAAAACCAATATTTGGTCAAGAAACAACATTTTGAAAATCTGGAATCTGAGGGTGCAAAAAAATCTAATGTCCATTTTGCTGCATCCACTCACAATTTTTTTTTTTTGTGGGTTCCCACACACCTTGGTTAACTTTTAATTCAAGGACCTTTCAATGACTTTCCAGGTCCAATACCCTCAAATTAGGACTTAAAGCGAGGACACATTTTAAGTGAGAGCAAGGTTACATCATTTCAGCGGTTACAGACTATTTTTGCAATGTTTCACAGAGTTTGTGTGTGTGTGTGTGTGTGTGTGTGTGTGTGTGTAACGTTGAGGTACCATTGTAGTGGTTTCGTGCGTGTGAACGTCATGGCAACGTACAACACAAAGTACCTCACGCGGGAAACACTTAACGCAACGCATAAATGCGAGTAACTGATGTAAATCAAGCAAGCTAGTGCGCATAGGCCACGAAGTGTTGGCGAAATAGGGAATAACATGGATTTTTTCCCCCAGAAAACATCTTCCACAAAATAAATTCAAGCACTTTCAAGGACTTGTATCTATTTATGGTTTATTTTCAAGAACTTTCCAGGGCCTTGATTCAGATTCACAAACTGTCAAGGATTTCAAGGACCCGTGGGAACCCTGTTTATATAAATTACAATAAGAAAATGTACAAAATATCTTCATGGAACATGATCTTTACCTAATATCTTAATGATTTTTGACATAAAAGAAAAATCGATAATTTTGACCCATACAAATGTAATGTTGGCTATTGCTACAAATATACCATGTGACTGGTTTTGTGGTCCAGGGTCACAAATGTTGTATTTAAATAAGTAAAGCACTTTCCAAGTACCTCTTCATAAATAATGTCTGTTTTCAAGGGTTTTTCCAGTACTTTAAGCACCTTGTAGGAACCCTGTGATTGGTCAATCGCTACACCAACCCAGTGAACTGGCCTCTCACCGTTCATCTTGGCTTTGGGTCCCTCGTGGTCGATGGGCTGACTGGACAGAGAGTAAACTCTGATCTCGGCCACCGGGACGGACACCTCCTTCAGCTGACTGTGCAAACCCAGAACCTGAGCGCCCTCCGTGGGGTGCTGCATCACCTGACAACACCCGAAGACATCCCTTAGCAAACACCACTCGCTCATGTGTACAACTTATATGTGCATATATTTATATACAGTGCTAAGCAAAAGTGAACACACCCATGCTAAAGTTGCCTAAAAAGAGGAATACATCTTTTGGAAATTGATCTTAATGCCTTAATTAGAAAAATGAGGAAAAATCCAACCTTTAAGGACACAAATTTTATGTGTGAATGAAAATGTATCGTAAAATAAATAAATGTTACAATTAAAATTCACCCTTCCTTAAAAAACAGGGTGCAACAGTCAGGACACCCCATGTTAAATTCCCATAGAGGCAGCAGATTTGTATTTTTAAAGGCCAGTTTATTCATGGATCCAGGATACTATGCATCCTGATAAAGTTCCCTTGGCCTTTGGGATTAAAATCATCACATCATCACACACCCTTCACCACACCTAGAGATCATGGTTTTATTCCAGTTAGCCTAACAGCTGGTTTGATTTGCACTGAGAGATGATCTTATGGAAAGTCTCCCAGCGTGGGAGTTCCTCACTCATTTCTGCTTCCAGGTCTGGATTGCGGCGTTTCTTTGAGGTTTATAATCCAGTATTCCTGTAATTATTTTGTCTTTTATGAATTTAATAAAGAACTCTGTCTCGTATTCGGTCCAAACACACCGCGTCATCTACGTCAGGAGACTGTAAATGCACAAAAACTGTTTCCATTGCAGTTTTGCTAAATATTTATTTTTTGAATTGCCTGAAAAAAACACCTTATATGAGCTTGTGGCGAGGGGGGCGTGGTTCCGCGAAGTCTGTAGCGGGAGAGAAGTCAGCGAGCCGCGCGGTGAGTAAGTGGGTCAAGTGCAGATAACGAACACCTGTGTCTGATTGCAGTAATTGGCGTGGAGACTGCATATAAGCTGCCGGCGGTGAGAGAGAAGCGGAGAGAGACCTGGGACTCGCACCCCGATTGCCGACGCGTGAAGCAGTGAAAGACTGAGTGTTTGTTTTTTTATTGTTTATTGCCTGTGTGCAGCGAGAGTGTCACGGCGGCCGCGCACGAGCGCACCCTTTGGTTTTCCTCGCTGTTTGAGGGTTTTTAATAAAGTGCGAGTCCCAAACTTCGCCGACCCTGTCTTCTTCTTCCTCCAACTACATTGAACACACTACAGAGCTTAAAAACTTTTTTGTGATAAATGGGAGTTTTGGCGAAATTGAAGTGTTTCCATTGGCCATATTTTCAATTCGCAATTTCAATTTGAGCAATTTGAAGGGTAACGGAGACGCTTCTACTGTTGATTTTTCCTCGCATATGGCAGGTGTTAATTTACAAACCCTGAATGCGTGTAAATCACTCGCATTTGCAACTAAATCTTCACTCTGGGGAATTTCAAACCCTGAAGAGTGCACTATATAGTGTACAGGGAGTGGTTTCGGGGATCTGTTTCACCTCCGCCATGTTGATGAGGCCGAGCGCCAGGGTCTTGTAGCCCAGGATGGTTCGGTTCTTGTACCTCTTCCTCCTCTGCAACATGATCTGAAGCTTGTTGGCGTCTCGCTTCAGGAAGTGAGGATACTGAGGAGAAGAAGAGGGTTTGATTTAGGCGACCGGACGTGATAGTGTTAGAGAGATCTTGTGTGTCTCACACACACACACACACACACACACACACACACACACACACACACACACACACACACACACACACACACACACACACACACACACACACACACACACACACACACACACACCTGTAAGGAGAAGGTGAGCTGCAGGTCTGTTTCCGTCTGGCCGCTCGATGGCAACAGGATTTCATTGGAACGAAGGATTCGCTTTGAGCCCTGAGGGAGAAGAGAGGACAGATGGTGACATCATTACACGGAGGGGGGCGTTGGGTCTTTAAGATCGAAATGAGAGAGCAGAAAACGTAAACCTTTAAAAAAATAAAACCTTTTATTGGTATATATACGCTATTGTTCAAATGAAGAAAAAAAACAAACAGTAAAAGCAGAAAAACTTTGATATATTATAACAATTTAAAATAGCTGTTTCTATGTGAATATCTAGTAAAATGTAACTTATTCCTGTGATCAAAGCTGAATTTTCAGCAGCATTACTCCAGTCTTGTGCTTGAACTTACAATAACACACACAATTATGCCAAAATGAGACCAAAATGATGCCAGAACGAGGCGCGTGTGAGATGCGCGTCTGTCAGCAGCGGCTGCTCTTAAAGGGCCAGCAGCCAAGAAAGCTTTCTCTCAGTAAAGTTAATCAAAGAACAAAGGGAACAGAGAAAATTACTCTCTGGCTCTTGACTAAAGAACTTTTGTAGCTTTAATAAGGATTAGTCTATTTAATTTATAATTTATGCAGTGCAGAATGTGTCCTAGGCCAACCTGTTAGACAGTAAGGGAACAGGTAAATATGACCTTTATTTTTTTACTAGTGTACTATCGAGGCAAATAACAAGTTTGCAGTAATGCAAAGATGTCAATTTTCAATTTAGTAAAAACTGTTATTTTAATTTGAAAACACATTTATTTGTTGTTTCTAGTTTGAGTTGAGAAATACACATTTCAGCATTATCACTAATCTGTGTGTGCATTTTACTTGAGAACCAAGCAAGTTGACTCATGAAACCATTTGTTTATTATATCGTAATGGCAATATTGACCTCAATAATCACAATATGAAATTTTCCCCAAATCGTGCAGCCCTAGTCCGTGATGTTTATATTTCAGCTGAACCGCACCAGAGTTTGTCTGAAAGCGGACCGAGGCCCATCTTTTAAGTGTCTCGGTCTGCTCGTTTGCTCCAGGCTTCACACTTTCACTTACTAACAGAGCAATCGCACCAGAGTTCGTTTTAATCAAACCAAACATGCCAAGTGTGAACACGGACTAAGTAAACGGGGTCCATTTAAGTTTGCTGTTGAATGTGAGCAGAATGAGTGAAGCACCTGCAGTTTGACAGCGATGACCACAGACGTCAGGTCTTTATCCAGCTCCTTCAGCATCACCAGCTTCTTCAGAGTCAGATTGAAGAGCCTGCGGACACACAAGTCACTCCACAATTCAATAATGTATCACAAAATTGGGTGGCAAACGTACAAGAGAGATTATGAGAAAGTGAATCAGTATCGATCAATTACAGTGGGACTGATCTAGTTGTGTCGTGTGGTGAAGCACAGTTTTATTGTGACAGATATGAGCACGTGTGTTATTCTCGTCTTGTTTCGGAGGGTCAGGGAAGGTTAGCGAAGGGAATTGTTTACAGTGACTCCTGAAATAGAGGCTCTTTCGACAAGAGCTGCTGTCATACAGATCAATAACAACCTAAAACAGATATTGATCCAGTCAGCAGACACGCATGCGCGCGCGCGCACACACACACACACACACACACACACACACACACACACACACACACACACACACACACACAGGTGGGCGACGTGCATTTTCACACGTCAGCATTCAATACGTACACCATTTACTTTTATATCAATCAAAGGAATTTGTTTAAATTCTTCCATCTACACACTCTCAGTCTCTCTGTGCAAAACGCAAGTATAGAAATGGAAATAAACAGAAACAGATTGAACACCAGAGGAAAGACAGAGAAAACACAGACAATATCAGCAGAGTGAAGATGATACATGATACATGTTTAATGTTTACCATGCTAATACAGCAATTTGAATGGCATTTTTGATCAAATTCTTCATTTAAGAGACCTGTTAAGTTTTTCATGCTTGAATGTTCAAAACAAATTATTTTCCCCATATTCTCCACTGTTGCAGCTCCTCTGTTCCCAGTCTGTCAGTAACACTCTGTTTAGTTCCTGTCTCTATGAAGCCCCTCCTACTGAAAAGCACACTGTGCTCTGATTGGTCGGCTGGAGCAGCGTGTTGTGATTGGTCGAGCGCTTCGAGTGTGTTTGGGAAATGCCCCGCCCCTTACCATAACCACCAGTTTAACACACTACTAACTAACTCAACCAGGCCCGCCCCCTTTATTCCGGATGGAAGCTTGTTTACCCCACAGAATAAAACATTTTAAAAGATGATTGCGACTTTCTATCTCACAATTGCGAGTTTACATCTCGCAATTCTGATTTTATTTTCTGGAACTGCATGTTATAAAGTCAGAATTGTGAGAAATAATCTCGTAATTCTGACTTTTTTTCCCCTCACAATTCTGACTTAATATCTTTCTTTATATCTGACTTTGACATCTTTGCTCAGATTGTGATCTTTGCAATTGTGAGTTATAAAGTCCAATTCTAAGGAAAAAATATTTCTGACATTATATTTCCTAATTGCGTTATAAGTCAGAATTGCGAGATATAAACATGCAATTCTGAGAAAAAAGTCTGACTTTATAACACAATTCTGAATTTATAACTCGCAATCGCAACTTTATATCACACAATTCTGAGATAAAAAGTCAGAATTGCGAGATGTAAACATGTTTAGCTGATTATTGCAGCATTTGGAGAGCAGCTCCTGAATGCTGTTAGTCGTGCTGCTACTTTTACAGCACACACTCGTGTCTAACACTCACCAGCCTCCGGTCACTGTGCAACGGAAGCGAAATATCGTGACATCAGTGCTTAACAGCAAAGTCACAATTATTCATTGTGAAATGTAGGCTACATTGAGGTTTTCTCAGTTGTAGTGTTTTTTGTGTAGCGTTCATGAAGGTTGAATCACGTCACGAGTTCAAGGGTCACGGACGACTAGAAACTGAAGCTCGTTCCTCATCAGGATCTGTAACGCGTGGACAGAAGCGCTGCAGCTGAATGAATGTTACACAAGCAAAGAAAGAGAACAGGGCTTTTAGCATGCGTGCTTGAGCAGCGACGCGAGCACAGTAAACTAAATTAATATTAAACACCGACAGCAGCGGGGAATTGAAGACACGTCCGTTTCCGAAACAACCATCAGAGACAAACTCTTAGCCGCAAGCTCCACTTTAAATACACTAAATAAAAACACATTAAATACACTAAATAAAGAGACTCAACATATGAAACAAGCAGCAGATGGACGTGTTTCAGCACAACACACTTAAACCTCGCACGCGTGAACACACTGAACATTCGTTTCTTTGATCAATAATAAATGAACCTAACCGCTTTAGTGTGTGTGTGTGTGTGTGTGTGTGTGTGCGTGTGCGTGTGTGTGTGTGTGTGCGTGTGTGTGTGTGTGGGACGCCACACGAGTTTATCTTCCATAAATCAGGTTATTACAGTAATAAAGCAGAAGATAACAGCTGCACGGGCTCATAAAGTCTCGGTGGACGGCTACTGCTACCATATGTTTATTAAACTCCAATAAACAAACACAGCTGATCTTCTCTCAAATTCATCTAGATTAGTGTTTCACAATTCTAATGCACCTCTTAAATGACACACACACACACACACACACACACACACACACACACACACACACACACAGGTCAAAGCCTTGGGCCGTAACACTACAGTGACCCTTTGGCTACAGAAAACACACGTCATCAATCACACACAGCTGGCCGTGCGACACAATTGCCTCTTCTCTGAGTGTGTGTGTGTGTGTGTGTGCACGGCTTTGATTAGTTTGAACAGTTTCACACACAGGTGTGGAGACGAGATCTGATCGCTGTCTGGGTCGGTCTTCAGATCTCTGAAGAAAGCGCTTCACAGGAGTGTGTGCCGCTTTTACTCGCTGTCATGAGATGTTACAGGAACAGCCGTCGACCGCTGAAACCCCCGGAGGGTCAGGAGAAGAAGAAATGTTGTGAAGCTGTTTTTTTTATTTACAGGCTCACAAAAATACTTCAATGATGATACAACTGGAGCTGCAGCTGTCCAAACGCCTGGACTACTGTTTTACGAGATAAATCCGGTAATGCATTACTGATGCGGTTTAAAATAATGATAAAATGTGCAGAAATAAATAACTGAGTAATAAATAAATAAAACAGTAAAAAGTAAATAAATAATTCCATAATCAATAAATCAGTAATAAAGTCACAGACAGACCGATGGATGCTCACTGAATGTCATTGTAATGGTCGTCAGTTTATACATGATGTCTAATGAAGCTTCTTAACATATTCTGCTCACAAAGACACACTCCTGTATGCACACCTGACCTTGTCAAATAGGACACTTTATAACGCGCACGCGCACACACACACACACACACACACACACACACACACACACACACACACAGCCTCTCATTACATGACTGATTTTCAGCACAAACACTGATCCTGGAAGGTGATTGGCTCTGTTGCACATCTGTCCATGTTTTTATTCCCTGCGTCTCTCGAGTACCTGTCTTCCTTTAATACACACAGACACACACAGACACACACACACAGACAGACAGACACACACACACACACACACACAGACACAGACACACACACACACACACACACACACACACACACACACACACACACACACACACACACACACCTCATCCCATCGAGACTCACTTTCTTCCCTTTATTTTGCTTTATTATGCTTGTATATAGTCCATACATATTCATATATATATTTGTCAGACAGGGTTTTATCATGCTGTTCTCTGGTTCGGTGTGTTTGCTAACAATCTAACAGTAATAATGATTATGATTAGTTTATCTAATGGACGTGAGCTGAAATCAGTGTAATTATACAGGCTTCTTTAACACAGACTAATCAAACACACACTCAGATAACCAGTTGATGCGCTACACACACAGCCCTGCGGATCAAGAGCTGTTTCAGTGTGTGACTTCATATTACAGTCACATTACAGCGCATTAGAGTAATAGATGCTCGAGTTTCTCTGGCTGGATTCAGACACAATTAAACACACACACTGAGGCGGCGCTGGACGAAGCCCAACACATGAATCATCCCAACCCAGATGTCTGAAGCTCAGGCGAATCCAAACAGCTCTTTTCCCTCGGTGCCATTCATCCAAAACACATCACACACACACACACACACCTCCAGCGCAGCGTTTAACCCTCGACCGACCGCACACACACACTCACATCCTGAACTCTGAAAATATCTGCATCAGCTCTCGTTTCCACGGGCCATTTGGCGTTTACTCGAACGCTTCCCGGTGCACCCGTGCCGAAACCCTCCACACACCCACGAGGATGAGGAGCGGCACCCGGGGAGAACCCAAACGTTATTGAGGAAACACCCGGTCCCCATGTGGTCCCGACGAGCCTCCAGCGTGTGAATGTGTGTGTGTGTGTGTGTGTGTGTGTTAGCAACAGTGTTAGAGAGCAACTAACTAGCGGCACCGCGACAGAAGCTCAGCTTTTCCAGTTACAGGAAAAGTACAGTTTAGCAGCACTTCACAGCTCGTGGCAGATTTGACTGCACAGCAACTTTATTCATTATATAATTTACTAGCAACACTTTACAATAAGGTTCATTTGTCTTAACGTGAACTAATAATAAGCAATACTTCTCCAGCATTTATTAATCTGTGTTAATGTTAATTTCAACAATTACTAATTCATTATTCAAAGGTTGTATTAGTTAACATTAGTTAATGCACTGTGAACTAACATGAACAAACAACGAACAGCTGTATGTTTATTAAATAACATTAACACAGATTAATAAATACTGTGTAACAAATGTTTTGGTCATTGTTAGTTCATGTTAGTTAATACATAAACTAGTGTTAACTAATGAATCTTATTGTACAGTGTTACCAATTTACTTTTATAAAATATATTTTCTTAAATGCTTTTAAAAAAATAAACTTAATAATAATAATATTACAATTATAAAATCAATAATTTTATAAACTATAAGTAGTTAAATTCTACCTTTTTAACTACATAAATCATGGAGCTTTATTGGGTATGCACCAGATAAATAATATTTTTAAAATAAATATTTTTACAAAAATATTTTTAAAACTAATATAAAAAATAATAAATGTAAAAAATAATAAATATATATTTAAAAAAAAATTAGGGATGCGCCGATATGAAAATAACTGGTAACTGATAATTATTTATATTTGTAAGCCGATAACCGATATATCGGCCGATAAATCTAAATACATATTTTTATATAATTTTTTTGAGAGCCTGATTACAAAAACTATCACTATTTAAATCCATGTCCCAAACACACAATTATAATAATGTTCTCATTATAATTTTATGTAGCCGATATAACAGACTTGCACACGTTGCACTGAACTGTATTTTCCTTTTTTGAAGTGATTCCAATCATATTTCAAGCCATTTAAAAGCATAATTGCGAAGAGTGCATCTGAAGCGTCTCAGCTGAAGAAAATAACACATCATTTATCGGCTTTAATATCTTATAATTTCTTTTCGGGCCAAAAATAAAAACATTATACATGATCAAATATCGTCCGCTACGGATATGGTGACCAATATATCGTGCATCCCTAAAAAATTATAAATAAATATTTTATAAGTATTTAATAAATAAATATTTAATACATGCATACAGTCCAAATACTCCAAATATTACAGAATATCTTTCACATTGCTGCTCTTGAGAACCGTACAGCTTGGCTAGCGACCGCTTTAAAGCACGAGTCCTGGAGATTGATCATGATGTTGGGAATAACTTCTGGGAGGAAATAGAGCTGTCAAACACCAGAAGAGGATGAAGACGACAGAACAGACTGACTCTCCTCCCTCTGCGCTTTTATCCTCTTCTGATAGTCTTCCTGTTCTCAGTCCTTCTCCTCACACTCACACACACACACATGCTCAGATTGACGCACGTTCTTCTGCTGAGGGAATCTCATGAACACGTCCATTCACACTTCATTCACAGTTTCATAGAAATAAAATAAGAAAGTGTTCTACATAAAAATATGTTGCTTTGATCTGCTTTAGGACCATAAAAGTCATTTGAAACAGAAGTTGTGATAGATTTTCTTCACTATTGTGTCGTATATCCGAGTGAAACTGCTTCTTGATTAAGAACAAATGTAGGCGGGGCTTGATTTTGTCTGAGGGGAATTGATTGGATGGTTGTGGTTTGCTATTGGTGGATCTCATGTGATTGACAGGTTGCCCCGCCCTCATCATGAGAGGGCATGATTCTGATAAAAGATTACGAGGTATATGAATTTAACAAAAATTATGATGTGTACAGATAAGTAATTTATAATAAACTGCAATATTCCATTAAAAAACAATAATAATAAACTGCAATATTCCATAAAAAACAATATTGTCCATTTTGATTTCATGGGGTCTTTAAATATCTATTTATAAAAATTTATTAAAAAAAATTATATAAAAATATCTAAAAATATTTATTAAAAAAAAAAAAAAAAAAAAAAAACAGTCTCTGCAATATGTCTACATTCACCACAATGACCACAGTTCAAACAACCAATATATATATAAATATATATATATACATACATCAAACGACCAATCAGCTTGCTTGGACAGACTACAGACAACCAAACTGACAGTGTGTGTGTGTGTCTGTGTGTGTGTGTGTGTGTGTGTGTGTGTGTGTGTGTGTGTCATGAGTTGAAGCTTCGCCCCGAGACACAAATCAACTCTATTTGTCTTTCAAACATAAAGTTAATCTAGAACAAACAGGTGAATCCTCATAAATCAAGTGTGAGCTGACAGCATTATAATGTGTGTGTGTCATGCATGCAGATATAACATAAATACACAGCTGAATGAATCATTTCAAAGCTCTATCCTCATCAGCCTCACACAGATGAGAAAGTGTGTGTGTGCGTGTGTGTGCGTGTGTGCTTGAGAAACAGACAGAGTGAGAGTGTGTGATTAGTATGCAGGTCACATATTTGCACAGACACAGAGAAACTGCAGGACCATAACACACCGCCAATGCTAAACACAAACAAACACACACACTGGGACTTTCCATTGCCTTCTTTCATTTGTATACTGAGCTAATGACAGTTTCTATCCTCTAATCCTACACCTTAATCCAACAGCCAGACAAACCTTTTTCATATCAGCTTTCAAGTCGTCTAAGACTTTTGGCTGGTCTACACAACAAAAACCCGACACACACTCTCTCTCTCTCTCACACACACACACACACACACACACACACACACACACACACACACACACACACACACACACACACACACACACACACACACACACACACACACAGTCACACAGACACACACATAAATAAACTAAAAAGAAAAAAAAATCAGATTTTTTTATTTTTATGCCTGTATAATGAAAGTCAGTGGGGTCCAATGTTTTTTGGACCCCAACATTCTTCAAAATATCTTCTTTTGTGTTTCGCAAAAGAAAGTTGCACAGTTTGGAAGGATGTGAAGCTGAAGAAATGATGACATGGTTTTCATTTGTATCAATACTAAGAGCTGGTGTCATAGTGAAGAGAAAATTGGTTATTGAGCCAAACCTATTGTGTGTGTGTGTGTGTGTGTGTGTGTGTGTGTGAGAGATCCAAATTTTTTTTTTTTTTAATACAGACCGAATTGATCCACCTCCCACTCATTACCACTTTAGCTCTGAGCTGATATTCCACACACACACACACACACACACACACACACACACACACACACACACACACACACACACACACACACACACACACACCTCCTGGAGAAACACACCTGCGCTCTGAGTTACTCCTGACTCATTTCTCAGGCAGATTCATAGAAACTCTTTCCACATTCCTGCGGTTTCGTCAGAGGATGTCATTGTGGCGAACAGGACGGCCGAGGGACGTGAGAGAACGGCGCGAGGCCGGTGGTGCGATTGCTAATGAGCAACACCTGTGAAGCACACCGGTCTCGCATCTCTCACGGAGGAGCGGAAGCATAAAGGAGGAGCGACGACGTTGATGATCGAGAGAGGAACAGGCCTGTATTTTAGTTGTGTTTTGTTTTTGTATTTTATTTTAGTTATATTTATTTTCGGTAGCCAGCAGTCGTCCGCGAGGGGCTGCTGGCGGTATTTTCGTTTGTTTGTTTTATTTTAAATAAATTATATTTTGATTGTTCGCCGGTTCCCGCCTCCTCCTTCCCTGAACATTGCTACAGTCATCCAGAAGAACAAATCTCAAGTTGTGTCACAAATAACGCACTATATACACTTATGCAACACTGCACACTTATGCACTGTGTACTCAATCGTGTAGTGTACAAACTTTATATGGTAATTTTGTCATTCATCATCAGTCTGGAAGCTCCTCCCCCTCCACTATGATTATGAAACTAAACTGCAAGTGCAGAAGTGTCCGATAGAGGACGGTTTTGCAGATTAATCTGCAACAATAACAATTGCTGGAACAATGAGTTATTTAAAAATCCCCACCCGGGAGTCACCGATATTACAATTTTGGCCGATACCGATAACCGATAATTCTTTATATTTGAAAGCCGATAACTGATATATTGGATGATACATCTAAATAAAAAAATTTTTTTGAGAGCCTGCTTACAAAAAAAGTCTCACCATTAAATTCATGTCCCAAGCACACAATTATAATAATGTTCTCATGATAATTTTATGTTTTATACGACAGACTTTATTTTCCTTTTCAAAGTGATTCCATTCTTCTCATTTCAAGCAATTCAAAACCATCATGTTGAACAATGCGCATATGATTATTTCCATCTGAAGGAAATATTCCATTATTCATCGGCCAAATGTTCTTATCCGGCCGAAAACGTTATTATTAAAAATGAACATATATCGGCCGATATCGATATGGGGACCGATATATCGAGCATCCCTGTTCATTCATTGTTAATTTTAACATTTACTAATACATTTTTACATTTTATTTAAGTTGTATCTCTTAATATTAGTTAAACCACCATGAACTTCAACATGAATGTTCAAGGTATAATAAAAATATTAATGGTTTCATGGTTCAGAGCTGCTTTTCAATTTTTGTAAAGAAATTTAGCACTATTTTATGTTTTCATTCAGTATTCATCTGTTATCGGTCAGCGTGGTCCAATCTAGTTATGGTTATCGGTAATATCCAATATCGCTCGACCTCTAGTGACGAACATTACACACTTTTCATTATGAACACACTAATCTCACTATGTATACTACAAAACTGAATAGAATAGCGCATTAGTAAGTGAATTTGGACGCGGCTTTAGTCTTGGAGAACAGTTAGATGAAAATCATGTTTTAAAAGATTTAAATTTGTGTTTTAGGACAAATATAAATTATATATAAATAAAAATTAAACATAAAATATACATATAAACAAAAATAATAGATAATAGTTAGTCTAAATGTATTCAAACATAGGAAACAGTCTGTGAAATGAGAGTTGTTTTAACACACACACACACACACACACACACACACACACACACACACACACACACACACACACACACACACACACACACACACACACACACACACACACACACACACACGATTAACAATCAAGAGTAAAAATCCTGCTTTTGGAAAGTCCTGCACTGATATTATACAGGCATTCATTCGTGTCTTTAGAATAAAGTCACCAGTAATATTTCAACATCAGATGATTTCATCAGGCAGTGAACAGGATGTGATGCGTCACGGAAGATTAAGTATCTAATGAATCTGTCAGTGATTTTGCCACTTCCTCTTCCTGTCGTGCCATCTTTCAGTGTCACGTGCTGATCTGACAGTTTCCCACAGTGATATCATCATCATCATCACCATCATTATCATCTGCACAAACATGTTCCAGTTCACACTGAATAACAGCTCAACAACTCACGCTCAGGGCAAGTCTGAGAGCAGCGGCTCAATCGTGTCTCAGTGACTCTGATTGAAGAGTCTGCGATGGGTTCAAGTGAAGGACACACCCAGAACCCGGCTGATTGGATGAGAATCACAAGTCTCTGTGTGTGTGTGTGTGTGTGTGAGCGAGCGAGCGTGTCTGTGTGTGTGTGTGTGCGCGCGCGTGTGTGTGTGTGCGTGCGAGCGAGCGTGTCTGTGTGTGTGTGAGTGAGTGAGTGAGCATGTGTGAGCGAGCGAGCGTGTCTGTGAGTGAGTGAGTGAGTGAGTGAGTGAGTGAGTGAGTGAGTGAGTGAGTGAGTTTTCCCCAAAAAATAACTAAAGGAAAGTTGCAGATCACAGAGACTTGAAGATGCAGGACTCTTGTCACTTTTACCTGGGAGCAACCACCTAGCAACCATCCAAAACACCCTAGCAACCACCTAGTGCAGCTGAGGAGTTCTTGTTTGACTACTAAAGGAAGATTGGGATTGTTTGGTGCTGCAGAGATTACACACTTCATATTTAATAAACAAACTAACTAACCAACAAAAAACTCACAGATCTTATTTTCTGATCCACTTGATGTCCTGCTTCCTCATTGTTTTCTCTCATTCTCAGTCTGGCCCACTTAATAAAGCCGCAATCTAGTTCTGCAATGCAGTCTCTCTCTCTCTCTCTCTGAAACACACACACACACACACCATGACACTTTCTAAAGCGCTGTAACAACTCTTTCTCCTGATATGTTTTGTGTGTGTGTGTGTGCACTCATAGGAAACAACAATTACAAATAAGATTTCATTAATAACATTAATATCTAATTTTAAAAAAAAAACAACTACAAAAATCTCATACGTCTCTCTCTATAAGAGCTTCAGGAGAAATCACAATGTCTCAGACTGTTAAGATTTGCTCAGATCTCATTCTCAACATGAACTGAACGATCTGATCTTCTCCACAGTTGTTGTGTAGAGAAGTGTGTTGAGCTTCATCTGAGCAATAACGCTTTCCTCTGTGTGACACTCCCCCGTCTCTCTCGCAGTTTCACAATGGCATACTTCTACTCAGCCACAGAAAAACATGCATGCGCGCACACACACACAGCTACACTACATACCACAACACAGCAGCTCTCGGTGTCTTCCACAGTCTCTGGTGCAGCTCTGCGATCACTTTTACACAGCCCTTACACAAGATTTATCACTTTAACACTACCGTTACACAAGATTTATCACTTTTACACTACGATGATCACTTTTACACTACCGTTACACAAGATTTATCACTTTTACACTACTATGATCACTTTTACACTACCGTTACACAAGATGTATCACTTTTACACTACTGTTACACAAGATTGATCACTTTTACACTACCGTTACACAAGTTTGATCACTTTTACACTACTATGATCACTTTCACACTAACGTTACACAAGTATGATCAATTTTACACTACAGTTACACAAGATTTATCACTTTTACACTACCGTTACACAAGTTTGATCACTTTTACACTACTATGATCACTTTTACACTACCGTTACACAAGTTTGATCACTTTTGCACTACCGTTACACAAGATTTATCACTTTTACACTACCGTTACACAAGTATGATCACTTTTACACTACTATGATCACTTTTACACTACCGTTACACAAGGATGATCACTTTTACACTACCGTTACACAAGTTTGATCACTTTTACACTACTATGATCATTTTCACACTACCGTTACTCAAGTTTGATCACTTTTACACTACCGTTACACAAGATTTATCACTTTACACTACTATGATCACTTTTACACTACCGTTACACAAGTATGATCACTTTTACACTACCGTTACACAAGTTTGATCGCTTTTACACTACTATGATCACTTTTACACTACCGTTACACAAGTTTGATCACTTTTACACTACCGTTACACAAGTTTGATCACTTTTACTCTACCGTTACACAAGATTTATCACATTTACACTACTATGATCACTTTTACACTACCGTTACACAAGTTTGATCAATTTTGCATTACCATTACACAAGTATGATCACTTTTACATTACCATTACACAAGTATGATCACTTTTACACTACCTTTACACAAGTTTGATCACTTTTACACTACCGTTACACAAGATTTTTCACTTTTACACTACCGTTACACAAGTTTGATCACTTTTACACTACCGTTACACAAGATTTATCACTTTTACACTACTATGATAACTTTTACACTACCGTTACACAAGTATGATCACTTTTACACTACCGTTACACAAGATTGATCACTTTTACACTACCGTTACACAAGTTTGATCAGTTTTACACTACCGTTACACAAGTTTGATCACTTTTACACTACCGTTACACAAGATTTATCACATTTACACTACTATGATCACTTTTACACTACCGTTACACAAGTTTGATCAATTTTACATTACCATTACACAAGTATGATCACTTTTACACTACCTTTACACAAGTATGATCACTTTTACACTACCGTTACACAAGATTTATCACTTTTACACTACCGTTACACAAGTTTGATCACTTTTACACTACCGTTACACAAGTTTGATCACTTTTACACTACTATGATCACTTTCACACTACCGTTACACAAGCTTGATCACTTTTACACTACCGTTACACAAGATTTATCACTTTCACACTACCGTTACAGTGAATTTCTGGCAACCACAGCTGCCATTTTATACCGTAAATTTAACAGGAGATTAGAGTGTATTTTCAAAATGAAAACAATGGATAGGTCATTCATTTATAACTGGACTGCAATCGCAGGAAAATATCACTTTTCTTTTTACAGTGTTTGCCAAATAAATTATTTATTTTCATAGTTTCTTCTTGCTCTAAATGGAAATTGCAGAAACTGGATGCACACACACACAGACACACACACACACACAGAGAGATGTGCTGAACATTACAGATGTGCTGATAACATTGTTTGTTCAGTGACATGTATAAAAATATGCAGTCATACGTGCATAAACAAGCCAATGTAAAGAGCCAGAGGAATGGGGACAGTGAGTGAACACACACACACATATACACTATAACACACTATAGGCTAAAATTAAACAGGAAAGTAGGTGGGCAAACATAAACACGCTACAAGTACAACTGAGATTTGGCTCGTTGTGCTCTTAATGGATGTTGTATAATAGACCCGTGGCTTTCACCCAGTGTAAGATCCTTTGTGACAAAGCTTTCCATTCCTCCTCCATAACCCTCCCTCCATCCTCTCCTCCTCCATAACCCTCCCTCCATCCTCTCCTCCTCCATAAACCTCCCTCCATCCTCTCCTCCACCATGCCTCTCCTCCGTAATAACCCTCCCTCCTCCATGCCTCTCCTCCGTAATAACCCTCCCTCCATCTTCCACTCGCTCGCGGGAAGGACGAGTCTGTTCCTTCACGTCCTCAATGCGATCCGCTCACGAGTCGAGCTCATCTCCCCAGACATGCTAACACCCCCGGGCAACGTTCACATCTCTCTCTCTCTCTCACACACACACACACACACACACACACACACACACACACACACACACACACACACACACACACACACACACACACACACACACACA
This sequence comes from Meda fulgida, assembly GCA_030578275.1. NCBI lineage: Eukaryota > Metazoa > Chordata > Actinopteri > Cypriniformes > Leuciscidae > Meda > Meda fulgida. Next base: position 49,020,214 of record CM060622.1, read on the forward strand.
CACACACACACACACACACACACACACACAGACACACACACACACACACAGGGTGTTAGTCGAGTGTTTGGCCCCATTAGCCACTCCTGTAGAGTCCGGTTACTGAAGTTAACTTTACAAACTCTGCTCTTGAGGTTTATGCATGATGCGCCACGGTTAAAGTTTGCAGAGTTTTATTTAATCGCTTATGACTGGCCTATGGCTTGAAGATTAGAGTTAAATCGTTTTCTAAGGTGAATCAAAATCACAAAAACTGTCATATATATATATATATATATATATATATATATATATATATATATATATATATATATATATATATATATATATATATATACATACACACACACACACACACACACACACACACACACACACACACACTGTATATGCATAAAGAAAATGAAATCAATTTGATGAGTTTTTATGCATTGTGACATTTGACAATGAAGCATATATGTATCATACATAAAACATTAAAATGTGTAAATTGTTTTAAAAAATGTATACTTGCATAAATTGAAATTAATGCAATAAATTACATAAAATGGTTTGACAAACTATTCAGAGAAACAATTGCCTTTGTCAAGAGCTTAATGAAATGCAAAAAATATTTGTATTAGTGCAATGCAATTGTGTGTCTATATATATATATATATATATATATATATATAATACATAACATACATAATATATACACATAATATATACACACAGACATTTTTAAGTATATTTGTAAAGTATAACTCCAAGTATACTGATAGTACTTGATATATACATGATAGTATTTGTTGCAATTAATTTAATTTGTTTATTTTACTAGTAAAACACAGGAATGAGATTCTTACAAATAACAGTAATTGAGCTTGATTGGCATGATAATAATGTCAAAAAAGAAAATTGTAAAAATAAATATTAGTGTTTCTGAACTAGGCTATGAAAAATGAATACATTTAAATTTATAGTAATAATAATAAAAAATAATCCACTTCAAAATCAAAATATTAAAAAGCCTTTTTTCACTGGCTATTTTATGGTGAAAATGCATTATCAGCGTTATCAAACATATAGCGCTAGTGTAATTTTGACGTCTGGTTGTAAACAGTTTTTGAAAGAAAACGAAAGCACTAGCGTAATCTTCAGAGATGACGACACGACTCTGTGACCTTTCTGTTCTGGACAGATAAGAGGCACACGTACACCATGGAAGTCCCACACACACACACAGCGGGACGTCCCGCACGCTCAAAACAACCCGAGACATCCATCACACACTCGCTCAGCTTTCATTTACACTGCACTCAAAACTCCACACACTGGAGTGTGTCTATACAGTCTTTAAAGGTTTTGATGTTTAATCAAATTATTTTGAGGTTAAAGGAATGATGGACAGTCAGTGTTGTTACTCCTAACTAAAACTATTGAAAACAGGTTTTTTTTATATATATATATTAATTACATTTAAAAAAATATATATATTTGATTAGAAAAAAATAATAACCTTAAAGAAAAATTAGAAATGTGGGTTTGGCAACTAAAATATATCAGTTTAATTTTAAGTACTTAAATTAATAAAACTGAAATAATAATTAATTAAAATAGAAAAAGAAAATGTGTATTTATATATAAAAAACATATATAAAGAAAACTAAAATGACAAAAGCATTGACAAAAGCAATGATAAAAGCTTATTAAAAATATGCATAAATAAATAGTATATAAAATAATACTGTAAAACTTGTCTTTCCAGTTGCATGGCAAATAAAGCTGCTTTTAATCAATATAAAAAGCTATAATAAATAAATTAAAAGTACATTTTAAATTATCTTGATATTATTGGACATAATATGTATGCTCATGACAATTTGTAACTGGTCCTTGGGGCAAATAGTGATTCAATTACAACCTCGAAACCACCGGCGAGTGTATAACAGAGATGTATGAATTAATCATTTTGTCCATCCTGTGAAGCAACAAGTTAAACACTGATCAGTTTAAACAGATGAATAAACTCTCACCACACACACACACACACACACACACACACACACACACACGCACACACACACGCACACGCGCACACGCGCACACGCGCACACGCACGCACACGCACGCACACGCGATTAGCTTATAATGGTATAAAGACTGTTAATCTTATTTGGAGATGAGATGGAAATGCAATGAAGGAGAATGAATGTTTGTCCATTATTACTACTGTTCATAATGAGCAATATTTCACTTAGTGGACAATAAAATGAGTGAAAAACACACTGACTAAAAGGAATATCTTTAGACTGGAAAATGGGCTATTTAAGGCACCTAGAAACACCCTAGCAACAACATACTTGACTCAGAACTAGGGATGCACGCTATTATCGGCATCGGTCGATAAATGTAAACATCGGCAAAATATGGAAGTTAACGTCGATATGCCTTGACACGATGATTATGCGTCTGCAGTAACTGATATACTGGTATATAATGAAGAATGTGTCTCTGCTGTCACAAACACACAGTGATGCTCAATCGCAACCGCAGCTGAGAAAAAAGGGTGAGGAGAACGACATCAACACGCCGAACACACACACACACACACAACCTTATTATTCTACCATATTCTAATCAGAGACTGAAATTTAATCGGAGTAATGACATCATCACTGGAGCTGAAAGACCACGCCTGATGATGATGATGATGTCATAATCTCAAGCCATGACTCACCAGTTCCAGAGGCAAACATCTGACAGGAAATATATATATATATATTATTATTTTTTTTCAGTTATTTGTCCAATTGGAATCTGAATTTAATTTCTTTTAATGTAAAAACAAAACAATAAAAAACATCTATTGTCTACACAGGACTGAGATTCTCGCACATTACTGTAATGAGGATTAGGAATATTCGTTCTCATATGATATTTATTATTATGCTTAGGCTGTTTGTTATGTTTTTAATAACGTTTGAGAATGTACAAACTGTTATACTATTATAAAATAATGTTCGGATTATAATATTATTATTTTTCCATTTGGAATCCAGTGTTGATATTGTTAACTAAAACTTGTTAATTGAAAGTTAATTTCGTTAATAAAATACAATGTGATATAAATTGTGAAACTTGAAAAGTTTAACAGTTAAAAGTATATAGAAATATACTAAAAAACAAAAAAAGCACAACATTACTAAAACTGAAAATAAATAATAGCTAATATCACACTAACGTAAAATACTATTATAATGAATTATTATAATGTTATACTATATTATAATGATATAAAATAAACACTAACTCAAAACATTAATAAATAATATCATAGTATATAAATAATGCTAAAATACCATGATTTTAATCACAATTTGAACCAGAATCATCAAATTCCAGTCATAAAAACTTGAGATGCCTATTAGATGAGCCACACCGATGAAAAATACTGTATAATCAAACATATTACAAATCAGAACAATATTAATCTGAGAGAAAACTGAATGATGAACTAAATATCAGTCCCGTCCTTGAGTCTGTGATATCATCATCACCAGTCATATCTTTATGTTATGAACGACTGAAATCATGCGACTGCCGTCTCTGTGTCAGTGGGTCAGTGTGTCTCTGGCCTATGTCGCACGAGTGAGTGTGTGTGTGTGTGTGTGTGTGTGTGTCATTAAAAATACAGTTAACAATCCCAGGAAACCCCTCAGAACGCTGCTGTTGATTCGGTACCTCGGGTTATGTTTTGACAGTTTGACTGTAATACAGTCGGAGAAAACACAGGCAACCATCATCATCATCATCATCATCATCATCATCATCATCTTCACAAGCATCGTGCAGAAACACACACTTACAGATGAAGGGAACCGCAGTCTCGTGTCAGTGTTAAACCTTCATAATAAGCTTGAGGATCCCAGCAGTCAGTAGCTTTGCAGTTGAGTCACATGACCACTGACAGGCCTGTTGTGACACACACACACACACACACCACACACACACTCTGTTATTTGACCTAAAATTAGTTTATTATTATTAATTAATTGGCTGTGCATTACAGGGATTTATTTATTTGCATTAATTTATTATTGTTTATTATTCTGCTGTGCATTACCCCTTAATTGTTTTATTATTATTAAAAAAATTAATTCACTTTTATTTTTTATATTTTAATTACTACGTTTTAGTAATTGTATGTGCTTTTGTCATTTTAATTATTATTTGTTTGTATTTTTTACTTGTTTTTTCAGTACTCCAATTGAAAACTTATTTTATTTCAGTTAATTGCCAAGGCAACATTTCTAATTTTCGTTTTTTATTATTAAATAAAATCTAAATAATGCATAAAAAAAAGTAACCTTAAAAAAACAACCTATTTTTTTTTATTATTATTATTTCAAATGAACAGAGCTTTGAATGTTTAACCTGTACCCGTTTTACCGGTAACAGCGCCGCGGCTCAGTGCTTGTTCAGTAAGGCATGTGTGAACTAGTGCTAAATGTTATTACACTCACGACTTGCCCTTGCAAGATCTGGAAGTGTTGGGGAATTTTTGACAGTTGCATTATGGGTAGTCTTTGCTCGGGAACGGAGATGAGAGATGCCTGACGTTCCTCTCCATCCTTTAAATTGGGAAATTGTCATTGCTCTGCCGTTTCGGGTGTTTTTCAGTTATTACTGCGGGATCTCATCCCATCCTCACAGCTGATTAGATGGACTTTCTTTCTTTCTTTCTTTCTTTCTTTAGTCACTCAGGTCGAGGATTATTCTCTTTCTCTAGATGGTCACACTCTTCAATATACAGACTCGCTGCGGCAGTGAAGCCGTGCACTAGATGCTTTTATACATTTAAAATATATTGTATGAGATTTAATTCATTTAAGCAGTTTTGTCTACATCATTTGCTATGATTAATTATACACTGAACATTATGAGCTAATTTGCTGCAGGTCCTCCATGAACACCATTATCATGAAGAGCGACATTTGAGTTCTTGCGTTTGTATTTGATGTAGTTGTGTTAATGTATTATTGTCACCTTCAATTTAATGGATCATGTGATCTTTTATGCTGAAATATGTTCTGATCATGTTTCATGAGACACACAAACACACACGATGCATTGTGTTTCTGCCTTTCATCTCTGATTTGACCTGCATTTCAGCTTTATTTTCATGCATCAGCTTTGTTCCTGTTATTGTTGTGCATGTTTAGGTCATCATTATGACTGTTATGAAACCATACACTCTGCCACTGCAGTTTTGTTGACGACATGCATTAACTGATGCATGAGTGAAACCACAGCACTGACCCACTGGAACGCTGAGATACTGACACGTTTATCATTGCACTGTAAAAAAAAAAGATGCTGCCTTAAAATTTTGAAGTATGATCAACTTGGATGTTTAAGTCATTTCAACTTAAATCACATTAAAAGGACTTAAACATGAGTTGAATCTCGTATAACATAAAAAATAGAAAATTGCTTAACTTATTTTGATAAGTTTAAGCAATGCAAAAACATATGTTGTCATTACTTCCTGATTATATCATTTTATAATGTTGTTGTGAAACTGGATCATTAAAAGTCTGCGTTCTGTACCAGAATGAAGCTGAGTTCAGAAAAAAAAGATTTTTTTTTTTTAAATAATTAAACAGATATATTGTTCACATTAAAAACAAGAAAATTAGATTTCACATTGGCTTAAAGCAACCCTCTCTGTGGCGATGGCTTTCAGAGCTGACTTCAGCGAATCCTCCATTTCTTTGATGGTTCTTGTGGATTTCAGGCTGATCTCAGTTTGGGGAGAGGGCCTGTCCATATTGATTGGGTGCCACAGTTTCGTTTTTCTCTCTCAGAATCTTGCGGCAGAAACAATACCTTTCCAGCCTCGTCCCATCATCCCCCCTTCACTCCCTAACTCACATTTCCAGTGTGAAATCTCTCTGCATCTCCCTCCATCCTCGTCTCTCAGTCTGTCGGCTTCATTTGTTCTCTTTTTGTGCTCAGCAATCAAATCATGTGAACAAAGCGTGACTCCAGGAATCGGTGGCAGCGCAAACAAAAGGATGTGACATCGTCAGTCTTCAGACTGCAGAGGGAAACAGATGCAGATGAACAGGAAGTAACCAGAGTCTGTGCCAAACGCACTGTTAAAACTGAAAATTACCACAGATGTGCTCAATTTTAAGGAATAGTTGACTTTTCTTTATCGTTTTTTATTTTCAACTTTCATTAGTATGTAATGTTGCTGGTTGAGTTGGTTAGTAGTATGTTGAAACTGGTGGTTATGGTAAGGGGCGTGGCATTCCCAAAAACACTCAAAGCACTTTACCAATCACAACACACTGCTCCAGCCGACCAATCAGAGCACAGTGTGCGCTTCAGAAGGAGGGGCTTCATAGAGGTGTTTCCTGTACAACGCCGTAACTCGCTGCTTCACTATCATAGTACATCGTTGAAGAAATCAACCAGCGAATCACGACTGTTTCCAGAAACCGTATTGTCACAAATTGGTCGTTCAACCACGTTAGTTAATGATGTCACGCAGGTGGTGGAATAATAACACATTTTAATAAATCTGTTGTTTTGCTATAAACTACGTGCATGGCATCTGAGGACTATTTCTCAGTTATTTTGCTTTATTTCCAGATGCAATCATACAGGTAAACTCGAAAAATTTGAATATTGTGCAAAAGTTATCATTTTGATGATTATGGCTTACAGCTTATGAAAACCCCAAATTCAAAATCTCAGAAAATTACAAAAGGATATAAAAAGGATTTTAAATACAGAAATGTCGGCCCTCTGAAAAGTATAATCATGCATATGTATATAGTTATATATACTAAATATATTAGTTTCACCTTTTAATTTGAATTACTGAAATACATGAATTTTTGCACGATATTCAAATTTTTCGAGTTTCACCTGTAGACTCGTTCTTACACACTAGAGCACGTACGCACATGCACACTCTTCAAGAACGCCGCTTTAAAAGCCGTAAACGACATTTGTATGTATTATAAATAAAAGAGATAGATTGTATTGAATGTCAGCTTGCTTATTTTGCAAGATAATGATTAAAGCTGCCGTCGGCAACATTTTTTTGATCATATTCAGTGAAATCGACACTATAATCCGACAGAACAACATAAATAAAGTGGTTTTAGAAAAAAACCCGAGCTTCTAACTCCACCTGGAGTGTTATTTGTTTTGCAAAAATCCACCTTCCCGGTTCATTGTGTCCAATCATCGCAGGGGGGTGTGAGATCTGACGGCCAATCACAGGTCGTGCACACGCCACCCCTCGCGCACGTTACAATCACATGCACACGCCTGAAGTTCGCGCAGTAACGAAGAGTGATGGCGGAAAAGATTCAAATTCCTCAGTTAACTTCAAGAGCTAGGTCAAAAACAACACAGGAAAAGAGAACACCTGCTGAAAAGAAAGAAGTAAAGAAAGAGAGCGACCGTGCCCGTAATAAAACGTGGATCAACATCGGATCGGCATTTGAAAGGTGGAGAGATTTAAGTGATTTAATTGGGTTCAAGCTGGATGCAGAGCTTGCTACATTTCTTCTCGACAGGTAATTGTGCTTTATCAACCAGTTACTTTATTTCTTCGTGTTATGTTAGTAATCTAAGTATGTTTGCCCAAATGTGTTATGGATAGCTAACGTTAGCACTTGTTGGGCAGGTTCAAGGTGCACACGCACTGACGAGCACAAACTCGGTGGGAGGGTATTCGTTGATAGTGGGGGAGGGGCACGAGAGTCGTAAACATTCAAAATTTTGCCTAAGTCCACTCAATCTGCCAGACTTGCCGACTGCAGCTTTAAGTCCACATGTCAAGCAAACAAGAAACTCTGCTTCTAACCACAGCTCGAGATCTGTCGCTCCAAACACACAACTTTGCGACGCTGTTTGCAAATGTTTGTTGGAACGATGGTTTTGGGAACTCGTTAAACTACTCATAACGACAGACCATAGATGGCTAACGGTGCTTTCTGTGTTACTGACAGACTGGGAATAGAGGAGCTGCAACAATGGAGAATATGGGAAAAATAATGTGTTTATGAACATTCAAACATGAAATCTTATTCTAATAGAGCCCAAAACAACATCGACTTTGAAAAAGGGCATAATATGGCCTCTTTAAAGATAAGAATCTTCACGCAGCTCTTTTCATAGTGTTTACATCTGTCAATCTGCAATAAAAGACAAAAAAACAACCATACAAAATGATCCATACGGCTTGTGCACTATCAAATAAAGTCATTTGATAGCTTTGTGTGAGGAACAGACTGAAATTCAAACCACTGAAGCTCTAGCTCACGCTCACCAAGCCCACGTTCCTGTCCAGACTTCAGGATGACTAGTCACGTTCAGTCAGATGTGAGAACCAATGGCGTTCTGCTGCCAATGACGTCAATGTTTGAGGTCGATCGATGTGTGTTTTCAAAGGCTAAACTACTTAATTACTGAACATTTGGTTAATCCTAGGTTTTCTGGCGAAGTGTGTGACAGAAGTGTGAATATAATGGCATACTGAGGCTCACTGTAATGTGTTGTTGTTGTTTGTGTTGAATGAGATGTCAATCTGTTTTCCTGCTGGCCTTTGGTACCGATCAATGATTCAGCTGCCAAAAGACGCTCAGGGGTTTTTGCAAGGAGGGATTTTATCTTAACAAATATCAGACAAATGACAGACCTGCGACAACAAACCGCTTGACACGCAGATACAGAAGACAGCTCATATATATGCTACAGCCAAACACAGGGTTGGGAATCGAGAACGGTTCTTAAGGCCCATAAACGCAAAGGACGACAACAAGAACCATCATGAGTAGGTTCTTTTAAATACTAGTATTAAGCATTACGTACATTAAGTATTTAAACACATTAAGTATTTTACACCTGGTATTCAGATGTGCTGTGGTCGATCGGATCACAAGCACTACATACGGCTGTAAACGGGTCTAAAGCGTCTCGAGCTCGTCCTCTTTCCATCACTTCCAGAGGAAGTTAAAACACATTCGACCGGATTGCTTTCGTAGAGTAAACGCTCATGTGATCGAATGTTCAAACCGCCTCAAAAGACCGTCTTCTCTCCGTCTACTGAACTAATGCGTGACATCATGAGCAGAGGTGATACAGATGGGGTTAAACTCTGTCGGCTGGAGAACCAAGTTTGGTTTGAAGATGAAAAACGTATCGAGCACAATGTCCTCTCGCCATTCCTGATCTCTAACACACACTCACAGCGTTCGGCTGATCTTACGGCTGTCAGAGCAGAAACTAAAGTTCATATGTAAATTGCACAAACTTAATTTTGTACATTAGATTGAAAGATTTGGAAAAAAAAACCTACATTTACCCACCCATCAAAGAAATCAGGACAGAAGAGGATTAAAACACCAGGTGTAAACTGGACGGGAATGTGTCTCTCGTCTACTTGTGATCCAATCGACCAAAACGCATCTTAATACCAGGAGTAAACAGAGCCTTGAATTACTGATCTGTATCTCTTTCTAAAAGTAGAGCCCATTAGTGCCAGTGGTTGCCATGATTTACTCAGTCTTACGATGCTTTTGGGAAACGCAGCCCAGAGCGGTTCTTGACTTATTTACTGAACTGACAGTCATTGGTATCATTATGTCCACTTTGAACCAAGAAATGTTCCTGTGCTGTTAAAGGGATAGTTCAGCCAAAAATACATTATGTCATCATTTACTTGTCATTAGCAGTTGATGTATAGTATGGGGTAAAATACAACGAAAGTCAATGTGACCAACATTCCTCAAAATATCTACCTTGTGTTCAACAGAAGAAACTCATACAGGTTTGGATCAACTTGAGGGTGAATAAATGATGACATCATTTTCATTTTTTGGCTGAACTATCCCTTTAATGCTCTTCAATTTTCATTCCTATTCGCAGTTTTCACACAGAGATGTGAAACTCACAAACACGTACACAAAGCCACAGTCAGAAATCAGACCCGCGCCACACGGGTGCCCTGTGCCGCCCACTGTGCCATCTTTAGCTCTAATTAAGTAGCTGGGGTGAATTACAGGGCTATTGTCCACCTGAATTAGACATAAAACAAGATTGCATTAATATTTAATAGCAGTTGCGAGCAAGATGATAGTAGTGGAAAGAAGAGCGCCACGCTCTTTTGCTAATGGATTACATTTTGAATAAAGCCACCGCTCCGGCCAAACACAAAACATCAACAAGTCAATCAATATTTCCATGTATTTTTAGAGTTTCCTGTCAATGACAGCAGCGTGACGCCTTGCAAAATAAGCGCACGCTGTGTAACCCAGATCTATCCCAATTGCTCCATCAATACACATTTAATACAAATAAACCAATTAGCTTCAATGGGCAGCCATTTCACGTGCAAGTGTTGTCTGTGTCCGTAGCCGATATTAACTCCAGGCCAAAACAACAGGGAGTATTGGATTTCAAAAGGACAGTTGTGTTGAAGATTGACACATACGTTCACCTGATCATATATGTGGCCAGGCTGGAACACTACGCTTGAAGCTCTAGTTACCATGGCAGCATCCCAAACCAGTTCCATACCATTCCCAATTTAGAACACAATGCCTGAAATCCAAATCTCTACACATTAAGATCACCACATGAGTGCAACATATTCCAGACCAGCATGAAGCTCTACAGTTACCATGGCAGCATCCCATACATACAAGACTATTTCCATATGAATCCCTGCACATACTGAACCAGCATTTATAGGATCTATCGCATCAGTATAATCCCAACAATGCAGCCGTCCAAACATACAGACTATTCCCAGGTTGGAACATAATGCATTAATGCATGAATAGGATAAAATATCATTCCTCCATTTAAGTGGGGAGACATTTTTCCCGATATTCACAATCAACTTAATCAGTTCTCAGTTGTTCAATATTGGGTCTACAAATAGCATTAATTGTGAAATAATAATAATCAGTTAATCGCTATTATTTACTCCTTTACAATATTTCCCAGAAGAACAGGTTGGAATAAAACGGATCAAGCTCATTGCAGAATCCCAATCCAATTCCATACCATTCCCATTTCAGAATGCAATGCATGACTCTAAAGAATCCTAGCGTTTCTAGGATGTTACACTAATAAACCTTCCAAACAAACATATTTTGGACGATTGCCAGGATGGAATACAATGCATAAATATGATCAAGTCGGATTTAATGGGGAGAAATATTTTCCCGATATTCACTTTAAACTTAGGCTAATCGGTTCTCTTAAAAAAATGTACCTTAACAACCTGTATCAATACGGGTCATTAAACTGTATTGATACAGATTGACTACTCCAATGTTTTCCTAAACAGCAGGTTGGGAAACAAAGCATGCAGGATTCCAGACAAATAATCCAGACCGCTGACAGGCTGAAGACCATACATGAACCCTGCATGTCTGAACATTTCTTTGTTAAGCAGAAGTTGCTCTGGTTGTCTTTACCGCACTGTCGTGTTCAGATTGAGCCACCGTTCAGTGATCTTATCGCTTTCGCTGCAAACCGTGACACACACATCGTGTTGAAAACTGTCCACCCTAATTTGACTAATTGATTACATCTAGTTATATCCACTATCGCAGGTTTGCGGATAAGCGTCAAGAAAAAGCCCTGAACCTCACGCATTATCCGGCGGTGCATCGCTGCTTCCCTCCCCGGTGTAGAGGCGCCTTACCTCGGCACGCAGCTCGGGGACGACCGGTCCACTTCCCAGGTGGCGTACAGGTTCATGTGCACCGGCCGATTGGAGGTGATCGCCATCGGCTTGGAGGGCTGCGGAGACGGCACTCCTCCAGTCCTCGGGAGCCCTCCCCGATCCGACATACTGGAGGAACCTTATGTTTGAAAACAATGAAAGAAAACCCGAATAAAGCGGCTATTGTCGGAGGGTTGATCCTCTACTGCTCGGTTATACACCGGATCCGCTGATCGCCGTCTAACTCGCGGCCAGTGTTTCTCAAGTTGCGTTAGTTGTTTATCGGTGCAGGAAGCGGAAATTTCTTTTTGGCCTCGCAGAGAAGCGCCACTGCCGAAGAGCAACGCCTCTAGTGAAAGACGAGCCCTCACAACCAACCACTGAACCACTGAGAGAGAGAGAGAGAGAGAGAGAGAGAGAGAGAGAGAGAGAGAGAGAGAGAGAGAGAGAGAGAGAGAGAGAGGCAGAGGCAGAGAGAGAGAGAGAGAGAGAGAGAGAGAGAGAGAGAGAGAGAGAGAGAGAGAGAGAGAGAGAGGGGAGAGAGAGAGAGAGAGAGAGAGAGAGAGAGAGAGAGAGAGAGAGAGAGAGGCAGAGAGAGAGAGAGAGAGAGAGAGAGAGAGAGAGGGAGAGAGGGAGAGAGAGAGAGAGAGAGAGAGAGAGAGAGAGAGAGAGAGAGAGAGAGAGAGAGAGAGAGGCAAAACGGTTGTTGCCTTATTTTATTTGTCCACAAGGGTTGTACATTAAAATTCAAGATAGCAATAAATTAAAATAAAAAATACGCTTCTCGAATACTATTTATTTATTTTATTTATATATTTTGGCAGTTTGCTTATTTGTTTGTTTATTGTGTAAATTTGATCAAACAATATTAAAATTGTCTCATATGTATCTCCTCATGCAAACTGTTCCCTACACTAAAAATAAAGTAACGCATTCAATTAAACAGAATTTTGAATTAGCATTTTCTTTGTATTCACATCTTTCTAAAAAAATATATTTTTTTAGCCTACAGTGTTGGCCCTACCTACAACATAGCCACAATGGGGATCATTTATTATGATATTATTACATTCAGCCTATATACATTTAGCAGACACTTTATCCCAAACGACTTGTGATTAAAAGGGTACAAGGCCATTATGGATGCAATTTTCTCTTAAAACACTGACAGCAAAAACCACAACAGCACTTTTCATAACACTTGTGGTTCCTCAGGAAATGGTTGTGTAAGTGGAAGGGGGGGGGGGGGGGTTATTGTGATGGATGTGTAAAGTGGGATGTCCGGTTCCAGTTGCAGACAGTGGAGATTTATTTATTTATTAATTAAACATTAATGAAATTGTTGCTGTAAGAAGTTCACCATTCATTGACAAATAACATAATGCATTGTTTAGAAATAAGAAACATATAAAATGCCAAAAGTGATTGATATTCAAATTTTACCTCCAATTGTGTTACTTCATCAATTTTCCATTAAGGGGCCGTTTACACAACATCGTTTTCGACTAAAAACGGAAAACTTTTTATGCATTTTGGCCATTTATTTACACAACAACGTTTTTTGGGACCTGAAAACTCAAACTTTAGAAAATGGGTTTCAAAGTGCACGTTTTTGAAAACGATACCATTATCTTCGCCATGTAAACGACAAAAACGTGTATCTATGAAAATGGTGACATCATGTTTCTTTTCAAAGTGACATCGCCAACTACTGTCCTGGCAGCAGATTACAGTGTTTTTAGTCATTTTCGCTGAACAATTTGAATGAGGATCATTTTGACAATGTTGTCATCTTTACATGAAAAACGCAAATGAAAACCTTTTAAGTTTCTAGTACATCATTGTTGTGTAACCATTATTTTCTCTCGATCATAACACTCAGATAAAACACATATTTACAGTTATGCACTAAAAACGGAAACGTTTTTACTTGGCATTTTTTGAGATGACATTGTCAAAAATGATCTCCATGTATTCTGCTGCCAGGCCAGTAGATGGCGATGTCACTTTGTAAAGAAACACACACGCCTATAGATTGAACACGTAATCAGAGCCCGTCTACGGAGAGCCTGGCTACAGAATTGTGGTTGTAGTTCCACCAGAGCTCCACTGGGGGCGATCGTCCGAGTGCTAAATGAATGGGAGTCTATGGGGCTAAATGTGTGTCTTTCACCCGATTGCCGTTGAGAAATCTAGGATTTGATTGTAGGTTTTGCAATTTCAATATGGGTTATATATAGAAAGTTTAATGAACGAGTGCTATATGTCCTTTCGATTTCTTACAGGTTGAGTTGTTGTTGCCCATTACACGCTAGCATTCTGCTAATGAACGCTGATTGGTCAGTGAAGGACTGATTACGACAGAGACACCGCTTGATGGCATCGTGGCATCCGAAGTGGGACCAGGATGTTAAGGCGGACTGAACTCTTCTAGCACGTGTATTTACTTGTGTCAGCTGTGTTGTCCATGCCTCGAGAGAAAAGAAAGTGCAGAGCGCGAAAGCACCAAAGTGACTGAAGGATTGCCGTAAAGCAGCATCTCTGGTCGTACGATGTGTATGACGTCATTGACATTTAAAAATACATTTTAAAGCAAATAAGTGACTCTAAAAAATCTAACACCTAGCAATGTGTAATTTCTTTGCATCTCCTTTTGAATACAACATTCAAATTACTAGAAAAGTGGATTTCGAGGGGTGTAGCTCCATAGACCTCCATTCATTCTGCACTCGTGCTGTGGGCTCCCTCATGTGGAGCCAGAGTGGAACTGCAACCAGTTCAGAAGCTGGAAGTTTACTGAGTGGAAGTTCTCCCCTTATTAGACTTTTTTTCTTTTTTTCCCTTCTTTTTTTTATTCGACAATTGCACAGTTTACAGGAACGTTCATCTCCATTATAAAAATACTACATTGAGCATTTTCCAACATTGCGGGTGTTTTAACATAAACAAAAGACTCACATCCTCACATTTTGCCAGGGGATTATTAGACATTCTCTGATGTAATTCACATGTGCATGACGTCGCCGTTTTACAAATTCACTTTTTTTGTAGTTTACACTGAGATGATAACGGTATTTTAAAGTTTGCGCTTTCAGGCCCCCAAAACAGTGTTTTTGTAAATGAAACGCCAACACGCATAAAAGATTTATGTTTTCAGTTGGAAAGGGTGTCAATGTAAACGGCCCTTAGACCCGCTGAACCGTAAGATCTCATGAATTATTGACGGTTTTCAATGTGGGCCAAATGTGAGTTTCTCAGGACAACTGGAGGGCTTAGAGCTCATCTTCATGACTCCACGGCTGCTTTTGTTTGACGCGTTTAAGAGTTATTTAATGTCTGATCAATTTGTATTAGATATACACATATAATACATATGATATTTGATATATATCCTCATTAAAATTGTCCACTGCTCTGGCATTTTGAAACGTTTCCTTTATGTCTATCTTAAGTACAACACTCTCATTGAATATTTCGATATTTTTGCGGGTCTGAGTAAATATTGTGAAATAGCCGTTAAATTAAATTAAACAATTTTCTGTGCATCTCATTAATAACAAAATATTAAATTATTTTATGCATTATTCAATTAAATAATAAAATAGGTTAAATTGTATCATGCACATCTCTGTCAGACAGATCTCTAAATGGCTTGGTTATGAACAGTATTAAAGGCCTTTAAAGGGACACTGAACTAGTCATAATGCAATTTATTAATGTCACCCCATATCAGAGTATCCGCAATTTGAATGCATTTGATTAAACACACAACCCATCGCAACCAACATTTGAGGATAAACAAACTTTTATCTGAGCTCAAAGCTAACTTCACTGCACTTTGTTGGTCATGTGATCATGTGTCAGCGACATTATAATGAGCCTAGATTATAGATGTGACACTGATCCTCTCCTGTCCTAATACACACATCCACATCACCAGGACATTGTGTGAGGAATGGGACGAGAAGGTCATTTAGAAACGGCCCGTGTGTCATAACAAGCCACCGCTGAGATTAAGTGAGTCGCATGTGCTGGAAATAAGATACACCCTTAAAAATAAAGGTTACAAAAAGTTTTCTTTCTTTTTTTTTTTTTTTCACAGCAATGCCATAGAATAACTATTTTTGGTTACAGAAAGAACCTTTCAGTGAACAGTTCTTAAAGAAAAAAAAAATTCTTAGTGTGAAGAACATTATAAATAATCCTTTTTTCAGACATAAAACCCTCTTTTCCAAGGATGTGAAAGGTTCTTTACAGAACTATAATGCCAATAAAGAACATTTACTGTTAAAATTGCAGTAAGCAATTAAAAAAATAAATAAAAATGGTGTTGAAAGTGGATCAGACTGATCAGCACAACACTCCTGTAGCCAATCAGTGGTAGGGGGCGTGTCCACTCATGATGGGGGAAGAGAGAGTGAGCCAATCAGCAGTAGGGGGCGTGTTCACTCGTGATGGGGGAGGAGAGAGTGAGCCAATCAGCAGTAGGGGGAGTGTCCACTCATGATGGGGGAGGAGAGAGAGTGAGCCAATCAGCAGTTGGGGGCGTGACCACTCATGATCGGGGAAGAGAGAGTGAGCCAATCAGCAGTAGGGGGCGTGTTCACTCATGATGGGGGAGGAGAGAGTGAGCCAATCAGCAGTAGGGGGAGTGTCCACTCATGATGGGGGATGAGAGAGTGAGCCAATCAGCAGTAGGGGGCGTGTCCACTCATGATGGGGGAGGAGAGAGTGAGCCAATCAGCAGTAGGGGGCGTGTCCACTCATGATGGGGGATGAGAGAGTGAGCCAATCAGCAGTAGGGGGCGTGTCCACTCATGATGGGGGATGAGAGAGTGAGCCAATCAGCAGTAGGGGGAGTGTCCACTCATGATCGGGGAGGAGAGAGTGAGCCAATCAGCAGTAGGGGGCCTGTCCACTCATGATGGGGGATGAGAGAGTGAGCCAATCAGCTGTAGGGGGAGTGTCCACTCATGATGGGGGATGAGAGAGTGAGCCAATCAGCAGTAGGGGGAGTGTCCACTCATGATGTGGAGGAGAGAGTGAGCCAATCAGCAGTAGGGGGCATGTCCACTCATGATGGGGGATGAGAGAGTGAGCCAATCAGCAGTAGGGGGAGTGTCCACTCATGATGGGGGAGGAGAGAGTGAGCCAATCAGCAGTAGGGGGCCTGTCCACTCATGATGGGGGATGAGAGAGTGAACCAATCAGCAGTAGGGGGAGTGTCCACTCATGATGTGGAGGAGAGAGTGAGCCAATCAGCAGTAGGGGGCATGTCCACTCATGATGGGGGATGAGAGAGTGAGCCAATCAGCAGTAGGGGGAGTGTCCACTCATGATGGGGGAGGAGAGAGTGAGCCAATCAGCAGTAGGGGGCCTGTCCACTCATGATGGGGGAGGAGAGAGTGAGCCAATCAGCAGTAGGGGGCATGTCCACTCATGATGGGGGATGAGAGAGTGAGCCAATCAGCAGTAGGGGGAGTGTCCACTCATGATGGGGGATGAGAGAGTGAGCCAATCAGCAGTAGGGGGCGTGTCCACTCATGATGGAGGAAAGAGAGTGAGCCAATCAACAGTAGGGGGCGTGTCCACTCATGATGGGGAATGAGAGAGTGAGACAATCAGCAGTAGGGGGCGTGTCCACTCATGATGGGGAATGAGAGAGTGAGCCAATCAGCAGTAGGGGGCGTGTCCATTCATGATGGGGGATGAGAGAGTGAGCCAATCAGCAGTAGGGGGCGTGTCCACTCATGATGTGGAGGAGAGAGAGACTGTAGAAAGAGAGACGGCTGAGAGACATTAGAAAAGAGAAAAGCTCAGAGGAATATCACTGGGAAAAGAAGGGTTATGATCAGCTTTAGGACCCGCGTTAATATTAGAAAAGCTTTCCAGCGCTGGAGAGGCAGAAGCGGGAAGGCCTGAAAACAGATGCCGATACTTCATACACGAGTAACATTTGTTTTGCCGTTTCTCAGAAGCATGATGCTGTTGTTGTAATGTTAGTTCTAGTAACAGGACAGTTTGAGTGGACTTGTTTATCTGGAGCTGCTGGCGAATGTGTACTATGTTCATTTTTTGTTCATCATCTTCGCTTTATTTTGCTTTGCTTCAGCAATCATCCACTCTTGCACTGGGCGGAGCAATGAAGGGAGGGGTGTGTTTTTGTTGATTTAAAATATAAACAGTGTTTCTCAGAAATCATTTAAAATATATGAACTATAAAAAGCTTTTCTCACATTTGAAACAGTTTAGCCCAACAGTTCCAGGCAAACGGGATGTTATTTGTCCAGTAAGCAGGCGTTGGGAAACCCACACTGAGGCTGGTGATGAAGCACATCTATATTTACCAGACTCATTAACCCCTGTGTGTGTGTGTGTGAGAGATGGCGAGAAACACGACCCGGCTGATGCTGACCAATGCATGACACAGCTGGGTTTCTCCTGTGTGTGTGTGTGTGTGTGTGTGTGTGTGTCTCCAGCTGTCGTCGCGTTCACGACCTCATCTTTTAATGAGCGCAGGCTGAAGAACGCTGATGATGTTGTACAGTTGAAACGGAAGGTAAGAACCCACGCCTGTGGATATTAAAATCAACCACTAATTAGTTGAGTCATTAAAGCTGCCTTTAAAAACACTCGATTTACTGGTTTGCATCACAATTTTAGTCATGCAATGCTGCTCTTTAACATTTAAAAAATATGAAAAGTTAGTCTGTGGAGATTTTATTTCAAATGGATGGAAGCCCATTTCTGCACATGAGAAAAAAAAGCGTGCATTGGTAAATCATAATTAAGACTGTATCAAAATGATGACATAAAAAGTCAACCATGACATAAAATGTCAAAATTTAGATACTAAGTCGTGATTATGATTAAAAGTTGAATTATGAGATAAAAAGTCAACCATGACAGAAGTCGTCAAAATTATGAGATGCTAAGATGAAATTGACTGTTGAAATTCTGACGTAAAAAGTTGACATGTCATTTCACATAATTTTAACTTTTTATCTTAATTTTGATTTGACTCTTGATCTTGGTCATGATCTCATAAAAGTCACGAGTCAAAATGATGAGATAGTCAACCATGACATTAGTCAAAATTGAGATACAAATTCATAATCATAATACAAAGCTGAAATTATTTAATTGTCAATCAACGTAAGTCTAAATATGACAGAGTGAAAATTATGAGATAAAAAGTCAACCATGACATTAGAAATACAAATTGAGAAATTAAGTTATTATGAGTAAATTATGAGATTAGGTCCTAAACAAATCGAAATGTCAAAAAGTAAAAAAAGAGAATCAATCATGACAAGTAAAAATTGTGAAATACTGAAAATTGACATTGACACCAAGTCATATTTGTCAAGTCAAAATTCTGACATAAAAGGGTAAAATTCAAACTTTATCATGATTGACTTCTCTTAAGTTTTTACTTTTGTCATGACATAAAATGTCAAAACTGAGATACTAAGTCATAATTATAGTATGTTGAAACTATGAATGAACCATGACATACCAAAATGATGGTTATAACTGACCATTTTTAAACTGAGATAGTTTAAATTACAACACAAAGAAATCCGTTATGATTCTATAATTTTGACTTATGCTATAACTGAGTTAGCTCATATTTTCACTGTTGGGAATCTTGCCCACAGATGCAGTGTTTCAGCTCATTCAGGCTGTGTTTGGGGGGAACGAGTGTGTTATTGTCGGAGAAAGCGTATTTGACTTTGTCAGTGAAAGTTTTATGTGGGTCAAACCCAATCCCAGACATCAGGTGACGGTCAGTCTCTCTCTCCCCTGCTGGCCTGAGCGCGTCACTGCAGACTTCAAAACCATTGACTCAGTTAAAGTCCCCCGTGGGGAAAATCCAGCTTTCAAATGTTTTCTGATTTTAGTGATCATAGAGGAGTTAATAATACAATTATTCAATACTTAATATAATAATTGAATATCTTTTATTATTTTCACACAATAAATAAAAAATGATGGTCAGAGATCCCAGATCTACAGAAAAATAATCATGTTAATGTTTACACTCAAAGATCAATTTCTAGAAAACTACAAAAAAAAAATCAGTTATCATAGATAAAATTTGACATCTTAAAAATCCTATAACTAGGATTTAAATCTTAAACTGATATTTCCAGTTTTTTTTAGGACAATAGGAATGCTACATAAACAACATTTCATATATTAGCATATGAAACCAAAAACAAAACCATCTTTCATAAGCAGTTAAACCTAAACGAGGTGGATGAAACGTTAAATAAAAACACCGTAACAACAGCTTGTCATTGACTGCCATTTTATTTACAAAAACATTGAGCATAAATGAAAGACGTGACTCAGTGTAACACACAAACACGAGTGCTTCTACAGCATATCAGCAGATAAAGAGAAGCAGAGGAAGGCTCTCGCAGGGCTAGAACTTGAACTCTTTGTACTTCTTGGCCCCGGAGCGCGTGTCCTGCGGCTGAGCCTTGCGCTTCTTTTGCTGCCGGGAACAGAGAGGAACGTTTTAGGGAACACATTTACACTAACCATTTACAAATAAGGAAAAGATGGTTCATCAAACATCCCATTTGATCAGATGCGTTTAAAGGGGCTCTCCTAGAACTACTGCGTTTTTTAAATGTGAGCCATTTATTTAATATCGCGATTTTAAAAATAAAAATCTGGAAAATTACAAAAATGTGCCATAAAGACAGTCTATTTAGGCTTGTGATTTTTGTAATTGTGAAAATAATAAATATAAAAAAATGTATTATAATTTTTTTTTACATAGATTTTTAAATGTATAATATAAAAATTATAAATCAAATTATAATATCCATGTATAAACTTAATACACCATGGCAATGTTTTTCCATTTAAGTCTAGGCTGATTTTACATTTAGGCTGAAGCATCTTACAAATGAGGAATATCACAGGCAAAGGTATACATTATGTATTGCTGTATAGATGGTAATTAGAATTGAGATCTAATGAGAATTGAGAAAATCTCCCCCCAAAAAATCCATACAAGAGATTTTCCTGTGTCTTCATTTCTGCAGTGATGTATACGTGATTGGCTGCGGTGTTGGAGGTCCTCCAATCACTGAGCTCACCTTCTGTTTGGCGGCGTGTTCGGCCACCATGTCGCTGAAGTCCTCCTTCTCCACCTGCGCCTGCTGCTCCCTGACGTGCTCCTCGTACTTCTGTGTCATGGCCATGGGGTCGAGCTCCAGCTCCTCGGGGGCCAGAGCCACTTCCACCGCCTGAGAGTCTCCGCCCAGCGCCGTCACCCCGGCCTTGCGGCTCGTCACCGTCTGATCAGAGGAAACGGCAAACATGACGTGTGCAGAATCACATTAACCAAGTTTAGTTTCCTGCTCTTCCCTCAAATCATCTCTTATAAAATATAATGGATTCGAGGAGATTTGTGGTTGAAAAATAAAAAAAGTAACAAATCCTTCCGTCGCGGGTCGATTTGACCCCCATAGGAATGAAAGGAAAGCTCGAGAACAAAGAAAAACCTAAAAATGCTCAATTCAAACTAAAAATGCTAAATATTAACCAAAAAATGATTTATAACGTCTACATGTGTATCTGCATGCAGACTGACTTTAGGACCCAGAGGAACCGCTCATTTGCTCCATATAGACTGTAAGGCCATCTAGTGGCAGTCTTGAAATATCATGTTATATTATTCTATTTCCTCAAGAGGTCGGCGAAGACTCCCAACGCAAGATATTTTAAGCTGAATTAAAAAGGTTGTGTGAAATAGTGAGTTATTTTGAATTTAAGTTGAAAGAATGTGCTAAAATGACTAATTATTTATTGATGAAATCTAATTTAATAAAAAATTTAAATAAAGAAAGATTTAATTTATTTAATAAATTAAATTAAAAAAAGAAAGAAAAATAATCTCCCAAAAAAGCGCATTAAAAAATATTAGTTTCCCCCCCCAAAATGAAATAAAATATGCTTTCTAGACCAAAAAAAAAAAAAAGAAGTCTTATTTTGGTGGAATAAGAAGATTTGTTAAAAACGCGAGGGAAGGCTGAGGGTTAATCGCACTTGAATGGTCACTAAAAGCACGTTTGGGCACTGCTGTGCTGAATATGAACGATCTTTTAAACCCCAACTGATCAGCCAAAGGCTACATCACAATCTCATTCATTTCACATTCATGAACAGCTGCACAAATCCATCAGCAGTGGCATTAACGCTTCACAGCGGACACTTCAGCTGTCGGCTTCTGCGCGTCACCGCCACAGCGTTCGTGTTCTCGCTGGCGTCTTAAATGCAAACGCGTCCCGCATGGACGAAGGCATTAGCATGTGCCGGCTGTGAGAGATGAGACGCAGACCGTGTGCAGGCAGCGCTCTGTTATCAGAGGCCTGGAAAGGTTCTCTGCCACATCTAAATCCACTAGACAGAGAGAACTCTGGGATACGAGCGTCTAAAACAACAGAGAAATGATTACCATTTAAAATACAAATGGTTTGGCTCAGTAAGCACTGATGCATCTCGTGTATCTGGGGTTGTTTTTGACAACATCAACGGAAGATGACCCAGAACGAGTCACATGGTTTGTAATGAACAAGAGTTTAGGTTTAAATGTGTAAGGGAAAGTGCCATCTTTGGTCCTGTAGCTTTCCTGTCCTGCTTTTTTCTACCGCGTTTTAAACTATTGTTGGTTTGGGGAACTTATTGTTGCATTTATGTTTTTTGGCAGATTTTGTGTGGTTTAAATGGAAGGTACTCACATAATTAGCACAAAGCATCATGGGAAAAAGGTGGATAGGAACGTGCCAAGAATTTAAATCTGAGATATTGAAGATTTCTACAGCGGTTTACATCCAAACATGTGAATTTGTAATTGGGGAATATCACATAAAACATTCACAAATAAAGCAGTGTTTCCATCCCATGTGTTGGGAAAATGGCACATAAAATCTGGAATAAAATTGGAAGTTGACTTTCCTGCATCATAGCGGAGTTAAACACAATAAACTGTCCTGTTCTCTTGCGTTCGGACGCTGGTGTTTGTGAACAATCATTCGAGACGCTTCTGGAGGGAATTAAACCCAATCATTCTGATGACAGACTTTGGTTCAGGCATTTTTGAATAACTAAATGAACATTTGAGATGTTGTGCGATGTGATTGGTCGGATGGCTAGTCCAGATATCCAATCACATCCACTGTTGAGGCAAAGTCACAGTTTTTTGTTGCGCATTGAGGGATTTATTTTGCAAATGTGTTTCAATTGTAGTTTATGCTCATGTCTTATCACATAAAAAAACTGATCAGGCTCAATTGAGCGCATACGTTTTTTAAATGAAATCATGCACATCCTAGCGTTTCCATCCAGCTTTTCTTTTAGGCGATGCCCCAAAATTGGCATAAAATAGGTGGATGGAAACACGGCGCACGACACACTCATCCATCTCTCACACACAGTCGTACCGCAGTCATGTCGTAGATGTGTGTGGACGCCATCATAGCGGCTCCGACAGGCCCAGTCCTCCTCTCCGGCAGCACGGTGAACAGCTGAGGCGTCTCGTTCCTGAACACACACACACGCGTGTGTTAAATAAGATATGTGTCTGATGTAGCGCTGCTTAAGTGCTCTTGGAGACAGTTGAGACTTCACAGATCAGCACTCGAGGAGCTCAAAACTACAAGCCCACATCTTTAACCACTACGCCACACGTTAGATGCAAACGCAATTGTAAGTTTAATGGCAGGTTTAAGGCAACATTGACTAGACTGCGATTTAATGTGTGAATCCACTAGTGCTGCAAAACCTTAAACTCACGAAGAGTATAAACCGAGTCACAGTGAGCTTTTTGTCTACATCAACATCTTAAAGTCATGTCTGCATATTAAACTATTTATAAAGTAAATGTAAGAATAACTTTATGTTGTTAGTAATGTTTCAAGATTAACATTACTGGACTGAAAGCAGCTTCGGTTTTACTTGATTATCCATATATATTTATTTTTTATTTTATTTTGAAAATCTTGTTAAAATGCAAGTATCAAATATGATCATCAGGCGTTTGAGGAATGTTTATGTACATCTCTCGATTATCATTGTATAGCATTATATTTTACAACTACAGAGCTTTGATCATAAAACTAAGCACTTAAATATCTCACACATGTAATATCTCAGATATTAATATTTATATATACACAATGTCAGTATCTGCTATATATATTTAAAAAAAATTTCCCTTGAGTATGAGCTCCATATTCTCACTATATGAGCCATAAATGCTAGATGTATCAAATATGATTTTTTTTTTAAAGATTATCTTAAGGTTCAATAAACTAGACTTTGACCATTTCATATGTCAGGCTTTACAGGGTTAAATAAGTGATTTCAGGGGCTTACATCTGTCTCATACACTGGTGTTTGCGCGCGCGCGCAAACACACACACACACACACACACACATACACACACACACACACACACTCACCCGTCCATGATCTCTTCGATCTTCTTCTTCCTGAGCTCAATGAGCTCTGGAGTCTCCATGCCGGCAGGAACGGAGGAGAATCCGCCCGGAGTGATCAAGCCACTGTCACAACAACAAGAAACAACATTAATGACTAAAACACGACACTAGGCGTGTTTCCATTACAGATTTACACAAATCGAAATTTGCGATTTTTTCTAAATGTCGAAAATAAAGCTATAGTTTCCATTAACCGATGATGTTATGTGACTAAAACGTAATTTTTTCCTCTCGTGGAAATCATGGTGATGATGTTGGTGGGTTTATGTATATCTCAGCCACTGCACTGGCCATTATTATTAATCGCAGGAGACGTGTGTGTGTTATCCAATCATTAATGGCAAGGAAAGACCCTTATACTGCGAGCGGCTCATATGAGTGTTTCTGGGAGTTTCTCACTCATTTCTGCTTCCAGGTCTGGATTGCGGCGTTTCTTTGAGGTTTATAATCCAGTATTCCTGTAATTATTTTGTCTTTTATGAATTTAATAAAGAACTGTCTCTTATTCGGTCCAAACACACCGCGTCATCTACGTCAGGAGACTGTAAATGCACAAAAACTGTTTCCATTGCAGTTCTGTGAAATATTTATTTTTCAAATTGCCTGAAAAAGCACCTCAAGTGAGCGTAAACTTTTTTGCGATAAATGGGAGTTTTTGTGAAAGTGACGCGTTTCCATTGGCCATATTTCAATGTGCATAATTTGAAGGGTAATGGAAACGCGGCTAGTGACTCGGAGATGGAGATCTTGAAGCACAGAATCGGCACCTGTCTGCAGGTGTGAAGAAACCCGTTTCGTCTGGCTTGTCCTCGTCGCTCTCCTCCTCCTCCTCCTCCTCAGAGGACTCTTCATCGGACGGCTCCAGTTCGCCCCACGTGCTTCTGTCGATCTCCTCCTCCTCGGCTTTGGCCTGTCAACGTTTCAGAAGGAAGTCACATTCATTTATACGGTTTCAAAGCTGCGTCACATTAATAAAACAGGAAAATAACAGTGTCAATGTTGTACAATTCATTCATTATTAAACTAAATTTAAGCTGTAATGCTTTAGTTTTATTTCAGTGGTGTTTCAAATCAGTTCAATGACTGTCAATGTTGCTAAATTCAAATCTCAGGGTGACCAAGTAAATATTTTGGTTCAGCTGAGAGTTTAAAGTTAATATTTCAATAATTTAACGTGTACATTTTTTGTGATTCTCAGATGTTGGTTGATGGTCACGTCACATACAGGCAAACATAAAAATATTTCATCTTTTTTAGTAAGGGTTTTATTTTGTTTTTATTATTTATTTTAATTTGACATTATGTTTTAACTATTTTTTTCATCATCTCATGAACCCCATGTGTTAGGGGAACGCTGTTCTTTTACTTTAATTACATTTGATGAAAACTTGCACCTTAATTATTTTCTGTATAACAGTTTAATTATAAAACTTGTGGTGCTCTCGCGGGTTACAGCTTAACGACTTCACGAACCGTAACTACCACAATGTCAACAGAAAGTGAATAGTTAAAAGGCTGATTTAACGTTTGCTTGACTGACAGGACAGCTGTTTTGGTGGTTGCCTAGCAACAACAACAACAACAACAACAAAGCAGCGCACTGCTAGTCCTGGCGTTTTTTTTAACAATGCTGCTTAAATGTAACTATATTCACAACATTTTGCACTTTGCTTAAATGTTCCGCTAATGCAGTGTGCTCACCTGGAAGTCTATGGAGTTGGTCCCGAACACATCCCCGTACAGCGGTTTTCCCGTCTCATCCACAGGAGGTTTTCCCCACCCGCCGGCGTGATACCCGAACGAACAGCTCTGAAAGAGACACACACACACACCTCAGTATGAACATCTCAGCTTTACATCAACATTATGATGGCCATGACATTTAGACTGTGGAAGGGTTTTTCATGAATGTAAATCAGATCCTCTAATAGAGAAGGATGAGCATTTGTTGTTGGATCACAGTTACAAGCATCACTTTTTATCTAATTACTGACTAAATCAAATGGAAAACCTCTTCCTTCTAATCAAACATGACGGCTCAGAGTTTTGCATATCACCGCTGGAAGCATTTACAGTAACTTCCCAACTCAATTGATGTATGAACTTAAATATTTAAGATCTCACACTCACCAACAGTATCGATCCTGCAAAAGAAATACTTTCAAATTGAGCATAACTAGAAAACCTAAAACTCCCATTGGAAATTTCCCATATATATTCAATTCAGTGTGCAGAACATAACTGACAACAAATATAAAAAGTATATACAAAAGAGAAACAGATACACATACATAAGGAATAATAATAGATTAATAATTAAAAAAAAAAAGAGCTCTTTTCCAAAACACGATAAATGCCATTTTTGTAAAAAATGAGTTTGTCATATCATTTTGCTGTACTGAACCTATTCACTGTTCCATCAGCGTTTCATGCCAAATCGCTATATTTCCTTGTTTAAAATGTACTGCAAAATCCAGTTATTTTCCAAACCGCGATAAGCGCCAAACCTATTTTTAGCCTAAACGCGATACATCCTCTCGACCAATCAGAATTCAGAGAGCGCTCTACGCAATCCAACACGGCGGCGCTCTGAACACAGGTTTGTTTATGTTCACTCATTCATCAAAATGAGTGATAACACTTGTGATAACACTTATTCAGTACTTTTCATGTCACATTAGCATGACATTACTTTTTTCACCGAATGACTATTAGCCTAAATGTGTTACTAAATTTAATTTCAATTAATTTATATGAGTCCCTGATTATGTTGCATGTTCTCTTGTTTTTTTTAAAGACAAACCATACATTTTTGAAAAAAAATTATGGATTTTTAGCGTTTTGAAAAAAATAAATAAATAAATAAAATTAACTTTGAATTTATCAAACAATATTGTTGTTTGATTTAATAATCGTTGTTCAACATTTTCAGACTGAGCCAAAAAAACATTTTAACAGGATAAATTGAATATTCACAAAATGTGTGGGTCTAGGTAAAAAAAAATATATTTTCCTGAGAACTATTGAAATGGATTTATAGCGTTTTGGAAAAGAACTCCTCATATATATAAATATATATATATATATATATTAGAACTATATACATAATGTCAGAAATAGATGATTTACAGGTAGAAAGTGTCTATTGAAATAAAGATAAGGCATCTATAAAAAAAAAGGAGAACAGATTAAAAAAAAAAGAAAAAAAAAAAGGGGAACCCAAAAAAACCCTATACTTTTAGATCACTTAAGTTTTAAGAATAGAAATCAAGCAGTCCTGAGTTCGGTTCCAGTGCACAATAGTTTTTATCTTTGCTCTATTAAGGCAGTGGATCGCTTCAAACGAACAATGCATTACTTTTAAAATTAATGCATGACAATACTCAATTAAAATGGTCAATTAAACTACCATTTAAAAAAATGAGAAAAAAATGAAAAAGCATCAAATACTTTCCATTAAAAAGTGACAAATAGTTAATTTTCCAAGGTTTAAGGCATGTACAGGAAAGAGCTACTTATAAAAGCAACATTCCTCAACACTGTTTTCCCCAGTGTGTGTGTGTGTGTGTCTGACCTCAGGGATGGGGGCGTTGAGGCCGGGGATCTTCAGGTTGGGGTAGGAGGGAGGAGGACCGTATCTCTGCATGGCGATCAGCCACGGTGGAGGAACTTTATGAGAGTTCTGCGAGACAAACATGTGAAAAGCTCAGCTAAAATTAGACAGAAGAAATTACATAAGCGTCTAGGTGCATGGAAAGCTCTCCTGCAATTTCACACAAAACAGCAGCAGTTGCTTCGCACAAGCAGCTCTTAAAGGAGGAGCGGTGTAGAGCACTCACAGGTCCTGTGGGCATCCCGAGAGCAACCCTCAGCTCATCTGACAGATCGCCCGGCTTCTTCTCCTTCAGGCGCGTCTCAAACTCTTTTCCCTGAACAATAACAAAGGGGTTTTTCTTAGAAAAAGCCATCATAACAAATCATAACAAATAGTGACATAAAAGGGGCTTTTCAGTCAGTTCTAAGAAAAAGCCATCAGGGTGTTTCCCCAAAAACGAATGGTTCCTTCAAGAACGTTTTCCCGGTTGCGTTCGCACCGCCAGGAGAAAGTGACGCAAGACGTTGTTGAGTTATTTTAACGGTGCTGAAAACGCCAGAGCCACACAGTGCTCCACCTACAACAGATTTTTGGTAAAAAAAAAACAAAAAAAAGAGGTTAAAATCGATTCTCTGTTTTCGAAACTTGTGTTGGTTGGTCCAATCGATTTTCGAACGTAAAGTGACAGCCCTAGGTGCTGGTGTATCATGTGCGTTCGGCAAATCAGCGAACACTAACATCACGGATAGTTCCCATAGCGCTGGTTTAGACCGTCTCTGAAGTAAGAGCAAATTAGTTCCTCCAAAAGGAGTTCCTAGTTGTGTGTCAGTGAGGACATTCACAGGCAGTGTGATCTTTGTCTTGTCGCACATGACTGGTTAAAAAGCATTTGCATGAAGAGAGGGATCATATAATGTAACACTAGCCAAAGGATGACAAAAATAAATGGATGCTGCATTAATACTATTTTAACGTGTTAAACTGAACATGCGCTAACAGGCCAAATT
The DNA here is from genome assembly GCA_030578275.1 of Meda fulgida. NCBI lineage: Eukaryota > Metazoa > Chordata > Actinopteri > Cypriniformes > Leuciscidae > Meda > Meda fulgida. Next base: position 49,049,084 of record CM060622.1, read on the forward strand.
TATCCATTTCATAAAATCGCAGCGTTTTGCGTCATATAATTGCATAGGCTTGACATCGCGATATGATTAATCGCGCAGCACTACCTAGATCTAAAATCATTCCTAGTTCCTGCGGTGCGAACGTGCCAAAACACTTCCGCCAATAGTTCTAGGAACTATGAAGAGGTTCCTCCGGTGTGAAAGCCCTATAATGAGCAGGAAACGCAAGCGCACCTCATAGTACAGGTCTCCGTGAATCGTGAGCTTGGGTTTGATCTGCCATTTGAAGAAGGCGTCGTGCAGCTTCTGGTAGTCGATGTCGATCTTCCCCATCTTGGGCCGAACTTTCTCTCTCATTTTGGTCTTCATGGTTTTGGCGTCTTCCTACAGGGACACAGAGACGTCAGTAAAGCTGACAGCAGCGGGAAACACATCAACACAGAACATTAAAGTTTAAAATAACCAGGTTCACGATATTATAAACGTCAGTCAAGCGCGGTCTCAGATGGAAACATCACAAGATGATGCCAGGCGAAGCAAACAGATGATCACACATCAGCGTCACTCCTGAGCTCATCTGACACATTTCACGACTGAGGCGCTCTTCACGATGAGCTTCTTAATGCTGTTCAACTGCAGAGCTCATGTTTGACAAAAAAACGGCTTTTTTAATATCTGCACTGAACTATATTACTGAATATTAAAGTGGAAAGATCCTGCACAATGATGTTGCTTTCAAACTTCATAATCGTTATCCAAACAACTACATTCTGGTTTTATGACCTTGCTCTAAAACACAATATGATCAAGCATTATTATTATTATAGGAAGCATTATTATATTACCACAATAAAAAGCAAAAATGCGGCACAATAACAGCCAAGAGGAACATATTCAATACATTTTTATACAGCTATGTACATTAAAAGCACTATTTAAATACAGTTTTATATCTATTACCATTCAAAAGTTTGTCATTTGTTTTTGTACAAAGTCTCTTCTGCTCACTAAGGCTGCATTTACTTAAATATACAGTAAAAATAGTAACATTGTGAAATATTACAATTCAAAATACTGTTTTCTGATTGAATGTATAGCAAGGTGTAATTTATTCCTGTGATCTGCATTTTCAGCATCATTACTCCAGTCTTCAGTGTCACATGATCCTTCAGAAATCACTCTAATATGATGCTCAAGAAACATTTATGATTATTATCAAAGAAGAAAACATTTGTGATGCTTCATAGGACAATTTTTTTCATGATTATTTGATGAATAGCAAGTTCAAAAGAGTTCTAAGCAAGTTATTTTATAACATTAGAAATGTCTTTATTCAGCAAGGACACGTTCTGTTTATGAAAAGTGACTAAAGGCATTATATATCATTATTTTTAAGAAAGTGATTGTAAGGCAGTGTGTGTATGAGCCCGAGCTGTACCTTCTCCTGCAGGGCTTCTCTCATCTCCTGGATGCCGGTTCTCCTGATGAACTCGGGCAGCTCAAACGGAGGCTTCTCTATGCCCCTCTTCCCCTGCAGGTACTTCCTCTTGAAGCACCAGTGACGCGGCACCGGCACCGTGTTCCTGGTGGCCTTCAGGTGAACCAGCAGCTTGGGCTCCTGCGCCGTCACATCGTGCATCTCCACCACGTCAGGGCGGACCACGAGCTGCCAGAGACAAGCGTTAGCAAGGGGGACAAACAGGGCTCGGCATTAACACCTGTCAAAATATTTTTTTTCCGATTAATTGCTTTTTTAAAACGTGGCTGATTCAAAATTGATTCTCAGAGGGATCTCAACTCAAGACTCATCTATTTACCCTGGCTTTCAACACTCTAGTCTGTTTCCCTGTTTTCTTATTATTATTGAGTGCCTTCTGGTCTCGTTAGGTTTTAAGTATGTATAGTAGTTTTATATTTGTGTTTCTTTGATTCTTGTAAAGCACTTTGGTCAACTTCGGTTGTGTTTTAAATGTGCTCTATAAATAAATGGATTGATCAAGGCATGCGAAAATCCTGTCTATTCATTGTATGCATTTGAAATATAGAGCTGGCTTCTGTTTTAATGTACCCAAGAGTACCTAAAATCAAACGAGTTTAATATACAGGTCTGTGGCTCTTAATTTCTTTTTATGAATTTACCACTGGTAAACTTATGTTCACTGTTTGTTCACTATTTGTATTAAATCTATATTCATTGAGTCGAAATTGAATTGGAAATCGATACCCGAATTTTTTTTAATTCTAAACGGTTTTAATTTTTCTTATTTCTTTTGATTATTTTAATTTCTTCTATGTAAAGCACTTTGAATTACCATTGTGTATGAAATGTGCTATATAAATAAACTCGCCTTGCCTACCCAGTGCTACTGTCAAATGCGTGTGTATTTCAGCAGTGGCGTGTAACAGTCACTCCTACCAGCCACTTTGGTGGGTTGAATTTTATATAATATACGTATTTCAATTGTAGTCTTTTAAAAAGGCATCTGAAATAATAAACTAAGCACAATGTAGTGTTGTCAAAAATATAGATTTTTTTTGTATATATGTGAAACTCTTCCGCAGGATACACAATACCAGCTCATCTCATCTCTCCAACCGCGTCCCTTTACTCACTCGTTTCATTTGCTCTGGATGAATATTGATGTTCCAGGGCTTGAATTTTGCCGTGGGATGCAACTTACAGTGCATGATTTTGCTCACACCCAAAGTGTGTGCACTTAAAGACAAGTATATTGGCTATATAAAACAGTATAATGGGTCTGTGTGCCAGGTCTTAAAGTGACAGCAGACTAATATACCGGCCACCAAATTATGAAATGATATTAAAAATCTCTATATGGCAGTTTTCCCTATGGTATCGATGTCAAACCACTAGCCACCAGGGCTGGTGAGCAAAAACGTTAATGTCAAACCCTGGTGACCATTATAGAAGATCAAATATTAGTGCTAAAAACAGCAACAATTCCCATTTTGAAATGACTGGATCATGTTATTTGAGTGGCAAGTAAACAATAAAATACACAGTTATGAAATTTTTTTAGTAAGTACATTTACAATTGTACAAATCTTTTTAATACGCATTTTAATCTAAACATTGACCTCTTGGTTTTAATAAACTTAAGTTACCTGTTTGAGCTCCGCCACTGTCAGCCTGTTCATTCTCCTCAGTTTCTTTTTGGACAGCTTAGGCAAGTCCTTCTTGACGTCCTGTCAAACAGGAAGTGAAGGGGTCAGACGGGAATATCATCAGGAGACCATAAGAGCTGCGCGACTTTCAACTCACATCGTCGCTGTCATCGCTGTCCTTCTTCTCCAGCTCGAATCCCTTCTTCTTAAAGGAAAGGATTTCAGGCTTTTCGGGCTTCTCCGGCTCTTTTTCCTTTTCCTTTTTCACATCATCTGTCAGCTGTGATAGAAAGCCATTGAATGCCACATCCATCAAAATATAACATTTCAGTCTTTAAAATGCTAGTGTAGGTGAATGAAGCTGGACGAGTCATGAACTGTCAATCAAAGATCTAACTGCAAAACCAAATAAGCTTCATTCTTCCTCATATCAAACACAATGTTTTGCAGCAGTTTTGTTACAAGAAATGTTATTTTTGGACTTGGGAGGAAATGTTGAGCTTTGAAAGTTACAGTAAGCAGTTTATCATCTCAAAATATCAATAGGCGCGTTTCCATTACACATTTGCGCAAAACATTAGAAATTATTTCAAAATGTTGACAAAAAACTATTGCGAAATGACGGCGTTTCCATTAACCGATGTTATGCGACTCAAACAAATTTTTTTCCTCTCGCGATAATTCATTCCAAAAATCATGGTGATGATGTTGGTGGGTTTATGTATATCTCAGCCACTGCACTGGCCATTATTAATCGCAGGAGACGTGTGTGTGTTATCCAATCATTAATGGCAAGGAAAGACCCTTATACTGCGAGCGGCTCATATGAGTGTTTCTGGGAGTTTCTCACTCATTTCTGCTTCCAGGTCTGGATTGCGGCGTTTCTTTGAGGTTTATAATCCAGTATTCCTGTAATTATTTTGTCTTTTATGAATTTAATAAAGAACTGTCTCTTATTCGGTCCAAACACACCGCGTCATCTACGTCAGGAGACTGTAAATGCACAAAAACTGTTTCCATTGCAGTTCTGTGAAATATTTATTTTTCAAATTGCCTGAAAAAGCACCTCAAGCGAGCATAAAAACTTGTTCGCTATAAATGAGAGTTTTTGCGAAATTGATGTGTAAAAATGTGAAATTGGCTCCAAAAATGTGAACATGAATTGACTCACACACAGGTGGTGACGTTTCGGGCACATAGGCTCTTCGTCAGACGCTTGAAACGTTACCACCTGTGTGTGAGTCCATTACATTTTTCACATTTTTTGAGCCAAGGTGTGCTGACTTTTTTTCCCCTCTTGTATATATTTTATTATTGAACACCCAACTTGAGCAACAGTGTTTTTCTGTGTATGTGCGTGCTTTTGGATCAGATTTAGCATTTTTTCAATTCGCAATTTTAATTTGCGCAATTTGAAGGGTAATGGATGAAATTCAGCATTTGCCATCCTGTAATGAAGCATCTGGAGTTCCTGTTAAGCTCCTGACCTTGAACGCCTCAAAGATCCTCTTGAAGAAGATGAAGTTGGGGTCGTAGATGGCGGGCTCCTCCGTCACGTACTCGATCTCCACCTCGGTCTCTTTCTCACGGCTCTCCTCTTTCTTCCTCTCCTCCTCCTGCTCCTTCTCTTGCTCCCGCTTCTTCTTCTTGTTCTTCTTCTTCCGGTTCCTGCGCTTGCGGTTTTTCTGCAAGCAAGCAAGCGAGAGGGAATAAAGTAAAAGTGTTGAGAAGAAATACTGTAGTCAACATTTGAAGTGGATCAAAAAAAGAACATAAAAGTTGTCCTAAGACAAGAACGGGAATTGTTCAAAATTCATGTAGAACTTTGATGAAAGGATTTGATCCACTTCAAATGTTGACTATTGTAGTTAAATCAACGAGACTTGAAAATGCTGACAAAACTGGTGAGGAGGAAACCTACGTCTTTTTTAGAAAGACCGCTTTCATCGTCGTCATCTGAATTTCCACGGGCGGAGGAACTGTTCAGGTCCATCTCATCGTCATCATCTTCCTCCTCTAAAGACAAAGAGCCAGAGAAATCATTAAACAAACACGCCTATAATGTTTAAATGTAAACCAGCATTAACTTAATCACAATTGATTTCATTACTTCACACGCCCCCGCTTTCAAATTCAAGTAAATTCAGTGTTTCTCCCACTTGGTAATTAGACTTGATGTCTAAGTGCTCTCATCTCTTAAATACGATCATTAGCGACATTAAAGCAGTTTGAGTGTAGTGATGAGTTCCTCATAGTGACCTATAGGGGCGACGCTGAGCTGCTCCTGCCTCATCTCCTTCAGCTGCAGGATCTTCTCCAGAGCCTGAGGGATCTTCGGCCCGATGCCAACATCTTCACCCTGCCACGCCTGAACACACGTGACAAATCAAACCAGTCGAGATCAGTAAAGAGATTGATTACTCAAGCAGACACTGCATCAGTCATGGGTCTCGCACCTCTCTGGCGTCCTCTCCTGGAGGGGGCGGGACTTTCTGCCGTAGATTGGCAGACTGGAGCAAAATAGGAACACCTGGAGGAGCCGGGCCACCTTGAGTCCCAACTACAGGAGCAAATCAATAGAGTAAAAATCACCCAGATTTACAGGCGTTTCAATCTCGTCTTTTTGTCTTGAAGGAATAGTTCATCCCAAAAATGTAATTCTGTCATTACTTACTAACCCTCAAGTTTTCTGTTGAACAAAGGATGACATTTTCAAAAATGTTGGTGACCAAACATTTGCTGGTTTTTGCTGGCGAATAGAAACTGCTGCTACCCACATTCTTCAAAATATCTTTTGTGTTCAGCCCAAGAACAAACTTCATGCAGGTTTGGGACAACTTGAGGGTGAATAAATTATGACAGAATTTTTATTTGAAGGTGAACTGTCCCTTTAGACACCACACCACAGGCGAATAGGGTGAACATGTTAACTACTAGACAGCATACTTCCCCAGTTGATTTATTAAAAATCGCACACGAAAAAAAATGCATTACAAGTTAATACGCTAAATTCTTGTTTCATTTTGTTGACAGTTAAAGGTGAGAGGGTGAAAATCAGAGGGGATTTCAGATTTCACTTCTTATCACTCGATAAATCAGAAAATATTGTTTACAGCCAGAAAAAAAAAAAAAAGTCACCATGTTTTTAGGAATAAAATGCTACATAAATCAGTCAAATTATATATGGACAAAACCCTCAGTAAAAATCTTCCAAACATAGATATGAATAAAACTGTAAAGCTTGGTGTGTGTAAAGCTGCTGAAGTGTAGATTTCTCTAAACACTTAAGTGTATTTTGGATGTTTTCTTTCCACTAGTCTAAAAAACGACTATGGACGCAACATCGGCCTGAATCTACCAAAATTTAGATAATAGAAATATTTTTGTGTGTAGTGTCTTGCCTATTATGTATATTATAAACAGTAGTTAAAGAGGATCATAGTGAGTGTGTGTTCCCCCAGCTGACCTCTGAGAGGGGGGATGGGGGGCAGGAGGTTGGGTCGGGGTCCCAGTTCAGGTCCTCTGGGGCCCGGTGGCGCCCCCTGCTGGACTTTAGCAAGTTCCTGCTGTCTCTCGTGTTCCAGAAGCACAGCAGCCTGAGACACACACACAATAAGACCTTTACACTGATTTCAGCCATTCATACTAATGCACACTGAGTGAAACGAATACACATTTAAAAAACACTGAACCAAAGAGAATATAACAGGTGAAAGATTGTTTGAACAAACTTTATAGATTAAACGATCTACATCACAGAATATGGATCAATATATGTACACTACTGTTTAAAAGTTTGAGGTCAGTATGATTTCTAATGTTTTTGAATGAGTCTATTCTGTTCAACAAGACTGCATTTATTTGATAAATACAGAAAATTTGTGAAATATTACGACAACTTAAAGCTCTTTTCTATTTGAATAATAAACTAATTTATTCCTGTGATCAGAGCTGAATTAACAGTTTTTAGTGTCACATGATCCTTCAGACATAATTCTAATATGATGATTTGCTGCTCAGGAAACATTTATGATTATCATCAATGTTGAAAACAAAGCTTCATATTTGTGTGGAAAACGTGATACTTTTGATTATTTGATAAATAGAAAGTTCAAAAGAACAGCGTTTATTTAAAATAGAATTCTTTCAATTTTATCTTTTGATTAATGCATCCTTGCTAAAGATTAATTTCTTAAAAAAAAACATAATTTAATAATAATGTTTTATAATAGAAAGAAATATGACACCAAACATTTTTGAACGGTAGAGCATTTCAAATGATTCACATTCATATAGCCGTCAATGTTTGCGTTATATGATGAAATCTTTTGAAGACCGCATCACAGCAAACACTCACCCGTTTCTGCTGCTCTAGAAGTTCCTGTTCCTTCATCTGCTCGTCTATCCCCCGAGAATCACCCTAAAGACACACACACACGCGGTTATAACCTGCAGTCTTGTGACCCTTTATTTCATTGTATTCTTAAAGGCTTAGCTCACCCCAAAATGAAAGTTCTGTCATTAATTAATCACCCTTATTTCGTTCCAAACCCATAAAACCTTCGTTCATCTTCGCAACACAAACTAAGAAATTTGATGAAATCCGAGAGCTTTGCCTTTTCTGATAGACAGCAAAACAACGACCACTTTGAAGGCACAGAAAGGTGGTAAAGACATCGATAAAATAGTCAATGTGACTCCAGTGGTTCAACCTTAATGTTATGAAGCGTCGAGAATACTTCTTTACGCCTATATTCAACAATTTCTTCTCATCAGTCTCAGATCTCCTAAGCTATTCGCATAGTAAACCGTACAGCACTGTTTCTACATCAGAACGACGCCTCACTATTGGCTGACACTGGTCATGTGACCGCCACGACATGCGCCTGATGCTGACGTAGAACCTGGAAGCGCTGCTCTGTTCACTACGTCAACAGCAGAGGACAGTGACGTGGAAGAGAAGAGTCGTTGAATAGTCGTAATTATTTTGTTTTTTTGAACAAAACGTTTTCTGTGAAGTATTCTCATGAAGTTCGAAACGTTAAGGTTGAATTACTAGTCACAAGGACTATTTTAAAGATGTCTTTACTACCTTTCTAAGCCTTGAAAGTTGCAATGACATTGCTGACTATGTGGGGTCAGAAGTAAACAGATTTCATCAAATATCTTCATTAGAGTTCTGAAGATGAACGAAGGTCTTACGGGTCTGGAATGAAATAAGGGCGAGTAATTAATGACAATTTTCATTTTTGAGTAAACTATCCCTTTAATAGCGTTTGAGCATGCAAGTCATTCAGCATTTAACTCATATCTAAATAAAAAACCCTTCTCTTTTTTAAGTCAAACATTATACCACATCATCATGCCCCCGCCCAATTTTATGCCTAAAGTACATCAAGCATTACTAAGAAAGATTGGCAGTAGTTAGCGAGTAGCAACCGTAGTGGATCGTGACAGTAAAGTCATCCATCATCTACCACAACTGCAGCTTGCACAAGGTTACACACAGAGTTCAGTGCGTCTCACCTGCGCGGCTCTGTCGTCGTGTGGCATCATGCCGGGCGGCTCCATGCCCATGTGGATCGGTGGAGGGCCGCCCATCATATTCATGGCCTGCATCATGTTCATGCCCGGCGGAAGGGGCATTGAGGGCATCGGGGGCATGGGCGGCAGACCTGGCATCTGACACACACACAGCACAACCTTTAACACTTATATTCTCATGCATGTCCTAGTCCTAATTACGCCACAAAAACATGAATAAACAGAATAAAGGACACATTGCAGTACCGTAGTCATGACCTTGTCATCTCCTCCTGACATGCTCGGCTTGTTTAAGATCATCCCAGACTGCAGACAAAATAAATGTTACACTCAGACAAAGAAAAATAAGTTATGATAATATTTACAGTAAAAAAAATATATATATATATATATGAATAGCGTACCTGTGCAAACGATTTAAGCCTGTCTATGAGCTCCTCTCTGGGACCTGAAGAAAAGAACAATTGCGAAATATCACTGGACTGAATTAAACATGGTTTTACAGTAGTTTAATATGAGCTGGTTTGTGTATAAACTGCTGCATTTAAATACGATCACAGTTCTCGTTTAAGCACAAACATTCACACTACGACTTAATTTAATTATTTAATGACATTCACGGATCAAATGTGTTTTAACTACCAGAATAAACGCAAATAAAGCTGTCCATTAGACATATTTCCGTGTACTGCACACGTTAGCGCGAAGTTTTGCGCACTTAAAGGCCTGCAGGGCATCACACAGAGAAATAACAGGCTAACAAGCTAACGCAAACTAAGCTAACGGAGGAAACCCTGAGCTAAACTTCACCACAGCGCTCTTATCAAAACGTTTTAATCTCACCCATATTAGGAGCACCAAACTCGGCCAGTTTGGCCTGCAACTCGCCGTGGTTCCATGTGTTAAAATCTAAATTTGATTCAGCGCCCGGCGGCCCGTCGCTAGCCATGATGAAGCTCTACGGAAAAAACGCGTCCAGGCGCGGAGGATCACGGGAACGCGACTCACTGCATTATGGGATTTGTTTTTATTTTGTCGCGCAGCGCCAGTTTTTTTCAATACTTCAATAATGGTATTTAATTTAACGCTTATTTTATTTCAAGTAACGAACATGTATGGTTATCGTTACAGCATTGAAATGATTAAGACGAACACTACAGGTGAACAATTATTTAAATATAACAGGCTTCTCGTCTGGGCAAATTTTAAATATTATTCTAGGATGCGTTTACCATGTTCTGCCTCAAGGTGGTGCTCTTTAACATCTGAAAAAAAGAAAAGAAACTGAAATAAAACAATACTTCCTGCTAATTAATAGCCAACCAGCCTTTGATATTGTACTGATTTGTGCAGTACGCAAAATAATATCGAAATTCAAAGGTACATCAAACAATTCCAACCATGATGTCGGGACTGTTGTCTTACAGTTTATATTATGAGATTTTTTTGTTATAAACGAGCTATTGCATGTATATAAACATTCCTTGTGGTTATGTTCTCCTATTTATCGAACGGGAGCGTTTTAGTTTTGTCGCGTCGCGGTTAAGGCTTAAACGCACTCTTTGATTGGTCTACGCAATGCTACGTCACGATCGCGTCGCGTTTCCAGGCATTGCGCACGCACGCACCCCGGATCCGCTGGGCGTTTGTGCTGCAGTGCAAAATCAGTGGCAAGACGTTCAACTACATGAACTCCAGATGTTTGAAGGGCCAAACAATAACCAATAGGTCTGGTTATTAATTACCAATAATTGCTCATACTCGGAAGTGGACTGCAAATCAAGACACGAGGTAAGTCTGAAATCATCGGGTTCTTGCCATCCGCGCAAGTGAAACTTTTACACCTTTTTTGCACTTTTATTGTTTTAGTCGCGTGTTGTTGATATCAAATATGCTTTACGTGAAGGTTGTGTTATAAGATAATTGCTTGTCAGCCAAAAGTCATTTTTTTATACTTTAAAACGTCCAAAGGTGACTGAAATTCATTTCCTTGTTTTGCAGTTTTTTAAGCTGGCCTGGTAATGGCCATTAGAAGTTTGCATGCATGACGTCATAAACTGGTAAACCAATGTTTAGTGGCTGTGAATGTGTAGTTGTGAGAGTTTCTGTTTACATCCAGATGGAATTGTGGATAATATGTTTCACTTTTCCATAATTGTTTGACTTCAAACCTGATTGTGTGATGCTGAACGCATGCACGCATAGCCTGGCTATTAAAAGCGTTTTAAATGACACACACATGGTCAGCTGTTCAGTGTGGGTTTCTTCAATGACACAGGAAGTGATGAAAGCGAAACCCCATTATTTCTTGTCTAAAATCCACTTTGGTTGTAGCTTCTGTTTGTTATTAAATAATGCCATTGGAGAACTTAGATGCCACATACTCCCAGTTATGATCATCCTTGTGTGACGGACCCCATCCTAAACTTTCGTCTATATAGGTTCTTGGATAAACACCCAATTTATACTCAGTAAAATGAATGCTATAAATATTTCTTAAATATTTAGAAAATATTTAGTTTCTATTAAGAATTATATTTAAATGTATTTTTTATTTTAGTCTATTTATTTATACATTTTTACTTTATTTGTTATATTTGTATTTATTTGTATTAATTCTTTAGTTATTTAATTATTTTATAAATTTATAAATAATTGTAATTATTTTTTTTTAGTATAGATTCTTTTTTTTCCCTTTTTTTCAATTTTTTTTTCTCTAAACAACATTATTTTTCACTTCAGCTGTGTATGGTCATACATTTTTGGCTCATCAGAGTGAATTAAATGATACCCATTATATCCAGCTACAGCTAGCAGTCTTGGTAACAGTTTTAGGTCTTGTGGAACACGTTTCCCTCAAATGTTTTGTCCCAGTAAGTGGTCGACAGCATCTGTTGAAAAACTGAGGTTTCATGATGTGTCTTTACTTGTTTTTCTTTTGTCATCTTTGTCCTTTTTTAGAGCTACACAATAGAGGTTCCCGCCTCCACAAGAGACGAATTCAATATTTATTTGAGTGTGTCTGAGCTTCTGCTCATCTGAGCACCTCCACCACCAGAGCTCGATGATAACACGAACACATTTTATGAGGGTGGGTTAATGGCAGATGGCTGGAGATTTGACATGAGTGTCTGACACGAGACAAACGGCAAGAACTGGCCTTCACAAAATAAAGAAAGAAACTCACTTTAGAGAAAAGCATCGCTGAAGGCATAATTGCATTTTTTTTAGCTGAAGTTCGTTTATGCAAAGTCAGTGTTCGTGCGCTGAATGCTGCATCTGTACTCCTGGCAAACACACACACACACACACACACACACACACACACACACACACACACACACACACACACACGCACACACGCCTTCAGTTTAATACACTCTTGGCAGCGTGTCTTTCTGCTCTCCCTGGCTCTCACACACCACACCCTTCCACTGCTCTACTTTCTGTCATTTGTTTGAATGAGTTTTGTTCATGACTAATTTGCTAAAATCCCTAGACAAGA
>CM060622.1:49066237-49248737 GCA_030578275.1 Meda fulgida
TCTGAGAGTGAGTGAGTGTCTGAGAGTGAGTGTGTGTCTGAGAGTGAGTGTGTGTCTGAGTGTGAGTGTGTGTCTGAGAGTGAGTGAGTGTCTGAGAGTGAGTGTGTGTCTGAGTGTGAGTGAGTGTCTGAGTGTGTCTGAGTGTCTGAGAGTGAGTGTGTGTCTGAGTGTGAGTGTGTGTCTGAGTGTGAGTGTGTGTCTGAGTGTGAGTGAGTGTCTGAGTGTGAGTGTGTCTGAGTGTCTGAGAGTGAGTGTGTGTCTGAGTGTGAATGTGTCTGAGTGTCTGAAAGTGAGTGTGTGTCTGAGAGTGAGTGTGTGTCTGAGTGTGAGTGAGTGTCTGAGTGTGTCTGAGTGTCTGAGAGTGAGTGTGTGTCTGAGTGTGAGTGTGTGTCTGAGAGTGAGTGAGTGTCTGAGAGTGAGTGTGTGTCTGAGAGTGAGTGTGTGAGTGAGTGTCTGAGTGTGTCTGAGTGTCTGAGTGTGAGTGTGTGTCTGAGTGTCTGAGAGTGTGTGTCTGAGTGTGAGTGAGTGTCTGAGTGTCTGAGAGTGTGTGTCTGAGTGTGAGTGAGTGTCTGAGAGTGAGTGTGTGTCTGAGTGTGAGTGAGTGTCTGAGAGTGAGTGAGTGTCTGAGAGTGAGTGAGTGTCTGAGAGTGAGTGAGTGTCTGAGAGTGAGTGAGTGTCTGAGAGTGTGTGTCTGAGTGTGAGTGAGTGTCTGAGTGTGAGTGAGTGTCTGAGAGTGAGTGAGTGTCTGAGAGTGAGTGAGTGTCTGAGAGTGAGTGAGTGTCTGAGAGTGAGTGAGTGTCTGAGAGTGTGTGTCTGAGTGTGAGTGAGTGTCTGAGTGTGAGTGAGTGTCTGAGAGTGAGTGTGTGTCTGAGTGTCTGAGTGTGAGTGTGTGTCTGAGTGTGAGTGAGTGTCTGAGTGTGAGTGTGTGTCTGAGTGTGAGTGAGTGTCTGAGTGTGAGTGAGTGTCTGAGTGTGTCTGAGTGTGAGTGAGTGTCTGAGTGTGAGTGAGTGTCTGAGAGTGTGTGTCTGAGTGTGAGTGAGTGTCTGAGTGTGAGTGAGTGTCTGAGTGTGAGTGAGTGTCTGAGAGTGTGTGTCTGAGTGTGAGTGAGTGTCTGAGTGTGAGTGAGTGTCTGAGAGTGAGTGTGTGTCTGAGTGTCTGAGTGTGAGTGTGTGTCTGAGTGTCTGAGTGTGAGTGTGTGTCTGAGTGTCTGAGAGTGAGTGTGTGTCTGAGTGTCTGAGTGTGAGTGTGTGTCTGAGTGTCTGAGTGTGAGTGTGTGTCTGAGTGTCTGAGTGTGAGTGTGTGTCTGAGTGTGAGTGTGTGTCTGAGTGTGAGTGTGTGTCTGAGTGTCTGAGAGTGAGTGTGTGTCTGAGTGTGAGTGTGTGTCTGAGTGTCTGAGTGTGAGTGTGTGTCTGAGAGTGAGTGTGTGTCTGAGAGTGTGAGGCTGTGTGTGTTCATTTCCTTGTGTAAATGCAAATACGTGTGTTTGTGTGCTTCAGGAGATCTGCACACGTCCCCAGTTCATCGTGGACGGAGCGACCCGTACTGACATCTGTCAGGGAGCTCTAGGTGAGTCTGTCGAGGACTTTACCTCACGCAGCCATGATTTTACCACACTACAACCTCAACCAGCTGTTTACAAACATTTACTAGATCAATGGCTGATCAAAAATATGGCAAAATTGTGAAATATTATTACAATTTAAAATAACTGTTTCTATGTGAATATACAGTAAAATGTACTTTATTCCTGTGATCAAAGCTGTATTTTCAGCATCATTACTCCAGTCTTCAGTGTCACATGATCCTTCAGAAATCATAATATGCTGATTTGCTGCTCAAGAAACACTTCTGATTATTATCAGTTGAATGTTGTGTTTCACAGAGGAGGCACATGGAGTAGAAAGCTGTAGTAAAGCACTGCAATGTTTACTCTGAACTTAGAGCCCCGTTCATAATTAAAGCTCTGCGGTCATTAAATAAAGATCTGCTGTGTCGCAGCCGAGCAGATAATGCATTATGGATAAATCATAAATGGATACGTGTTTAAACAGTAAAAGCGTGAGGAAGAGCCGTGATTGGTCAGTATGTTTGTGGAGCACAGTGACGTCTGTTGTGCTTTTAAAAGCTTAAAAAAACAGTGAGATAAAATGACTCTTCCTCTTTTGTATCAAATTTCCTTTAACCTGATGGAAGTTATTTACATATTCTCTGGCTTGTAATATCAGGTCATCGTCCAACAGTAGGCCTGTTGTTTGGGGCAATAATTATCATGTTTTGCAGAATCACAGAAACTGAGGCATGAAGATGTAAAAAGAAATAAATACAGAGAGGAACATTTTGGCTCTGTTTACACCTGGTATTCAGATGTGATGTGGTCGATCGGATCACAAGCACTACATACGGCTGTAAACGGGTCTAAAGCGTCTCGAGCTCGTCCTCTTTCCATCACTTCCAGAGGAAGTTAAAACACATTCGACCGGATTGCTTTCGTAGAGTAAACGCTCATGTGATCGAATGTGTTCAAACCGCCTCAAAAGACCGTCTTCTCTCCGTCTACTGAACTAATGCGTGACATCATGAGCAGAGGTGACACAGACGGGGTTAAACTCTGTCGGCTGGAGAACCAAGTTTGGTTTGAAGATGAAAAACGTATCGAGCACAATGTCCTCTCGCCATTCCTGATCTCTAACACACACTCACAGCGTTCGGCTGATCTTACGTGTGTTTTACCGTCGTCTCCGGTCGTGGTTATGTGTAAAGAAGCTGATTTTGTGCATTAAAAACCCACACATTTCCCGCCCATAGACCCTTCCCTCGAGGAAATCAGGACAGAAGTGGTTAAAAATGGACAGAAGAGGATTAAAACACCAGGTGTAAACTGGACGGGAATGTGTCTCTCGTCTACTTGTGATCCAATCGACCAAAACGCATCTTAATACCAGGAGTAAACAGAGCTGTAGACAGGCGTTTTATTACACCAAAGACCATTTCTAGTGGACTTCTGGTTAGTTAGACACCATTCCCTACACATGTTTATTCAGCTGTGTTTAACTTACACAATTACCTGTTCTGAAATCAAACTAAATCTCTCATCATGGGCCAAAACATCATAGACACTCATATTCAGACAGTTTAAGGAGAAAATACTCAGCAATGGTGTTGACTGATGAATTTGCACATGGTTTGTCTTAAAGCATATTTAAAAAAACTTCACATAGACATATAAACAACATTAAAAACTCATCACTTTATCCAGTTGAGCCTTGTTTAAAGTGTCTACATCTCGTCTGCCTGCACCGGAGCTCATCTGTCCACGTGTGGTGTTTTTCCTCAGGTGACTGTTGGTTGCTGGCGGCCATCGCGTCTCTGACTCTGAACGATAACCTCCTGCACCGCGTGGTGCCGCACGGACAGGACTTTGACGGAGGTTATGCGGGAATCTTCCACTTCCAGGTAAAAATACAGATTCTTTACTGGCATCTGTGGTTCCATTGAGAACTTTCATCTTCCATGGAATCTTCCCAATGCACTAGTCAAGTCAAGTCGAGTGTATTTATATAGCGCTTTTCACAATATAAATTGCATCAAAGCAGCTTCACAATATCAATCAAATAACATAACAATGTTTGTTTCTTAGTGAAAAAACATCCACGTTTGGTAGGGCTGATCAATGGTATTAATGCTTGGTTAATTATTTTGAATATCCCCTATACTAAAGAACTAAAGGTTCTTTATTGTGGAAAAAGATCGTTTGATGCTCTACGGTCATTTTTGACTGGAACATTTTTACGGAATGAAACTTGGTAAAGGTTTTGACTCTTGCTATGAGAACACACAAGAAAATCATGGATTTGATTCGAAAAGGTTAAATGGTCTGTAAAAAATAGTCACATAGTCTCTAATAGAAAATAGTCTATTCGCTGTCAAAAATGAGTGCTAATTAATTGATGAAATTTATCTAGTGAAAACTTTTGTATACTGCAGCCAAACAAAGTCTTACTGAAAGCAAAATTTTTTTAGATATCACAACTTGTTTAGATTTGTCTTTGATTTTCTTGCAGTTTTAGTGTAAAATGTTTTTTTTGAAAATATAGATTTCGTATAAAAATGGAAAATGGTATTTTTGTGCATTTTTCATAACAATAAACGTAAAATTCTGTGAACAAAAAAGTTCACATTTTTTAATTTTTTTCACTTCAGCAATAATTTTCACTTCAGCCAAGTGTCGTCTTTAAAAGGAGATCAAACTTAAGTCTGCGCTTTAAAGCATTCAAGATTTACAGTTTTAATTTTTTCAGTTTGTTTTTTCAGGTCTATGCTCAAAACGTGAATAAATGGATTATAACTACTGCATAACTACAATGTAGTACCATAAAATCCCCTAAAAATACAAAATAAAAAACATTATCAAACTAAAATATAGTACATTGCTTTCATTGAAATTAATAACAGAAATCTGTCATGTGTGACCGCCACGAGGGTTGAAATGTTCTTCTATGGCATTGCTGTGAAAACCCCCTTTGGGAGCTTAATTTTTAAGAGTGATTGAAACAAATGTAGCCATAAACCATTCATGAACTTTGCTCTGTAAATAGACTAGAGCAATGGTGTGTGAGGATTCAAAAATGGTGAAGTGCTGCTCAGAAACAGTGTGTGTGTATTCAGGCAACATGGGTAATCTGTTCCTCTGGTGCTCTTCTGCTAGTGCGTTCACAATGCCAATAGGTGTGATCACATTTCAGCGTCTCAAAGGGAGTTATTGTGCGGATGTGTGTGAGATGTGGGGAGGGCAAGTTACTAAACTCTTCAAATAACCTCAGTGAAGTGGCATTATGGGTAATGAGGTGACAAGGAGCCAAGAATCCTTTCACAATGTGTACAGACAATATAATGCAATGCAGCAAATTACATCACAATTTAAAATTGAGCAATACCATGAAACTGAATAATTACCATATTCATGCATCTTAATATTTACATGGCTTTGCATGTTGCTACATGTGTAGTTATAAAAAAAGCAGTTTTTATTTGGGATGCACTTCTGTGCAGAAGACGCAGTGCAGTCAGACTTAACACTCAGTAGAAGCACTAAAGTTTAATATAACCCTGAACTGCTACTACACACACACACACACACACACACACACACACACACACACACACACACACACACACACGTTTACTTAGCTATCTAAATGGGGACATTCCATAGACGTAATGGTTTTTATACTGTACAAACTGTATATTCTGTCCCCTTACACTAACCCCATCCCTAAACCTACCCATCACACACACACACACACACACACACACACACACACACACACACACACTAACCCTATCCCTAAACCTACCCATCACAGGAGACATTCTGCATTTTTACATATTTAAAAGAACTTTTATTACTTTATTTTTAAACCTGATTTACAAATGAGGACGTCCCTAAAGGGAGTTTTTTGGAGATTTTGTCAGGTTTTGGTCATTACTGGGTACAAATTTGTCCCCAAAATATAGTTAAGTAGGTATACACACACACACACACACACACACACGCATCATGCATGAGTGAGCGTGAGAATAAAAATACAGGGCTGTTTTAGGATCCAAATGTGTTCACTAATGTGTCTCTCTCTCTCTCTCTCACACACACACACACACACGATTTTGTCTCATCTGGGACTCATTTAGATTAGAAGCAGAAATGCACCGAGTGTGTGTTGAGGCTGATTATGAGAGAGTAAATCACGAGGCACAATGGGAGAGAATTTCACTGACATGAAAAATGCTACAGTGCGTATTTAACCATGCATGGCGAATCTCGCTTGTCCTGGTCTTATTTAATAACAAGTAATACTGTTTTAGGACCATTTAGAGATGATTTGCTTTGTGACATTGCTTTAATTTCTATATAAACCCATCAAATGAATACTAAAATATGTAGTAAAATGCATAATATATTCTTTATGCAACATTTAAACATATTCATACATATCTGTGTATTTATTTATATGTATACTTTACTAATATATAAAATATACAATAGTGAAAGATTATTCCGAGATGTTCTTGACAGGCTGTAAGTTTTAATCTTGCCTCTGCATTATATAAATCAAATATCCTGAAAATAAGTTCCTCAGAGATGTTCAACACGATTGATGATTGATTTCATTGTCTCTCAAATATATCTTAAGCTTCATTTGAACGGCTCTTTACAGGAGCACACATACAGTGTAGGATGAGGGTCTCTAGATGTGTGTGTGTGTGAGTGTGTAGATGTGTGTGTGTGTGTGAGAGAGAGTGAGTGTGTAGATATGTGTGTGTGTGTGTGAGAGAGAGTGTGTAGATGTCTCTGTGTGTGTAAGAGAGTGTGTAGATGTCTCTGTGTAGATGTCTCTGTGTGTGTAGATGTCAGTGTAGATGTGTGTGTGTGTGTGAGAGAGAGTGTGTAGATGTCTCTGTGTGTGTAGATGTGTGTGTGTGTGAGAGAGAGAGAGAGTCTGTGTATGTGTGTGTGTGTGTGAGAGAGTGTGTAGATGTGTGTGTGTGTGTGTGTGTGTGTGAGAGAGTGTGTAGATGTCTCTGTGTGTGTAGATGTGTGTGTGTGTGTGAGAGTGTGTAGATGTGTGTGTGTGTGTGTGTGAGAGAGTGTGTAGATGTCTGTGTGTGTAGATGTGTGTGTGAGAGTGTGTAGATGTCTGTGTAGATGTGTGTGTGTGTGAGAGAGTGTGTAGATGTCTCTGTGTGTGTGTGTGAGAGAGTGTGTGTAGATGTCTGTGTGTGAGAGAGAGTGTGTAGATGTCTCTCTGTGTGTGTGTGTGTGTGAGAGAGAGAGTGTGTAGATGTCTCTGTGTGTGTAGGTGTGTGTGTGTGTGTGTGAGAGAGAGAGTGTGTAGATGTCTGTGTAGATGTGTGTGTGAGAGTGTGTAGATGTCTCTGTGTGTGTAGATGTGTGTGTGTGTGAGAGAGAGAGAGTGTGTAGATGTCTGTGTAGATGTGTGTGTGTGTGTGAGAGAGTGTGTAGATGTCTCTGTGTGTGTATATGTGTGTGTGTGTGAGAGAGAGAGTGTGTAGATGTCTCTGTGTGTGTAGATGTGTGTGTGTGTGTGTGTGAGAGAGAGTGTGTAGATGTCTCTCTGTGTGTGTGTGTGTGTGTGTGTGTGTGTGTGTGTGTGTGTGAGAGAGAGAGAGTGTGTAGATGTCTGTGTAGATGTGTGTGTGTGTGTGAGAGAGAGTGTGTAGATGTCTCTGTGTGTGTGAGAGAGAGAGAGTGTGTAGATGTCTGTGTAGATGTGTGTGTGTGTGAGAGAGAGAGTGTGTAGATGTCTCTGTGTGTGTAGATGTGTGTGTGTGTGTGAGAGAGAGAGAGTGTGTAGATGTCTGTGTAGATGTGTGTGTGTTTGTGAGAGTGTGTAGATGTGTACGTGTGAGTGTGTTTCATGGTGGATACTGTGGATAGACGTAAATAACAGCTGTTTCTGCGGCACCAGTAAATTCTGGAATACATATTGATGAATAATGAATGAGGGTTCACTAAAATGCTTCAGTCACATTGAAAAACCTTGGTGTAGGAACCGTTTTCACTCAGAATTTACTAATACATTTCACAAAGAAATGGCAAGTAACAGATTGATTGAATTAAAATGAAAGGTACACTGTAACCTCTGGTGCTGGAGTGGATGACACACACACACACACACACACAGCTGCATGTGTCTCGAGTGCCGCTGGTACTGGGATCCTGTCGTCCTGCTCGTGGTGAAATACTCCACTTATAAACTCTTAGTGTAGGCGTACTGGAGGGATTCAGGATCAGGCAAAACACGGTTTGGAAGATGAATTCATCCATTATATACATTTTGTAAGTTGTGTACAAAAAGTTACATAGTGTACCTTTAAATAAAAAAAGTGAAAATCAGGTTAATTAAACTTGACATGTTGAAGTTGTAATGATGTGCATGATGCAAGCCAATATTGTCACACTACTAGAAGGATGAGGACACTAGAATACGGTTAACAGACTTTAATACACTTGTTGCAATATCCGATCTCATAGCAGGCTTCGAGATCCACACAGAATTGAAAGCAGGAAACCGGGAATAACTGGAACAGAACGGACTCTAGAATACTTTGAACTCAGAAGTAGACTGGGTGATAAACCAGGGCTTGAAGGCAGACACGAAAGCACTCGGAACTTGAATGCAGATACGTAGACAGACACTTGAATAGAAATACCGATCCGAAGAAGAGTGGACTTGAATAAACTTCCAACTTGAATGTAGAGAAGAGATACGAGGTCCGTAGATGCACAGAAGACCTCGGAGAATCAGACTGAAGCACCGCCGCACACAAGGGCTGCTTGGAAATACACCCTGGAGAGTGGTTCGTGATGAACTTGAGTATACTTGCTGCGAGCACACGGGAATCCTGGAGCCGGGAGAGTCTCACGCGTCGAGACGACACCGGACACAGAACAATGGAGAGACTGAAGCTGGAATCCTGTGTGCAGTGGAGAGATCTGATGCAGTGGAGAGATCTGATGCAGTGGAGAGATCTGATGCAGTGGAGAGATCTGATGCAGTGGAGAGATCTGATGCACTGGAGAGATCTGATGCAGTGGAGAGATCTGATGCAGTGGAGAGATCTGATGCAGTGGAGATGATGCAGTGGAGAGATCTGATGCAGTGGAGAGATCTGATGCAGTGGAGAGATCTGATGCAGTGGAGAGATCTGATGCACTGGAGAGATCTGATGCAGTGGAGAGATCTGATGCAGTGGAGAGATCTGATGCAATGGAGAGATCTGATGCAGTGGAGAGATCTGATGCAGTGGAGAGATCTGATGCAGTGGAGAGATCTGATGCAGTGGAGAGATCTGATGCAGTGGAGAGATCTGATGCAGAGATCTGATGCAGTGGAGAGATCTGATGCAGTGGAGAGATCTGATGCAGTGGAGAGATCTGATGCAGTGGAGAGATCTGATGCAGTGGAGAGATCTGATGCAGTGGAGAGATCTGATGCAGAGATCTGATGCAGTGGAGAGATCTGATGCAGTGGAGATGATGCAGTGGAGATGATGCAGTGGAGAGATCTGATGCACTGGAGAGATCTGATGCAGTGGAGAGATCTGATGCAGTGGAGAGATCTGATGCAGTGGAGAGATCTGATGCAGTGGAGAGATCTGATGCAATGGAGAGATCTGATGCAGTGGAGAGATCTGATGCAGTGGAGAGATCTGATGCAGTGGAGAGATCTGATGCAGTGGAGAGATCTGATGCAGTGAGGAGATCTGATGCAGTGAAGAGATGTGGAGAGATCTGATGCAGTGGAGAGATCTGATGCAGTGGAGAGATCTGATGCAGAGATCTGATGCAGTGGAGAGATCTGATGCAGTGGAGAGATCTGATGCAGTGGAGAGATCTGATGGAGAGATCTGATGCAGTGTGGAGTGGAGAGATCTGATGCAGTGGAGAGATCTGATGGAGAGATCTGATGCAGTGGAGAGATCTGATGCAGT
The DNA here is from genome assembly GCA_030578275.1 of Meda fulgida. NCBI lineage: Eukaryota > Metazoa > Chordata > Actinopteri > Cypriniformes > Leuciscidae > Meda > Meda fulgida. Next base: position 49,075,751 of record CM060622.1, read on the forward strand.
GGAGAGATCTGATGCAGTGGAGAGATCTGATGCAGAGATCTGATGCAGTGGAGAGATCTGATGCAGTGGAGATGATGCAGTGGAGAGATCTGATGCAGTGGAGAGATCTGATGCAGTGGAGAGATCTGATGCAGTGGAGAGATCTGATGCAGTGGAGAGATCTGATGCAGTGGAGAGATCTGATGCAGTGGAGAGATCTGATGCAGTGGAGAGATCTGATGCAGTGGAGAGATCTGATGCAGTGGAGAGGAATCCGTGTTCGGGGGAGGATGAGCGTGACCAGGTGTGCTGAGTTGATGCTGGTCGGGGTGTGTCGCTATATACGCGTGTCCGTGACAAATATGTTCAGAATGTTTCATATGTCTTTCTTTGACTTTTTAGCACTAACACAACAAAACAAATTGCAAAGAATGTGCGTTATCTGTGAAGTTGATGCTATATCTTCTTTTTCAACGATCTGTGGATGCTATTCCTAAAAAAAACAAAAAAAAAAACATTACAAAGTAGGCTATCTATAACGTAACAGATTGGTGTTAAATGATCTGGTATTGTAGAATGCTATCTCTATGCTAATGGATAGTGTAAGTTATCGTAATCTACTAATGTGATTATTAAGTGATTACAGGAGCAGAGAGGTGTGTGTGTGTGTGTGTGTGTGTGTGTGCATGCGTGCGTGTGCGCGCCACCTGCTGGACGGTCGTGGAAGAACCATTTTTGGCTCCCAAAAAACCTTTAAATGAAGTATTTCTTAAAAGAACTCTAAAATAACTTAAAATAATTGTTGCGGCAAATCGCCCGTCACCCCGCATTCCCTCATCAGTACCAGATTACAGCTTGAGGTCTGTTTTGAACATTGTGCGGGATCGGGTCCTCCCCGAGAACCGGTCAGCTTGAAGCTCTGCTGGTTGAGAAACGCTGACCTTTGTTATGCTTGCTATTGGCTGTATACTTGAGATATTTAACAGCTGTCCAAATCATATGCAATACTGCTTAAAACCCATTTGATGTAAGTAGGAATAATAACTTAAGTGATTTGACTATATAATTGTATATAGATTGTTTAATTATAAAAATAGCAATTCATTTATAAATATGGTTAAAAGCATTGTATTTGAACCACAAACGCCATGAAATGACCTGTCAATTTAAGCAATGCAAATGTGTAAAAGCTCTTAAAATGCATTTATTTTGTACTTAAAAATGTAGAATAAATTCTGGATGTAATTTATTGTAATTGTTTACGTAATTTATTGTTATTGAGCTGTATAATATGTACCACCTTTAATTGAATGTGTAATATTTACCAACCTATGTGCAATATATTTTAGGTTTGGTGAAATGTTCATGTATAAATGGTTCATTAACTTAAGGTACTGATGTATTTGTAGTGCTGCGCAAAAGTTAAAATTAAGTCATGTTAAACCTGCCAACTTATGCACTTTATTGGGTTTCCTTGTGATTAACACTGTATGTATGTTAATGTCTATAAAGTTTTTTTTTGATTTCTAAATAAATGGATGGAAATAATTCACAAGGCCTAATCATTGAGTGGAATCAGTTTATAACTTCAATTAGTGAGAACCTATCTCTCTCAAGTGTGGGGAAACGCACTAAAGAACCCTTTGTGGAATGAAATGGTGAATATTTCCATGAATATTAAAGGTTCATCATGGAACCATCAGTGCAATGATATAGCATTATGGCAATCTGAAATGCTTGATTCTGATTGGTCAGTCATGAGATTGAACCTGATTATGACGCCATCAGCTGTATAATGACACTCATCCGGGTATTTGAGGCAGACGTCTCTCGTATCACACCACGGATTTGCATTCATTGTTTCAGTCATTGACTGTATTTACTGGAAAGTGAAACCGGAGTACTTAATTAATAGTAGGATGTTAGAAAGAATGATTGTTGTGCACTGTAACAGATGATAAGAAATTAGTGAAACGGTTTAATGTCCCTGTCATTATTTATGTGGTGAAAAGTCATCCGGCTGTACATTATCCCATTAATGTCTGTCTTGTTGGAACATATGTCTTGTCTTGTTTATATATACATAATATTTATAATACATAATGAAAATTATTTCTACTCGGATAAATTTTTTGCATCTAATTATTTACTTATGTGATCAGTAATATGGTAACACTTTACAATAAGGTTCATGTCATGAATTAATAATGAACAATACATCTACAGCATTTATTAATTCTTAGTTAATATTAATTTCATCATTTACTAATTCATAATTAAAATAAAAGGTTGTATTAGTTAACATTAGTTAATGCACTGTGAACTAACATGAACAAAAATTGAACAGCTGGATGTTTATTAACTAACATGAATAAAGATTAATAAACGCTGTAACAAGTGTTTTGGTCATTGTTAGTTGATGTTAATACATAAACTAGTGTTTACTGATGAATCTTATTGTACAGTGTTACCAGTGAAATAAGTGTGATGATGTACATCCAGCTGAATGTTATTTCCGTCACAGTCCTTGCTTTATTTGTCCTTTGAGAACAGAAGTATGAGACAAAAAAAAAAGTAAATATTGTGAGATGTAAACTTAGAATTCTAAGGAAAAAGTCAGAATTGTGAAATAAAACATCGCAATTAACTTAATTGTTTTATTCCATGGCAAAAACAAGCTTCCATTATCCATGTGATGTAGATTATATAAAGAAAATATATAATCTCTCTCTCTCTCTCTCTCTCTCTCTCTCTCTCTCTCTCTCTCTCTCTCTCCCCCCCCCCTCTCTCCCTCTCTCTCTCGCTCTCCCCCCCTCTCTCTCTCTCTCTCTCTCCCCCCCTCTCTCTCTCTCTCTCCCCTCTCTCTCTCTCTTTCTCTCCCCCCCCTCTCTCTCTCTCTCTCTCTCTCTCTCCCCCCCTCTCTCTCTCTCTCCCCCCCCCCCCCCCTCTCTCTCTCTCTCTCTCTCTCTCTCTCCCCCCCCTCTCCCCCCCCCTCTCTCCCTCCCCCCCTCTCCCCTCTCCCCCCCCCTCTCTCCCTCTCCCCTCTCCCCCCCCCCCCTCTCTCTCTAGTTCTGGCAGTTCGGCGAGTGGCTGGATGTGGTGATTGATGACCGTCTGCCGGTGAAGGATGGGAAGCTGTTGTTCGTTCACTCGGCGGAGGGTGGAGAGTTCTGGAGCGCTCTGATGGAGAAGGCCTACGCCAAGTAAACATTCATTCATTCATTCATTTATTTATTAAGCACTGATAAACACAACAGTTGAACCATAGTGCTGTACAAATAAGATAAAACAATGAAAGGAAACGTTAGAAATCAGCAAATTTTAACATACAAAGTTTAAAAAGTAAAAAAAATAAGATTTCAAATAAACAGAATGTGACGTTTTCACAGATAAGGGGAGACTATTGCAAATGCACTAACTCTACGTGTGACTTCACTAACACTGTTGTCCAGGCTGAACGGCTGTTACGAGGCTCTGTCGGGCGGCAGCACGTCCGAGGGCTTTGAGGACTTCACCGGCGGGGTCACAGAGATGTACGAGCTGAGCAAAGCGCCCGCTGACCTCTTCAGCATCATCGGCCGTGCCGTGGAGAGAGGCTCGCTGCTGGGCTGCTCTATAGACGTGAGCGCTGTTCTCTCACACTCGGCCTGAGGCTTGAAAACCTTTCAACGACCGCCAATCTGAAACAGCCTCATTATATATTCATGAGCTTTGTACAGTCACAGAAACTTGAATGTGTTTAGTTTCAGATTCTGAGGTCTGTGGTGTTTTTCTTTGTTTTCGCAAAAGGATGAGGCTGCGTTTATATAGTTTGTGAAATAGGGCTGGGTATCGAGTTCGATACTTTGAAGGCACCATTCATTCACACAGAGACACATATCAGAGAATCATATGTGTAATATTCTCACTTTGACTACATTTTATTTGAGAGAAACTATCCTCACATCACACAAGAAGGTCCACACTTCAACCCGTCAAAATATATAATGTGCATCTTAATGTAATTCTACTTTTACTTCTAATAATACAACTAATAATGCATTTATTATTAAAACTAAATTTCTTCCATCTTATAATTTTAACAGTAAACCTCTGTTGTGTAGCACTTGTTTGCAAAAAAATTAAAGGGCTTGTTTAATTTTAATTTGAATAAAGAAAATTGATGTTTTGTGCCTTCATTTGATTACCCGAAAAATTAAAATACACAACACAGAATTTCTAAAAGCCAAACCAACAAAAAATAAAAAAAAATGTTGTTAAAGCTTTGGCACGTTTAGAGGAACACGTTTTTTAATCTAATATTTATATTTTATTTCAGCTTTATATAAATTGTTGAAAATTATTTAAATAGTTGTAGTTTTAGTTAATGACCACAACACTGGTGATTATTTTGCTCATGTTTGTATTGGTGAGGGTGTTTAAGTGTCTGATTGCATTACGCTTCTTTTTGTCCTCAAGATCACCAGTAAGTTTGACATGGAGGCGGTGACCTTTAAGAAGCTGGTCAAAGGTCACGCGTACTCAGTGACTGGAGTGGAAGAGGTGAGCCAGAGACTCACACAAAGACACACTACAACATTTACTATTCACAACAATTAGACAGTTTTAGATGCAGAATATCTTTCTTTGAGGTTCCTGTCATGCTTTCAAGTCAGATAAAGTTCCCAGGGAATGAATGAGCTTACTAAAACATGTACATTTTGAATGCCATGTAAATGTGAGTGATATTCAGGAATCCCAGCTTTCCTTAGAAGCTCCGGGACAGAAGCCAAGCGACAGAGAATAATATAAATCAAAAAGGTGTTATTGTGGAAGATTGTTCAGTGCATTTAATTCCTAATCAAAATATGAAATATGTGTTGATCAGGTGGTCTACAGGGGAAACACGACTAAACTGGTGCGCATCAGGAACCCGTGGGGGGAAGTGGAGTGGACCGGAGCCTGGAGTGACAAGTGAGAAACAAAAAGATGACCTGATAGAGTCTGTGTTACTGTGATGATATTGCTCTGATGTGTGTGATCTGACGTGTGTGTTCAGCTCTCGGGAATGGGACAACGTGGACCGCTCCGTCCGGGGCCGATTACAGAACCGCAGTGAGGACGGAGAGTTCTGGTGAGTGGATCATGATCTGACAGGTTTAGATTAGCAAATAGTCTCCAGCCGTGCTAGTAGAAAAAAATAATTTCCTTAGCAAAATCCTAGAAACCTCCCTACAAACTCACAGGACACCATAGTAGTTCTAAAGCATTAAAATCAGCTAAAGTCAAAAAGGTTGAGATCCACCAGCAAGAACCTATAAAGGCCTTTGAACTGTTCAGAACACCTTAGCAACCACATAGCAACACCCTAGAAGCTACCAAGCAACAACACAGAACACCTGAACCACCTGGCAACAACCTATCCACACTCTTTAAACATTCAGAACACCTTAGCAACCACACAGAAAAACCTAGCAATGACCAATAATCGCCATACAAAACTGTTTAGAACACCTTAGCAAAGCCTTAGAAACCAGAAACCAGACAGAACAACACCCTGGCAACAACCTATCAATGCTCTATAAACATTCAGAACACCTTAGCAACGCCCTAGAAACCAGAAACCACACAGAACACCCCAGCAACGGCCTATAAATGCCCTACAAACCATTCAGAACACCTTAGCAACGCCCTAGAAACCAGAAACCACACAGAACACCCTAGCAATTGACCTATCAATGCTCTATAAACGTTCAGAACACCTTAGCAACGCCCTAGAAACCAGAAACCACACAGAACACCCCAGCAACGGCCTATAATTGCCCTACAAACTTTTCAGAACACACTAGCAACGAGCTATCAATAACTCAGCACCTGTAAAAATTTGTGTCTGGATCTTTTCGCTCAGAAAGGAAGGATGAAGAGAGTGATCTAGTTTTTAGTCAGCTCTCTCTCTCTCTCTCTCCCTCTCCCTCCTTCTCTCCCTCAGGATGTCGTTCAGTGATTTCCTGCGCGAGTTCACCCGCTTGGAGATCTGTAACCTGACGCCAGACGCTCTCCAGGCGAGTCAGGTGAAGAAGTGGAGCACGTCGCTCTATCAGGGCGAGTGGAGGAGAGGCAGCACGGCTGGCGGCTGCAGGAACTTCCCAGGTACAGCATCCGCTGATGACATCGCTGCCTCAGTGATAGGGCTGGGAATCGAAAAACGTATCCAATACTTGTTATAAAATGAAAGGAATCGATAAGCGGAATAGAAATTGTTTGCATTTTAATGTGGTTTTAGCGCAAGATGATGTGAAAAAGAAGAATTCTGCATGCACAAAAACCGCCTCATACAAATACTGAATTGAGTTCTCTTTCGTGTCTTCTTGCGCTTGCAAAAATCTTACACAATATCCTCGTAAACACAGTCGGTTATGTCTTAAGTGAACGTAAACAGTTGAGATAGAAAGCACATGTAACACTAGTATAGATCCGTGCGTCAGGTCTTAAAGTGACAGCAGCCTAATATACCTGCTATAGTCCAAATACATTTTTTTGGAAAGGTTTGTTTCTGCCGCGCCTCCTGCTCAGACTCTACGCTCGTGACGAGCCTTACACTGTAAGATGATACCCTTTAGGTCAGGTATAATCTGCGATCTCTACACTGTTCGTTTGCTGGCTTACTCTGTGTTTTCTGCCAAATGGTGTTGGAATATTATTGGGTGAATTGGCAGTGGGCGGAGCCACGCATCACAGACCAAAACAAATACAGACATTACGACAAGGAACGCATATATTTTAAAGTAGAATTACTGGTTGTAGGATTGTTTTTCGTAGAAACAAGTATGTGAACTTAGCTTGATTCCTAAATCCCTGCAAACATATGTTGGTATGTTTGGGCTTAAGTACAGTAAAAAAAAAATACATACAGCACCTTTAATCAAAGAACAAAACTCACTGATCTTGACGGAGTAACTTTTGTAAATTTAACAGGGATTAATGTGTATTTTATTTATAAAAAGAAAACTATGCAGTGTTATTTTACAATTGATTTAAATTTCTGAACTTTGTTTAGTTTTGATTTGCTCTTATTGTATTACTGACTGTATATTTGTCTTTAATAATGTTTGAACTTTATATTAGTCTAGCTTATTAATTAGTTGCTCTTTAGGCTGCAGATTTTAGTTCATGGTATTCAGCTGCAACAAAATATTTTGCAAAATAGACACAGAAACAATGTTTGATATCTATGTTTTTTTTAATACCATATTGGAATCGAAACTGAGAATCAATAAGAATCTGAATCGATAAGCAGAATCAGAATCACTAAAGTTCAAACGATACCCAACTCTAGTTAGTGTCTGCAAAAAAGGCGAAATCCTCATCATCCTCTTATGTTCCCGTAAACCATAGCCACGTTCTGGATCAACCCTCAGTTCAAGGTGGCCTTAAAACATCCGGATTCTCCCGGCCAATCAGATTGCAGCTTCCTGGTGGCGCTGATGCAGAAGGACCGCAGGAAGAAGCGGAGAGAAGGAAAGGACATGGAGACCATCGGGTTCGCCATTTATGAGGTCAGAAAGCAGATCGCTTTAGTTTAACTTGTCTGAAGTCTGTTCACTAGTTTTTGGCTCTGTTTGATGGCTCTTTTTTCACCTTTATTTTTGCAGGTGCCAAATGAGGTACGATGAGAGGCCTTTTGAATGACTGTGAATTTTAGATTGAGATATTTCAGAGTTTTGAAGGTCTTTAAATACTGTAGAACATGGAGAGAAAAAGCATTTGGTCCGTTAAGGTAAATAAGATCATCTGGAGGACACTGGGTCTGTTTCACTAACAGTTGCATGGATTATTCATATTCATACTCGCTGGAGAACTTCTCACAAAAAACGTCTGCCTAATTCGCAACACATGCATATGTTCTTAACCTCCTTCTAATGTCAATGAATTTGTAGTACTCTAAATGAGTGACTCATGCCCAAGGTTAGTCATCTGCTTAAAACGCCCACACGTCTCCATATAAGGGCTTTCCACCACTCTTTTTTGTTGTTGTTGTAAATTTAGAATACATTTTAGTTAGAAAGTTATTGATGAATTATGATTCGTGAAAACGTTTGTACGCATATTTCACACACAGATTCATGTGTGCCCATGATTAGTATATGAGACCCAATGTTTGTCCAAAGCAACATCTAAAACAAGACCGACTCAGCCCACAGTTGTGTGTCTGCTCAGTATACAGGTAGGTCGGCCGTGCACCTGAAGCGGGATTTCTTCCTCAGTCACGCGTCCAGCGCTCGCTCTGAGCTCTTCATCAACCTGCGCGAGGTGAGCTCGCGCTTTCGTCTGCCGGCCGGAGAGTACATCATCGTACCGTCCACCTTCGAGCCCAACAAAGAGGGAGACTTCGTGCTCAGAGTGTTCTCAGAGAAACCAGCCAACTCAGAGTAAGTCCTGCGGGAACCAATCATTCATTTTACAGCTTTAAACAGCTAAAAACGACTGATAAACAGATAAAAAACATAAAAATGACAGATAAACAGATAAAAAACAGCTAAAAACGACTGTTTATCTATTGAATATAGAGCTATTTTGAAAATATAATATGACTATTTTTCACTGGCCATGCACATCTATTTTGCATAATTTTCTTAAAAAGATATGCATTTTATCATGATGAAAATGGCCTTATCTGTTTGAACTGTTACTGCAAACAGCGGAGCTCATGCTGTCACTCGAAGCATCATATATTGTCCATATTCTGTTTTGTGGACTTGTGTGGAATGCGTCTAAATGTCATTTTTTTTGATGATGCCAAACAACATTTATTTAATAGACCATTTGTTTCTCTCTGATTTGAATCGCTTTGCATTGTCAAGGAGAATTTTTTACTATTGCTCTTATGTCGCAAATTAAAATTTATTTTAAACTTCTTAAACAACTTATTTGCCAATTTGTATCTTTTTTCCTGTAATTTTATTGACTCACTAGAACAAGCTTTACTTTTAATTAGTGCTATCAGATCTATTAATCTAACATAAAAATGTGTATACGCACACTGCCCGGCCAAAAAATAAAAAGTCGCTGTTTGGATTAAATAGGCATATGCTTATGAGTCTGTGATTGGATCATTATTGCAGTGATTATTATGTTTCTAGCATGTTATATGTTTCTCTTCTAACCCTAGCTGAAGGAGTGTGTAGCTTTTCATTTCTTACAATACAAGATCTTGAGCAAAACTGTATGCACCTCTTGATGAAAATAACATCACAACATTTATTTCCATCAAGAGGTACATCAAATGTTAGTCAAGATCTATCAATTAGGGTTAGAAGAACAGTTGCCAAACATATAACATAATATTCATAATAATCACTGCAATAATGATCCAGTCATAGACTCTTAAGCGTTTGCCTAATAAATTCAAAACAGTGACTTTTTTTTGGAGTCCAGGCAGACAGACACACACACACACACTTAATTGATTTGACAGCACTAAGAATTGATCCTGTCTAATTGTGGGCCTGGTTAATGAAACTGTATCACTATAGTGCTTGTTCAAATACTGAAACTCTGAACTTTGATAACATGTTTGCTTAATCAAGTGAAGGAAACTGATATTGTATTCTGTCTTTGAACCCTTCAGAGAAATGGATGATAAAGTCACGGCTGATATTCCCGAGGAGGTGAGATGATCAGTTCGAGACACATTTCTATATTTAAGCAATAAGATAGGTACGATTACACTGCATTGTTGATAAAGGCTGTAGTTTGGCTCAACACGCAGTTATAGAGTGTATTTGTGCTGCTGTAGAACATACAAAATACAAAAATCAAATTCATTGAATAGAAGATCTAGTCCTGATGCGTAAACTAAGTTTAAAAGTATTTAATAGTTAGTGGTGCTTTGATACGCTGTTATTTTATCAGTCATTCAATCATTAGGCCGTGTGTCCACCAAAGCGTTTTTTTCACGCAGCTGGCCTATTTTTTCAATGGGAGCGCTGCGGTTTTTAAAAGCCATGAGCGTAACGAGACACTGAGCGTTTTTTCACACTGGACGCTCTTTTTTTTTTTTTTTTTTTTACCAGTCGCCGAGAGTTGACGAATGTTCAACTTCGGGTAAAACGCAGCGCTCATCACTGTCACTTTTTACCCAGCCGTCCAATCACAGTGGAGGAGGGGCGGGGCAAATACCACACCGTCCAATCGTCACATTCTGCTTATTCAACGTCAACAGATGACAGCAACAAGTTTTATAATGGCACAAAATAATTTAAAACAAGAGCCAGAGACATTTTAATATTTCAGCTGGTTAACAGTAATCTCTCTTTCTCTCCAGCAACATCTGCACGAGAGTCAGATTGATGCCGGCTTTAAGAGTCTCTTCAGACAGCTGGCTGGACCGGTGAGAGACACGTACACAACTGTCGTGTGCACACGTTCAATATTATGATGCATTGCTGCAGAAATCATGTGTGATTGTGTTTTCTAGGACATGGAAATCAGTGTGACGGAGCTGCAGACCATCCTGAACAGAATCATCTCCAAACGTGAGATCTTCATAAGCAAAAGATGACACAGTAGCTTTGATTTCCAAACGTAGGGAACCACTTCAGCCGCTTGCTTTCCAGCATCCTAAATTACATGGAATTAAATACAGGTTAATAAATCGATAGCATATACTAGTCCGTCGTCTCAATCTTGGTACACTCTCAAATTACTTGCATATTTGCATCTGAATATTGAGCAATACACTTAAAATAGTGTTTTTTATTTTTATTGACTGTCATACTATATTATATTTTTGATTCAGTTACGTCATTCATAGAATTTGCCCGAATACTGTATGCCGTCTCTCACTAGGTTTTGAAACAGCTAATAACATTTTAAGTGCCCCATTATGCTTTTTTGGATATTCCCTTTCATGTAGTGTGTAATAAAGCTGCTTGTGAATGTAAAAGGTCTGCAAAAAGGTAAAAGTGAACAATAAATGAAGCTATTGTCTCCAAAAAAAAAAGTATGATTCTGAACTTCCTGAAACGAGTCGATTTTTTACTAATTTGCATAAATCCAGTCTATGGTTTTCATTGGCTGTCGGGGAATAACGTCTCCTTTGCCCCGCCCTCAAAAACTGTAGTTGCAGCTGAGACTGGAAGAGTTTTGGTTCGTGTTGTCGACATCCAATCAAATCCATTTTGCTGCACTCCCAAAGGATGAGATTGATACGATAAAACGATGTCATAGCTACAGTTCAAAGCTACTGTTCGTATCTCTGTGTATCAAGTGCTGAGGAACAGCTGAAATTCAAATATGCTAATGAAGGATTCGTTTCCAACACACGCTGTAAACAGTCGACCAATCACAACAGACTGGGTCATCTGACCAATCAGAGCTGAGGAAAGCTCTCTGAAAGGCGGGGTTTAGAGAGACCGAATCCTTTATCGAACCGTTTCAGACACTGAGAGAAAAGAGCTGATGCCGCAATGGTTTATTATGAGAAAATGTAAGTGTTTTTTGACCTTGGATGTAGGATCTATTAAAGGAGACTCCAAAACAAAATGAGGAACTTTTAACATTGCATAATTGGGGCACTTTAAATGGCCTATCAGACTGATCACCGTTCAAGAAAAGGACGTGAAGAGTCCTGAAAACTCGTCTGTGCTTGTGTGTTTATTCCACAGATAAAGATTTGAAGACAGACGGCTTCGGGAAGGAATCCTGTCGGAGCATGATCAACCTCATGGATGTATCCTTTCCACAGATTCTGCTTTAATGCAAGACGTGTTCAATCTGACTTTAGTGCAACATAACTCCTCTGCTAATATGAGGTATCCTCTCATATTACATTTTGCCAATGCAGTGTTTGGATGTCAAGTCGTGTTCGCTTTCTGTCTCTCACAGTTCTTACTGTATTTCTGCTGGTCTAGCTCTTACTGTCCTTGACATGCTTCAGGCGGACGGCAGCGGGAAGCTCGGACTCGCTGAGTTTCATGTGTTGTGGGAAAAGATTAAACGCTACCTGGTGAGGTGATGTGTTTTTCTAAGAGGGTGTTTAGTGAAGGCTCTCGTGACTAGTTAGTCAACACATTTACACATCAGCAGCTATTCAGAAGCTGGACCGGGACACTGTTACTTATTTCACATGCAAACAGGTCAGCCAGTCACAACACAGGTCATTTACATATGAAAGTATTAAAGGCGCAGCAGAAAAAGCAGCATGTTTCATTCTCAGGGTCAGAGAGAAGGTGGGAAGGGTCATGCACGGGTGAAGTCACCTGTATTTATATAGCAATATACTTGAGATGTGATTATGCACATTTCCGTGTTTTCCGAACTGAAAAGTATGACCCATGTGAATTACATAAATCAGAGAAAAAATGGTTACTGTATGATGATTAGAATCGTGAAATGGCCTTAAATAATTACTAAATAAACTGCAAAAAAATAACGTTTTTAAAACTAATTAGGATTCAAAGCGTCAAATGAGAGTAGAAAACAGCATTGAAACGATAATACTCGCCTGTTTACTTTTTTATGAATTTTGACAATGTGATATGGCTTTAGTGCGAACATCAAATCACAATGGCTATGACGTAATTATATAAATATATAGTCTGACGCGCTGCATGTTTCACAGTAAAGCACTGTGTTCATTTTCAGATTCGATTCACGGTAAATACGACTCGATGTGTTTGAGTCGCTTATAATTTGCGTTTGGGAACTCGACATACGCCAACTATCTTCCCAAATTTGTAATGAAAATCGTTTATAAATCTGTTGTTGTCAACAAAGAGAAGTGTAAGATCTCCCGCCAAAATAAAAGCTCAATGGTTTAACTTTTGATAACAAAAAAATGAAGACAACTGTAAATGTTTTATTGCAATTGTTGCTCTGTGAAATAAAATAATTATTAATAATTTGTATTAATTTAATAAAATAACTGTTTTAATAAAAAGAAGGTCTTTAGCCTATCACATGGCTGGACACTAGACAGATTATTTCAAAGAAGCTTCAGATTAATAACTATGAAGAAGAAAAAAATACAGTGTTAACAAAATTCTTAAATTATGATTCAATTTCAACCATAAAGCAGCTCTATAGAAGACTAGTGTCATTATTCTGCTCAGTTCAGTTCAATAACCGTGTTAATGTTGAAGAGTTCGTGTCATTTAGTGTCGGGTCAAATGTTCTCATCTAAATCACAACTGTGTTTGCTGCTGGAAACCTGGATGAACAAATGAACTTCAGGGGAAAATAAAGAATATTAAAGTCAGAATGGATGGAAATCGTGACCAATTTTTTACTTGTGTTTGTTTGATACGCTGAAATGCATCACAAAACAGATTTTTAACTTGTTTCAAGTCATATCACAGGAACAGCAAGTTATGGCATTTGATTAAAGAATCTATAAAAAGATTAAAAAACGCACAATGATTCATTTATGTCAGGCTTATACACTACCGTTCAAAAGTTTGGGGTCGGTAAGATTTTTTATGTTTTTAAAAGAAGTCTCTTCTGCTCACCAAGGCTGCATTTATTTGATTAAAAATACAAAACAAACCCAGTAATATTGTTAAATATTATTTCAATGTAAAACAGCTGTTTTCTATGTGAATATATTTAAAAATGTAATTTATTCCTGTGATCAAAGCTGAATTTTCAGCATCATTACTCCAGTCTTCAGTGTCACATGATCCTTCAGAAATCACTCTAATATGATGATTTGATGCTCAAGAATCATTTATGATTATTATCACAGTTGAAAACAGTTGTGCTGCTTCATATTTTTGTGCAAACAGTGATTAATTTTTTTCAGGATTCTTTGAAAGTTCAAGAGAAAAGCATTTCATTAAAAAATAAATATTTTCCATTATTATATTCACTGTCACTTTATATCAATTTCATGCGTCCTTTCTGAAGAAAAGTATTAATTTCTTTTAAAAAAAACATCATTGACCCCAAACTTTTGAACGGTAGTGTATATTAAGAAAATAAATGCTGAATTCTGAATGCATGCCGACTTCATATTCCTATTATTCTGCTCAGTTTATGAACTTTCCAGCTTTATTTGTTGTGTGTTCACAGCAAATCTTCCGAGACCATGACCTGGATAAGTCGGGCACTATGAGCTCGTATGAGATGAGAAGGGCTCTGGAAACAGCAGGTACACTGACTACTCTGCTTTTCTTCTGTTCGGGTTCTATCGCCACTCATCTCTTCCTCTCTTTCTCCAGGTTTTAAGCTGAACAACCATTTATTCCAGCTGATCATCCTGCGCTACACGGAGGAAGACCTCTCCGTGGATTTCGACAACTTCGTCACCTGTTTAGTGCGACTGGAGACCATGTTCAGTGAGTCGGGCTGGAGACATGCTTTCGTCCTAAATATTAGAATTCGACTGTTTTTGTTATTCACTAATGCGCAAAGATAATATAGATTATATGTAGAGAATATATACACAACTGCTCAAATATTTGTGGTCAGGAAGATTTATTTTGTGAAAGATATTTATACTTTAATTCAGCAAGGATGCATAAAATTGATCAAAAGTTACAGCAAATTATTGTTTTAGTTTTATTAAGGAATTTTTTAATTAGCTTTTATTTTTATCATTTCAGTTTTTGTGTTTTCGTAATATAACTTTCATTTAGTTTTTGTTTTAAGTTTTTATTTATTTCCAATTAATAGCTCAATTGATTCAACTTAAACAGGAATAAATTACATTTTAACATATATTCACATAGAAAATGTAATATTACACAATATTACAGTTTTTACTGTATTTTTGATCTAATTAATGCAGTGAGCCGAAGAGACTAGTAATATAGAGATAATTCATGTAATTAAGTATTCTGCTGTTTGCATAACAACAAATCATTACACGAACATATCTAAACATAATCTCTGTCTAATAATACAGCAATTCTGCCATAACATAAATCTGTGTTTTGCAGAGACCTTCAAAACGATGGACACAGACGCAGACGGAGTCGTGTCACTCACATTCTTTGAGGTTTCACTTCACTTTCATGAACATTTCACACACACTCTACTTCTGCTTTACCTGGTGCACAACATCAGCACACTTTAAAGGGCACCTATTATGCAAAATGCACTTTTACATGGTGTTTGAACATAAATGTGTGTTGGCAGTGTCTGAGCAAAACCACCCTAGAATGATAAAAATCCACCCAGTGTTTTTTTACAATCTCAATAAATCTTAAGCACTGTCTCAGAACGAGCTGTTTTAAGATTCGGTGCAGTGTGACGTAGAATTGCGCAAGCCCCACCGACGTGGCTTGATCGACACTGGTTCTGGCATAGACCCGCCCTCGGTGATCTGTACATCCTCCATTGTTTCAACGACAGCCGGTGTTCTGACGATTCTGCTGCCTTGTCGGAAAAATACTACCGTAGCGCGAATCGATCACAGAGAATGTCGATTAATATTATATGAAATACAATTATAATACATAATAATCATAATTATAATAATATTATAATTATAGTAATCTTCTCACATTTGCAACATAAGCACCTGTACGACCAGAAACATGACGCAACAGGTCCCTCGCATAAATGTAATTTAATTTAGCAAATGTTATCACAGTATTTGTGTTTGTAGTTTCAAAAAATTGCACCAAGGTTATCACTTTGTGTGTGTGTGTTGCACATCCATAATTGCAGAGGGGACGCGATTACAACTCTATAAGTACATAAATGTATCAAATAACCATTCCGAGACGTCCTGGTCCATTCTCATGTGTGTTTGTTCTGCCGGAGTCTCTTCATCATCTGGGTCTGATTCCGGTTCAGACATGTACACAACAGCGGGTCTCTCACTCTCAGCCATTCGGCTTCTGCCACTGTTTATTGCCATGGGTATCAAGTTACGCCCTCATCCAAAGGCAGGGCGGGGATATGCAGCTCATTTACATTTAAGGTGGTACACACCAAAACAGCTCTTTTTAAAACAGGCCCCAAAAATGACATTTTCAAATGGTTAGAATAAATTAACTGTGGGGTATTTTGTGCTGAAACTTCACAAATACATTCTGGGGACACCCGAGACCAATATTACATCTTGTAAAAAGGGGCATAATAGGTGCCCTTTAAAAGAACCCTAAAACAACACATGTGAATAACATGAATAACAGGAAACGAGCATTTGCACTCCTCTGTTTGCTCTAACACAATCTTATCTCTCTTTCTCTCCCTCTCTCTCTCTCTCTCTCTCTCTCTCTCTCTCTCTCTCTCTCTCTCCCTCTCTCTCTCTCTCTCTCTCTCTCTCTCTCTCTCTCTCTCCTCTCTCTCTCTCTCTCTCTCTCTCTCTCTCTCTCTCTCTCTCCTCTCTCTCTCTCTCTCTCTCTCTCTTCTCTCCCTCTCTCTCTCTCTCTCTCTCTCTCTCCTCTCTCACTCCTCTTCCTCCCCTCTCTCTCTTCTTCTCTCATCTCTCTCTTTCTCGTCCCTCTCTCTCTCTCTTCTCTCTCTCTTCCTCTCCCCTTTCATTCCCGCGGGCAGCCACGAACCTCGAAATTCAGAATGCTCCTCCTAAATTCTCTCTCTCTCGCTTCCATCCTCTCTCTCTCTCCTCTCTCTCTCCTCTCTCACACTCTCTCACAGCCCTCTCACTCTCTCTCCTCCTCTCCTCCCTCTCTCTCTCCTCTCTCTTCTCTCTCTCTCTCACTTTTCTCTCTCTTCGTCTCTCTCTCTCATCCCTCTCCTCTTCTCTTCTCTCTCCCTCTCATCTCCATCTCTCTCTCCTCTCTCTCTCTCTCTGCATACTCTCTCTCTCTCCCTCCCCTCTTCCTCTTCTCGCCTCCCTCTCTCGATACTCTCTCTCTCTCTCCTCTCTTCTCTCTCTACTCTCCTCTTCCCCTCCTCTCTCTCTCTCTCTCTCACTCTCTTTAACCCTCTCTCTCTCTCTCTCTCACTCTACCCTTCCTCCCTCCTCACCTCTTCACGCTCGTCTCTCTCTCCTCTTCCCTCTCTCTCTCTCTCTCTCCTCTCACTCTCTCTTCTCCTCTCTATCCCTCCTCGTCCTCTCTCCTCTCTCCCCCTCCCCTCTCCTCTCTCTTCTCACTCTCCTCTCATCTCTCTCTCCTCTCTCTCTCTCCTCTCTCTCTCTCTTCTCTCTCCTCTCCCGGCTCGCCTCATACTCCTTCTCTCTTCTTCTCTCTCTCTCTCCCTCTCTCCTCTCCTCTCTCTCTACCTCCTCTCTCTCTCTTCGCTCCTCCTCTCTCCCTCTCCTCTCTATCCCCCTCTCTCTTCTCCGCTCTCTCTCGTCCTCGCTGCTATCGTCTCTCGCGCTCTCTCTCTCCTCTCTGTCTCCTCTCCCTCTCTCTCTTCTCGACAGTCTCCACTCCATCCCTCTCTCTCTCGTCTCCTCCTCTCTCTGCTCCCTCTCCTCCTCTCATCCCTCTCACTGCTCTCTCACTCCTCCCTCTCTCCCTCTTCTCTCTCTCTCTCTCTCCATCTCCTATCTCGTCTCTCTCTCTTCCGCTCATCTCTCTCTCCCCTCCTTCCCTCTCTCTCTCCCTCTCATCTCTCCCTCTCTCCTCACTCTCTCTCCCTCCTCTCCTCCCTCCTCCTCTCTCACGTCGTAGGAGGCTCTCACTCATCCCGCTCTCTCTCTCTCTCTTCTCCTCTCTCATTCTCTTCCTCCCCCGCGACGCTCCCCCTCTCACTCCTCGCTCTCTCTCTCCCTCCTCTCTCTCGTCTAATCAGTCCCCTCTCTCTCTCTCTCTCTCTCTCCTCTCTCTCTCCCTCCATCTATCGCGCATCTCCTCTCTGCCCTCTCCTGTTCTCTCTTCCCTCTCTCTCTCTCCTCACCCTCATCTCTCTCGCCATCTCTCTCTCCCTCTCTCTCTACTCTCACTCCCTCTCTCTCTCTCCCGCACTCTCCGCTCGCTCTCCCTCTCTCTCTCTCGCCTCTCTCCTCTCTTCAGCTCTCTCACTCTCTCCCTCTCTCTCTCTCTCCCCTCTCTCTCTCTCTCTCGTCGCCGCACTCGTTGGGTTCACCTGCTCTCCCCCTCTCTCTCTCCCTCTCTCTCTCCCCACTCTTCTCTCTCTTCTCCTCTCTCTCCCCTCCTCTCTTCTCCCTCTCCTCTCTTCCCTCTAGTCCTCACTCTTCCTTCACTCTCCTCTCTCCTCCTCTCTCTCTCTCCATCCCCCCTCCACCCACTTCCTCTCCTCCTTCTCTCTCTCTTCTCCTCTCCTCTCTCTCTCTCTCTCTCACCCATCTCCTCTCTCTCTCTCGCAGTGGATCTCTCTGACCATGTTTTGCCTAAAATGGACAGCTTTTCTCTGTCTGCACTGCGACCATCTAAAGAGTGCCTTTATTTCTACACTTCTTCAATCATTTCCTAATGGATAAACAGCCTTAAGTCACAAAGGCCATGTATACAGACTTTAACAGAACATGAAAATAACTGTGCCAATCGTGATGTTTCCTGAAAACTCCTCGCCAAACATGTACAGCAATGTTTTAGTCGTTCTGGATCGAGCTGCATGCGTTCCCCCCCTCCGGAACCCATCACTCTCGTTTACTCCATACGTCCAAAAACAATCATGCCAATTTCAATCATTCTTCAGCCGTTTTTAAATCAATTTTTTTATGATCGTAGCTGCATATTTTCAGGTGAAAGTCAATAGCATTAATGCAACAACATAAAAATGCTGTATTAGAAACGCATGTGTAGATTTTTGAGCCAGCGTTAACTTACAAAAATGATTGTTGTTTGGAAAGGAAACTGAAGAGGAAGTTGTATGCGATAAGCCAAAGGAATCTTTAATCAAGCTGAAAGAGACATGCAATTTTTTTAATTTACATACATTTACTTTACTAGTTCTGTTTATATTAGCAATTCCAAAACCTCTTCAAATATAACAGACAACAGAACTGGGAACAGATCGATTCCATATACAGAACTAGGGAGATTGAACTGAATTTTTTTTACAATATAAAGGATTAAAAGGTTCTTTTGTTTTTTAAATGCCAAATGATCATGATTTACAAAATATTTTTTTTCCTTGTTTTGATTCATTTTTGTGGTTTTCCAATAAAACTTTCTTTTGAAAAATAAAACATGTCTCTGTAATGGATTTAACGGTACTGTCTTGGTCTTGCTCGTATTTGTGTGGCTTAAGTATTAGTTTTTGTAGGAAAATGTTTCCGGTGTGGGTCTTAATATCAAATAGTGTGTACAAATGTCTGTTGACATTGCCCCATCCAACAAAGTAATATAGTCCAAATTAATCTAAGAATATTTAAACAGCAAATGTAAAATTACAATAATATAAAATTAATTTGCTGGCACTAACTAATTTTAACTAAAAAATTACCAAACAGTCAGCAGCTAAAAAAAAACGTAATTTTTATATAATTTTTTATATATGCAGATACTTGAAATCTATAACAAGATTGGTCACTACAGAACCTGCTAGTTTGATATTAGCATGTATTAGTAAATACAATATAATTTGACATTTGTGTAACGGTGTGATCAGGTTATGAAAGAAACGACTCACGAGATGACTTCTTTTCCACAATTTATTGCTCCTGTAGAACACAATGTCACATTAATTGCCCTTCTGTCTTCCTATAAACGGCACTTCTGCTTCCCTCAGCAGTGTAAAACGAGGACTGAATGAGAGGGCGCACTAACGAAGGCTTAGGAGGAACAGAAGGGATAAGTGTGCAGGAAGGGTCATTTCCACAGGCAACAATCGGCAAAAATAAAAGATAATAAAAATAACTCAATGAGAAAAATTTCCAAGATATTCAATAAAATCATTAATGATAAATAAAATTCAACAGATGCCTAATTTGAAAATAAGAATTATAAAGTGCATTTTAACTCGATGACACCCACTCCCCACTGAATTTATCGAACTTGGGCACCTACTACACAAACACTGAAGAAAACACTACAAAAGACAATTACAGAGGGTCAGCATCAAGAAAACCAACACCAAATGTTTCCCTAAGGATGAAGTGGTATGAGGGCAGCGGCTAAACCCTCAATCCAGCAACTGTGCAACAAGCAGGGGTGCCTTGTACACGCCACAACCCCTAACGCAGTGCAGTGTAGGCCCATGAATAGTAAAAAAAAAAAAAAAACGTTGGTTGCCGTTTTTTTAAAAGGATACCAAACACCAATACGAAGAAACTACCGACCAAAACATAAGCTATAGGTAATGCCTTATCAGTAAAAGCCTAACATGGACAGTGCAAACAGCCCTTATACATTAAACTTTTCCTGAACAACGTCCAGCCTGGGACATAGTTTTGATGAGTCTGTTAACAGGTTTGACTAAGCGACCAAAATCTTGACCTAACCTTGTGAGTGCACTGAGTCACCAGAGGTGATATGAGTGGAGGTCTAACAGTAGAGTGATAAAGTGTCTGACAAATTGTCTGCCTTTGTCTCAGTGTCAAGAAGTGTGGGTCGCGGTTGTCTTCAAACGTCCACAGCATTCCACATGTCCAGAGTCATAAGTCGGTTGCCCTCAGGCAAGACTGAGGAATCGTGAGGGTCATAGGTCACGCTTGTTACCTCAGCAACATCCACATCTGACTGACTAGGTGCAGACAACTGAGTGAACCATTCTATTGTTCTTTCTCAGCTCTCAGAGTCACACAGAGCTCTGGAAACCGTCAGGGGCTCTGTCCCTCTACCACAGTCATAAGCTGGTGTCCATCCACTTTCATCAACAAGGCTGTCACTAGCCGTACAAAGAGTCCCTGCCCGTTCTCCCCTCAGAAGAGGTCCTCCTCATGCCTCACTCACATCATCAGGTGTGGGGCAGATGAAGCAACAGACACGAAATGAGGCATGGTCAGACAGATCCCCCCAAACAGGTAGGAAATTGACCAGCATCACAGTGTCGACTGTGGATCAATTCCTCCTTCCAGTTGATTTGTGTCCGCGATTCTGTATGTGTGTTCCTCTGTGTGCATGTCCACGACCAGTGTAGAATGTATGATTCCCCAGCGGTCAGCAAGTTTCTTTTACCCTCTCTTTCCTGTTGGCCATGAGCACCCGTCACCAATTTCAATTTTGGAGCCCTTCACACTCTTGTTGTACAGCTAGTCCATGTCTATACTGCTCTTCTGCAGCATGGTCTTGTGGCAATAACCATGCTTCTTTCAGATCATCGCGAGACATGACACGTACTTGTCGTAGTTAGTCACAAAAGGTCATGAAGACACTCCGGAAAGGACACAACAGGTAGGCGAGGATACGAACCAAACATGAGGTAAAAAGGGGGATGCCTGTCGCTCAATGTGCTGTGGCAGGTTTGTACATAAAAGTCAGAGTCTGTAAGCGTCGCGGCCACAGCTTTTATCCTTCAGAATAAGTGCGCGAAATCATGCCACACAAATTCATTGAAAACGTTCCACACTGCCGTTTCCCATAGGTGGATAAGGGTTTTGTGACATCCTCACACCGAGACTTGTTAGGAGCTCACTGATTAGAGCCCCGACACATCAAAGTTTGCAATCCTGATCACTGTGGATTCCTCTCTGGGAATCCAAAGACACAGAAGTACCGGTCCCAGAGAACCCTTGCCACTGCTTACCGTCTGGTCTTTACATGAAACGCCTGAGCCATCCGTGTAAAGTGGTCTGTTAGTACCAGACAATCGACAGACTTGTTTTCTGTAATCTTTCTGCCGACCAAAAATCATACAAAGAGCTCCAGTGGGCCTGGTTGACATTATATTCTCCGAAGGGCCCGTCCCTCATGCTCGACTGTCTTTGCTGACGATGCTCGCTGACAATGACGAACATAGTCTCTCCACATCTCTGTCGAGGTTGGGCCAGAAGAATCGTCTTCTTGCCAAACTGAGGCTCCTGGAACTGAGCTTGATGTCCAGCTCTGTCATGAACTCCTCGCAGAACCTCAGTCTTTAGTGAGCAGGACCACAAATTGAAAACGCTTTGGCCTTGGTTCTCTGGTTCTTGAAAACCCTGTATCAAGCACGCCGTTGCTGTCACAGTGAGCCTGTCCCAATGCTTCAAGTACCTTGTGACCTACACTGACTCTTTGAACCTTTCTCTCCTAGAGGCCTCCTGTCGACTCTCAACATAGACAGAACACAGAGATAGTGTCCATCCTCCCACTGCTTATCACATAGTTTCCTTTTCAGTGTAGGCTGGTAAGGGCTGTCTTGCATCCAGGTGGAGACCAACTGAGGTAGGTGTTGCAAACACTGAAGAACAGCACGAGCCCTCCGAGCCGCATGCCACACCAATGTGCGACTGTATGCAACAAGAGACACATCTCCACTTTCAAACAGACTGGGCGTGCATGCGAAGTGGACTGCAGCGGACTGGGAATGTTACTGACTGGACAAGGTTTCCTGGGACCACTGGATGACCGGAAGGCGATTGGACAGAAGTATTTGACATGTCCTTTGACCTCATTCAAGAAGGCCAGCGTAAGGTTCAGCGAGCAGCCTGCAGCAACACTGTCTCGCTTGACAAAATGGTACACACGTCCAGGGAGCATCAGCAACGATGTTCTGCGGACCGGGATATATTTATGATCAAATCGAACTCGCCAACTGGCAACCTCAAGCGTTGTTCAACTAGCAGTCTAGCCTTGGCTTTGTCAGGATATAGTCAGTGGGTTATTGTCTGTCCAAATTGTGAATTTGTGGCCTTTCCGCCAATGGCTGAACTTGTCCACAGACTGAACCAATTCAAAGCAGAAACTCTCAACTGTGAGCTGGATAGTTCTTTTGTGAACTAGATAACGACTTGCTGGCGAAAGCGATGGGGGCCAGGCACGTGTTTCACGTCCTGAGACATGAGACAGAACAGCTCCTATTTCCGAGTCCAGAGATGCATCAGTCGCCAGCATAAAGGGACGGGTGAAAGTCAGGATGCGCCCAAAACAACACTGTGAAACCAAGAAGCCTTACAAGTTGCAAAAGCCGTCTTTTCTTGCTCCTGTGTCCGGTCAGATGCAAAACAACTTCCTGCCAGACAGTTTGTTTTTTTCTGTTGCTTTGTGCCTTTTCGTTTTCTCACCTATTTCAGTATTGAAACAGAGGTTGGGTCGATGCAGAATAGTTGGGCACGAAGTGCGATAGTAATTAATATCCGCCCAGAAAATGACTCATCCCCTTCTGCGACGGAGTAACACCATCATCTCCAATCAGGTCCAGAGCTCGTCATTTTTGGATGTTCTCAACCTTACTGTGGGGTCCGTTGACACTCTCCATTCTCACAATTATGTGCCGAAAACTTAACAGACCTCCTGAGGGAAAAAGCACTTCTTGGGGCCAACTTTAAGTTGTGACGCGCAGCAAGCGCAGCTGTCAAACACCCATCTTCAGGCGCAAACAAGGCAGTTCTTCATCAGAGCAAACAAACACCAACAATCATCCAAGTAGGCACAGTAGGACTCGGGTAGTTTTGGTCTCCAAAGATGCTGTCATCATGCGCATGAAACTTCGCAGGGCTGTTGCAAAGGCCCTGTGGCAGACATTGTACTCATACAGGCCCATGGGAGTGTGAAGGCAGAGTATTTCCTGTCGACGCTCCATGAAGTGGGCATGTTGTAAAATCCAGAAGTCAAATCCATTGTCCTGAAGAAACAGTTGCCTCCCAGCGCTGCCAAAACAATCTGCCTGGGTGAGGGAGGGGAGAGCATCCTTGAAGGTCCTCTTGTTCAACCAGTCGAAAGTCTGTACGGATGCGTAGATCTCCGATCTTTTTACATACGAGCACCAATGGTGACGCATATTCACACTTGACGATTTTCCAGATGATTTCTTATCTCCGCCTTCTCGCTCAGTAACCTGGCGAAGTTTCTGGTACTGGCCAGGGGGCACTCTCCTGTTATGGGAAGCCTGAATGGTCCTGCTGTCATACAGGTGTATGCCGGTGTACAAAGGCCTTTTTCGCCTCCCCACAGTCCAAGTGGGTGCGTGAAAAGAACATATCTTCATACAGTAAAACAAGGTCCGACATCCTCCTCTTACAGTCCTCCTGAACTTCAAGTAAGATTCAAATGTCGACACACTGAGCCCCTCCGACCCGAGCTTGTCCTTGGCGGCATTTTTCCATCAGCAGAACATAATGCAGGCCGACTGGGTGCAGCTGACCATTGGAAGCCTCTGACACGCTCAGTAACGTCCCTGTCCTTCAATAAAACACAGGAATACACATCTTCCAGTTTATCCATTGCGTCTCAACAGCACCGGCCTTCAGAAGAGTTTGATGAGTTTAAGTGGGACCCACCTGTCTCCTCCACCGGGAAGTCACAATCCTTGCTTCGCAACCAAAACACCTCTTGGTGCAGATAGCGTGATGACGTGGGCACTGTACGATGGTACTGCTGGGGAAACAGTCTGTGTTTTTAGGTAGTTTTACCCCCAGATGAGATACTCACCACGGCCAAGGCTCGAGCTTGTTAGCTGAGTTACACCTACAACCCCTGACTGTCCCGATTTTGACAGGAACATCCTCACCTCTCCAGGGGTTCAGGCCAGACAGCATAGTCAGGAAATGTTCAACTTCTGGGTCTCTGGCAGGGCAGGGACCGGACACTGTCTCCCAATAAGACTCACATAACTTAGACTGATGCAGGATGTACTTTATAACATTGGTTCCTATTATCAACTCATCATGTTGACCTGGAACAACAAGCGTGGGGACTAACACTTTAAAGCCATAGACTTCCATTAACACTTCAAAAGCACACTTTGGCTTAACACGAAGTCCACCACACCCAACAAGTACAACATTCACATCCATCAGCTTTTGGTCTGTTATCACTCCGGCATCCCTCAGTTTTGTCTCAGCTGCCTCACTAATGCTGCAAGCCATTGAACCACTGTCCAACATTCCGCCCATTTTCACTGAATCACCCATTATCACAGATGTGTAGAAAAGACTGTCACTGTTGCCAACTCTGTGAATGTTCTGATAAACAACAACAACTTCAGAGTCATTACATGCGTCTTTCACAGACGTGTAAACTGTCTCAGCATCAACCATATCATCGGTGTGGGAGTCTAAAGAATGACCTGTACTAACTCCCTCTGAATACAGGTCCTCTAGTTTCCCTTAGACTGCGAATGTGAGGAGTTGTTAGCGGGGCAATCCTGTCTGGTATGGCCTGGAGCAAGGCAGACAAAACACAGTCTCTCCGACATGCAGTGGGAAATGGTGGTGTGACTTGACCCATTACAAACTCTACAAGCAGCTTCTCTGGGACGCCTCTCTCGCGCCGTTCGCTGAAATCTCCCACCTCGGAATGGCTGGGAAATATTGCGCTGCTGCATTTTATCCATCATCTCCTGAAACATGTCGACCATTCGAGTGAGAAGTCTATCCTCTGACTGTTGGAGGTTTTGAGCAACAACTGGGACAGAGGCATGGCTTGGAGTACATTGGGACTCACCTTGAAAAGGGACAGGTGCTGGAGAAGAACAAGGGGGGGGGGATGACACCCATGGTGCTGAGGATGAAGAGAGGAAAGTGACAGGCTCGAAGCATGGCGTTGCTCTGACAACGTCAGACTTGAAGGTGGTAGAGAAGCCTGCTCGGAGGTGATGGTGGTGATGTGGCTTTTCAGATGAGCAGTGCCAGTTGATCTGCAATTAGCCCTCAGCTCTCTCTGATAATCATCAATCCTCAGCTGAACATCACGTGAGGTCCACTCATAAATTGGCTTACACGTAAAGGTGCAAGACAGCTCTGGGTCAGGGCAGTGTTTGACAAACATGAGGGCCACCTCATCATTCATATTCTGTGTCTGCTTCCCTTGTCTCTGTAACCCTTCAAGAGCCAGGTCTGCTGCCTTGTTCAGTCTAATCCAGTAGTCGACTGGGTTTTCTTTGTGTTTAGGTATAGTGGCATAAAAGTCTGCGAGTGGGAGACACGAGGGAGCCTCACTGAAATAGTGGACAAGCACATTGTATATCAGTTCAGGTTTACGTTTAACATCAAGTGCAGGATCACTACGCAGGGCAATCTTCACAACATCTCTGGCCTTGCCCATTAAATGGCTCATAATTTCTTCTGCCTGGTCATGCACAGGAATCTCTTGTTTTCTGAGATGAGTTTTAGTCATGTCAATCCAGTCCTGGACTGAGTTTTTGTCAGTGTCGTCACCTCTGAAGGACTGAAGTCCTTTATCAGATTTAAGATGAACCGTCACATGTGGCAGGTCATGTCTATTAACATCACATTGTGTGTTCGGGTCGAGAGAAGTAGTCTGATGGTCACCAGTCATGTTTACAACACCAGCTGACATCAGCTTTGCAACAATGGATTCACCTATTTGAGCACCTAGCTGCCCTACCATATCTGTGAGATGGTGAATGACATCAGCATCACTGCCAGGTGTGGAAGTGTGGGGACCATCCCTAAAATACCCACTATCAGGAGTACATCCCAGGCTCTGACCCAGCCCTGTATCTGTATAATCAACATTCATACACTTGGAATGTCCCACATCCCTACTGTCAGTAATATTATAGAGCCAAGCACCCCTACCTTTTGGCAAACTAGGACTAGCAAACGAATCCATTGTTATTATATCATCTGCTTTCAATTTATCAAATCTACTTGCGTTGTGTGTGTTTATAAAATAAAACAATTTAGTAATAGCAGATCAGTCTGAAGAACAAAAATGATGTATACAACATTAACAAAAGTCACTAATTAACTGATTTGGAGTACTAAACACTAGCTAACAGTTTGTTTGTTTTTTCTTATTTTTGTTTTTGATTGTCCGTTTTGCTTTGTTGTTTTAACCTGACCACACAGTAATCTTGATTGCAGAACAGGACGACAGCATCCACGGCGATGAGCATCAAGCTGATCTGTAGATCCGACAGGTCACGGCACCAGTGTAACGGGTGTGATCAGGTTATGAAGAACGACTCACGAGATGACTTCTTTTTCACAATTTATTGGCTCCTGTAGAACACAATGCACATTAATTGCCTTCTGTCTTCCTTTTACTGCACTTCTGCTTCCCTCAGCAGTGTAAAACGAGACTGAATGAGAGGGCGCACTACGGAAGCTTAGGAGGAACAGAAGGGATAGTGTGCAGGAAGGGTCATTTCCACAGGCAACAATCGCAAAAATAAAGATAAATAAAAATAACTCAATGAGATAAAATTCACAGATATTCAATAAAATCATTAAATGATAAATAAAATTCACAGATGCTAATTTGAAAATAAGAATTATTAAAGTGCATTTTTAACTCCGTTACACCTATACAAAGACATTTAGATCATTTTATTTTACTTTGTTTATTTTAAAATACTAAGCAATTAAATGAAACCGCAGAGTTCCTGAAAATGTTCACACTGTTTTAAGGCCATATTTCAGATTTATAAGTAATGATATTACGGGAACGCTGTATTATGCGGAAATTATTGTCAGGGGCTTTTATTTTAAAGATAAAGGGTGCATCAAGCTTAGGGTTCCCCGCTTTCTTTACAGCCTTTCTTATTAGTTCCGCGGTGCGATCAGTGTCGTTAAATAGATAGAGATTATGAACTCTCTCTCGCAGGAGATCGAGGGATTCTCCGCGGCGCGTCTGAGGAAGCAGAGCACGCGAGTCACGACCGTGACGGGCGAGAAACTCGTCGAGACGCGTTGCGGCGATGATTTCCACGTCACGAGCGATACGGAGCGCGAGAGTGACGCGGCGTACGGGTTCGTGCAGGACTTGAACCTGGACCTGCGAGTGGGCATCATAAGACCCTTCCTCCTGCTCTGTGCGTTTCGTCTTTAATGTCTATTTGCAATATTTATTGTGAAAGCCCGACACAACCCCCACTGTGTTGGGTAAAGTGGTGGTTATACCATTGTAGCTCCTATTGTAATTATTGGCTACTGTATCAACACAACAGTATGTAAATAAACATGGCATTATCATGTAAAACGAGGTTTATCTAAGTTGAACAATAATAGAATTCTATAGTTTGGCCTACAGCTAGTTTACACTGTAAAATGAATTAAATTCGAACTTGAAAATAATGTTGGCAGATTATGATAGTGTATATATATATATACATATAGCACATTAAGTATTAACTTCTAATTATCTACTTTTTATTTTTTAGCATCCCAGGATGCAGCTCATGACATAGAAACATTGAAAAAGTTAAAGGTGAGGTAATAAGCTTTTTATTGTTATTGTATATATTTGTATATTATTTACCGTATATATCTTACTAAATCCACTTATTTACTTTATAAAACTAGGCCAGCTTATTTTTATAATACTAAAATGAATTATAATAGTTCTGTCAAATCGATTAATCACATCTAACAGGTTTAATATATATATATATATATATATATATATATACACATGCACATATATAATATATTTTTGTTGTGTGTTTTAGGTGACTCATGTGCTGAATGTGTCATATGGGGTTCAGAACGTGTTTCCTGATCTCTTCACATATAAGATTGTTACCATGATGGATATTCCAGAGACAGACATCACCTCATACTTCCCTGAATGTTTTGAGTTCATAAAGGAAGCCAGTCAGCAGGTGTGTGTGGAAGACAGACGTGTGTGTGTGTGTGTGTGTGTGTGTGTGTGTGTGTGTGTGTGTGTGTGTGTGTGTGTGTCTATAAACTCTGTTCTCCATGTTCTTCAGGATGGAGTGGTGCTGGTCCACTGTAACGCTGGAGTGTCTCGCTCTGCTTCTGTCGTCATCGGGTTCCTCATGTCCCAGGAGAAGATGTCGTTTGATGAAGCCTTCAGTGTTGTGAAAACTGCCCGGCCTTCCATCCAGCCAAACCCAGGCTTTATGAATCAGCTGAAGAAATATAATCCATAATGCCATTTAAACATTGGGACTGATCTGATATGTTTCTGTAAACCCAATTCTTCTGTATATATTAACATATTTTTTATATATATTTATGTTTACACTTGTTGCATAAATAAAACGTGCCATTGCTGCTGATTTATGGATGGTCTTTACATTTTCATGCAGTTTAATGGGTGACTTTTATTTTGAAATGCGTCAGGACGGGAAACTGATCAACCGTTGAATCCGCGTTCACGTCACAGCACAGTAACTAAAGGGACTTTGGCAAAACAAAAGAACCAATAACACTAGTCGTCTTATAAAAAAATTTTTTAAAAAAACATTTTAATGATATATCAAAGGAATAGAAGTATGTCGTGTGAACTCTCTATCCAGAAACAACTGCTCAGAATAATGGACAGTTTAGTGTCATCTATAGTGACAGAAATTTGTCAACTTGATATTTTTCAGTCAAAACGTCAAAATGGAAATACAGAATCTGATATTAAATTGGTAAGTCCGTTCAAATGTATCATTGTTGATGTCTTTAAAATCGTAAAGAATAAGATGTTTTACCATTGCACTAAAAAATGATCGTGGTAAACATAGTTACTTCTAAACAAACCATAGTTAATAGTTATTTTCATCGCTATAAATAATTAATATGAAATCTCCTTTGCTTCTGTTAATTTGTTTATTTTATAATAAGCATTTTGTTTGACCAAACTGCTACTGTTAATGTTTGAACTACCACAAACATGTTGTTGCTAATATGATTTGTTGCTTAAATTGTTTTATTATATAAACCTTTTAAGGCAATGTGTGCTGTTGAAATATTATTTGACGTATTAAAACAGCTTTGTGGGTTTTTGAATTAAAATATTGTCTTAATATTTTGGGTCTTTAATCATTGATATTACATGCGCAGTTACATTAAGTTAATCTGTTATGTGTTAAAAAGTTATTTGAGCTGAATTTTTAACTTTACCTTCACAGTTATAGTTACTGATATTTGTTTTTAGCTTCAGAAGAATCTGACAGATGCTATAAGGAAAATAACAAACTCAACAGCTGAACACATCTGCACAATCCTTCATAAAACATCAACTGGACGAAGAAAAGATCTTACACAAGTAGGTACTCTCAACAAAAGCATAGACAAGCAGTCTGCTGGGACGGGAAAACCACTCCAGACCCAATACCCCAATGCCAAAGATGAGGAACATGTCAAAGGTAGTTCTTATCGTAAATAAATCGTGTATTAAATTATGTTTTAAACGATTAAACAAGAAAAATGCATTGTTGTAGAAGGAAACCAGGAAGATGTCACCTCAGGAATCCAGGATTGCACCACATCTGGTGGAGATCTTCCTCAGACTGTTGAAGTAAACCACATCCTGCTGTAATTGTTTGCAATTAAAAAAACACACTATAATTTGCTGTACATTACACTAACATAGTCCTGTCTTTATATAGGAAGAACAAGAGTTTACATTTGAAGAAGCATTTGGCCATGAAGAGGAACAAGTGGAGTGTCAATCTCCTGCTGTTGATGGTACAGACACATTAATGCATGTGGTGTAATATGTTAATGTGAGGCCTAAATATCCAATATCATATCTATAAACATTAGGGTTGTAACGATACCTTTATGTCACGATTCGATACATATCACGAAACAATATTATTACGATACTCCAAGACATATGATAAAAGGTTAACAAAAAATGTTACATTTAAGTAAAATGCTAAATTTGATTTTACATTGTGGGTGTAAATGAATAGGCTTGGACTTGGTGCTGGAAACCCAGGACAATGCACAGGACAATAGTGACAGCATATTAAAAATATTCATGATTCTGAAGCTGAAAATATAGAATTATTTTAGATAAATATGTGAGCACTCTGTCACTGACTAGATAAATAATGTGGGCCACTTTTTACTGGTAACATTAGACATTTGGCATTATCAGGACCCACAAATATTCCCCCATTGCATTATTATACATTATATTCAACATTATATAGTAGTTTAATGTAGTACTGACACTAAAACTGAAAACTTGAATTTTTTCTCATATACATATTGTCACTATCCATGATGCATATTGTTGCATTTTTTGCACTGTGACACAATATATTGTTACACCCCTAATAAACATGCAATGTTCATTTTACAGATTCAGTAGAGCCCAGTGCAGAAGAAACTGAATCTGTAGACCATCAAAGAGAAGACCCAAACCAACCAAACTCCAAAGACGAATCAAATGACATTTCAGTCCAGATAAGCATAGACACACTGGATGCACCCGGCACTGGATCGTATGCAACTACTGAAGAAGTGCAACTGAATGCAGGAGATGAGAAGAACACATGCAGAGCCTGTGGAAAAACCTTCACCTTCCTCAATAACTTGAGAAAACACCAGCAGAAGATCCACAGTGGAGAAACTCCTCACGCCTGCCAAGAGTGTGGAGAGCGTTTCGCGCGCAGACGCCTCCTCCAGATCCACCGGAGAATCCACAAGGTGGAAAAACCTCACAAGTGCGAGCTCTGCGAGAAGACGTTTCGCTTGCCAAACCACTTGAGGAACCACATGACGAGTCACGGTGACGAGAGACCGTTCACCTGCTCCACATGTGGCAAGAGCTTCACGTTGATGAGCATCCTCAGATCTCATGAGCGAACACATGGCGGAGAGAAGAACTTTGTGTGCCTGCAGTGCGGCTCCCGGTTCCTCACCAAATCTTACTTGGATTACCATCAGCGAGTTCACACTGGAGAAAAGCCATTCCCGTGCAAACACTGCGGGAAGAGCTTCGCTCAGAAGGGGAACCTCAAGGCACACGAAAGACTGCACACGGGCGAACAACCCTTCAGATGCGAGGACTGCGGAAAAACCTTTGTGCACTCAAACACGTTCAAATCCCACAAACAGCTCCACACGGGAGTCAAAGCTTTCTGTTGTGAGCTCTGCGGGAAGGGGTTTCGACGAGGAACGCATCTCAAGACTCATCTAATGTCACATTCTGGAGACAAACCGTTCAGTTGTGACGTATGTGAGAAGACTTTCACCCTCAAGGGCTCTTTGAAGACTCACAAGCTCACTCATACAGGACAGAAGGGTTACGCTTGTAACATCTGTAGTAAGCGGTTTACTCAGGCCGGTTCGCTGGGAAAGCACAGACGGGTTCACACCGGAGAGAAGCCGCATCGCTGCCGAAACTGTGGCAGGGCTTTCTCTCAAAGCAGCCACCGTAACCACCACTCCAAGGTTTGTCACTCTGGGACAAGAAGTTCAGCTAGCTCGAATGTGGAAGAGAACTAAACTAATACTCTTGATTAAACCCAACTGCGCCCAAATACTTGTGAGAATTTTCTTAGACGAACTGCAAGTTCTTGTTTAAGTTCTGGATAGGATCATTAGGGTGAATCTACGAAACATCATCCTTCCCTCGCACTTTGATTTTAAAATTAGGCTACAAATTATACTTAATATACATACATTTTTTGTCTTTATTTTATTTCTTTTTGATCATATTTTTTAAAGCAATTTTTTTGGAGATTTTTTGTTCTTTTTTATTTTAGTTACATTTAAATGTCTAGATTTGATCAATAAATAGTAAACAAATAGTAATGTAGTAATTTAAGCACACTCTTCACATTCTTTCAATTTCAAAATAACTCACTATTTCACACATAACCTTTTTAATTCAGCTTAAAATATCTTGCATTGGGAGTCTTTGCCGACCTCTTGAGGAAATAGAATAATATAACATGATATTTCAAGACTGCCACTAGATGGCCTTACAGTCTATGTGGAGCAAATGAGGTCCTAAAGTCAGTCTGCATGCAGATACACATGTAGACGTTATAAAATCATTTTTTGGTAAAGTTTTAGTTTGAATTGAGCATTTTCAGGGTTTTCTATGTGTACTGAAGAATTCCTCGCATTACATTCATTCCTATGGGGGTCAAATTGTTACTTTTTAAAATTTCAACCACAAAACTCCTTGAATCTGTTACATTTTTTTGTGTGTGTATTCGTGGTTCAAGTGCAGCATAAGTCCTAGGGTCTTGAACCCCCTGGCGAACACTGAAAATGATTTTCAGGTCAAAATAAAGCCTTTATATCCTCAAAAAATAAGTACATGTACAACTTGAAATGTAAGATACTTGTTATGTGACTGTCTCAACATTGTTAAAATAATGACAAAATAATGAGACTTCATTTTATTTATGCAAAATATAATTTATTTTGATGTAGTGAAATATCTAGAAAATATAAGATGGGAGGAAAATCTTTATTTCGAGAAACTTTGCATTCACTCACACAACCATTTTCTTCACACCTCACATTATTTCCATTATACAAGTTTAATGAGCAAATGCAAAGACAAAACATTGAAATATAATTGTTTTTCTTACATCTCAATTTTTTTTACCATCACCATGCTTATCACCTCAAGCATTTCAAACATTTTTGACAGACATTTCACCCATAAATGTGTAATATTAATAAGTTCAGTACACAAAACCATCATAAACGAGAGGGAGACTGATAATAAATAGCCAATTTTCCTAATAATGTTAAAAAATACACAAGATAGACCTTTACTGTACATCAACCTATAAATGCTACAAACCAATCAAAGTGTTACAGAGATTTTTTAATTAAATTAAAGTAACAAATGGTAAACCTTTAAGTTAGAAATAAGATCCATTAGTTTATCATTCAGAGGAATGTAAAAATTACTTGTATTTTTTCTTGTAAAGAGAAAAAACCCCAAGCACTCCCATGCACACCCGATTTATATACATAAGCGCAAAACAACAGGCAGACCAAAAGGCTTTACAAAATGTAAAAATAAGATTCAATAAACATTATAAATAAGTGTGAGCTGAATGGAATTGACCTGTATAACATGGTTTTTGAAACCATATATCCAGTGTGTCTGTTCACAGATGAATCAGCGTTCTTTGGTCTGTGACTGATGTTGGATCTGACCTGAGAACAGTCTCAGGCGTAATTGTTGTTGTGTTCTAGCCGGGCGACTATGGTGGACACCAGTCTCTCCAGCTGCTCCGCTCTGTGTTTGCCCGTCTGCAGAACTTCCTCGTGATTGGCTTTATCCTCGCTGTCGTAGTCCATTACCGCTTTATTAGTTATCAAAGACAGAGCGAAGACACGCATGCCACAGTGACGCGCCACGATCACCTCGTGAACAGTGCTCATGCCTACAACAGACAAAGCCTGGTTATTAAACTAGTTCACATTAGACAACATGTTATTTTTATTGCAATGTTACAGAAAGGTCACTATACAGTACAATAACTTATGGTGCGTTCACAATGACAGTGTCTGCACTCTCATTGGTCCCTGAATTTAACTTGATGCAAATGAGAAGTGATGCAGTTTAACTTGGTTACATTGACAACATTTTGCAGTGACTTGAAGTCATTCATTTTCAAACTTTGTCAGTGTGAACGCCTCTTTTGGCCTGTCGGAGAACTGCATAAATAAAATATTATAACGCTTTCTGATTGGATCGTAAAGGGTTAGTTCACTCAAAAATTAAAAATCATTTACTCGCCCTCATGTCGCCCCAAACCCGTAAGACTTTCGTTCATCTTCGGACACCAATGAAGATCTTTTTGATGAAATCTGAGATGTCTGTCCCTCCATTGACAGCTACACAACTACCACTTTGATGCTTCAAAAAGTTCATAAAGCGATTGTAAAACTAAAATGAACTAAGTATCACTTTATATGATGAACAGATTTACTGGTTCATTGGTTCTCACATGTCAAGTGAACATGTTTGAGCTTCCGTTTATCGTAACAGGGTTGATGAATGCTTACAAGTGAATAAAAGCTTCAATTCAATCTGTTCATCATATAAAGCGATCGAGACTCTACAGAAGATTTGGACTAAACCGCTCAATTCATTTGGATTAGTTTTACGTTCTCTTTATGAACTTTTTGAAGCCTCAAAGCCTCAGTTGTGTAGCTGTCAATGGAGAGACCGAAAGCTCTCAGATTTCATGACTAAGATCCTCATTTGCGTTTCAAAGATAACGACATGATGGTGAGTAATTAATGACAGAATTTAGATTTTTAAGTGAACTATCCCTTTAAGAGAGGCGTGACAGCTCTTACCGACAGCATCAGCTCCCAGCTTGTTCAACATGCGACACTCGGCGATCGTCTCAAACGAAGGTCCTCCTAGAACGCAGTAAACGCCCTCTCGCAGGAAATCACTGAAACCAAGCTGTGAACCCACGTCCAGCGCCAGCTGCTGCAGTTCTCGGTCATATGCGTCAGACATGCAGGGGAAACGTAAACCAAACCTGAAGAAAAAGCAATGTAAGTTAAAGGGATAGTTCACCCGAAAGTGAAAATTAGCCCATGATTTACTCACTCTGCGTGTATATGACTCTCTTCTTTCAGACGAATACAATCTGAGTTATATTAAAAATGTCCTGGTTCTTCCAAGCTTTATGGGCACTATTTTTTTTTTTTATGAAGTCCATACAAGTGCATCATATTCATCATAAAAGTGTCCCTAACGCCTCAGAGGGGTTAATAAATAAAGTGAAGCGATGCGTTGGTGTAAGAATAATTTGGCGTAAGTTGACGTGTGTGCAGCCGTCTGCCGGAAGCTAGTTATTTTAGTCGATAAAGTTTAAATATGGATATTTCTCTTACACCAACGCATCTCTTTGCTTCAGAAGGCCTTTATTAACCCCTTGGAGCCGTGTGGAGCACTTTTATTATGTATAGATGCACTTGTATCAACTTCAAAAAATAGTGCCCATTCACTGCCATTATAAAGCTTGGAGGAGCCAGGACAATTTTTAATATAACTCAGATTGTATTCTTCTGAAAGAAGAGAGTCATATACACCTAGGATGGCTTCAGGGTGAGTAAATGACGGGCTAATTTTCATTTGTGGCTGAACTATCCCTTTAAGGCTTGTATAATGAACAACTTCTACAGGAGTATGTGTGAAATCTCTGCATGTCTAAACAGCTCAATGGCGTGAGAGTGTTAAATATAAGTTATGCTTATATTTGCAGAAGCGCTGCAACACATATAAACATACCTTTCGTCGTTGGGTCCTGCCAGTGGGTTGTTTCCAGCAAATCCAGGCATGTTGAGATGATCTTTGATGATCATGATGTCGCCTACTTTATAGTCCTGGTTCAGACCGCCAGCAGCGTTGGTAAGAATCACGGTCTTCACCCCCAGAATCTTGAAGATCCGCATAGGCATCGTAATCTGCAACAGAACAATATTAGTTTGAGATGCTCAGAGGAACCTCACATCAGTTTACACGGACCAACTATTAAATACAAAAATGGCACTAATAAAACCAAGTACACAAGCATCTGATGGACATCTGGTCACAGCGTGCTTATTTTGGCGCTAAGGCAAGTTTTAAAGTTAATGCAAAACCAGCAAGTGTTCTGGACTTTGCATTTCATAGGGTTGAAGAGTTAATGCTTCAAATCACACACAGAACACAAACAGTTCAAACTAATTAGGGATTCAAATAAGGTCATTTGGCAATTAGACTAATCATGTGGTAAAGAGCAAAAATGGCCATGAAAAATCTAGGTCAGGGTTCTTTAACACTGTACAACTTGCGATTTCAGTGATATTAAAATACATAGAAATTGATACACATTGATACTTTAATCCAGCCGAAACTACCTCTCAGTCTAGCTGTTCGACTGACAAAAAAAGGCGATATTGTTTACATGGTATACGTTTTGGATGCGAGTATTGTGCTTTGTACCTTTTGGATGGCATATCCCTCATAGAGATGAAACCTTCCCTGCATGCAGACACATGGTATTCCCTTCAAAGTGCCAAACACCAGTCGACCTGCGTGACCGTGCACTGCACAACAGAAGCAAATGCACAGATTCAGTGACAAAAATAACAAGAGGAGTAATGGAAACCTCGCAAGGTAATATCTCACGCTCACCTGTACTTTGGGGGAAGTTGGGGATGTCTTTGTAGTTGAAGGCCACCGGGTCTTTGAACGCATTAGCCAGTCCACCCATCCCTGAGCCACACACGATGCCCACCAGAGGACGCACTGCAGTCTGGGACAGGAGCCAGTCCGCTGTGGCCTGGCAATCCTCAAAGCTGTACCTGCAAAGAGACAGTGGAAACATTTATGAGTCTACACACACGACTTTAACTAGCTCACTGCATTCTCAGCACACATTTTATGCTTGTCTCTGCCCAGAAGTCAAGTTAAAAACTAACCTATCCGATTCTGACCTGAGGCACTAACATGGACTAACCACTTTTTATAGTGTTTATAAACCACTTTTTCCACAGGTGTTATTAACCCAACATGGGAGGATGGCGTCCCATCCAAGAAACACTATCACTTAAAGGTATAGCGGAGGATTTTATTTTTCCGGGTGGGTAGTCTAAACTATTGGTCCACCAAAGTGTCAATCATTCTGGTGATGTGTTTACGTAAGGCCTCTATGCTCGTCCCTATGTAGTTTTGGCTTTCTGCGCATGCACACTTTCAGGTGTGTTATGTGTGATGAGTTACAGTTTCAGCCATTCCTTTGAAAATGGCTGAGGGTCGAAAGAGAAAAAAATGTATACGAA
Organism: Meda fulgida; assembly: GCA_030578275.1. NCBI lineage: Eukaryota > Metazoa > Chordata > Actinopteri > Cypriniformes > Leuciscidae > Meda > Meda fulgida. Next base: position 49,113,144 of record CM060622.1, read on the forward strand.
GTGTATGATAAGAAGAGAAAGGCCGCAGAATAGAGTGATTTTGGGTGAATATTTCACATGCTGGCGTGCGCTAAAGCACAGGTTGGGCTTCCCACTGACGCCGCAGTCGAGAAGATCCTACTAGACAGGTAAAGTTTGTCATGCTATTTGGAGAAATCCATTTAAAATCACTGCTAGTAAAAGTTGATGCAAGCTATGATTAGCGATGCTAAGGCGTTCCCTCTCGGAAGCAAATAGAGTGTTGCGCATGTGCATTTTAAAAAATTGGAGAGGGCGGGTCTTCACTAAAATTCGGAAAGATCCTCCGCTATACCTTTAAGTATCACTTTCAAAGTGTTGCTAGTTACTCTCTGCAGTAATAAGGTTTATTAGCAGCCGCTCGGTCACTTCAGACACAGCAGAGCAACTCAATGGCCAGAAAAATACACACTCATTTAAAACTTTGCAGAATATGCTAAAAATACTCAAGTTGCATGTGATGTGATTCTGATTGGTGCTTACACTGGCCAGACTCACAGCTGACAGTATTATCATATTAATCAATAAAGTCTAGATTTATTAAATCATGTGAGTATTTGTAGATTAGATAGACGTCATATAGGGTTTGGTTATACTTTTGTTTTGTTTTGAGAAGACATTTTCCACAACCTCCACTCAGGGGACATAACATTTCAACATAAACATATTAAATCATAAAGTAGGAATAGACATTGTCAAAAGACACTTTACATTCATCAAAAAATTTAAATTCCATCCTATTCCCCGGAGTCTGACACACTTTAACATCAGAAAACAAACTTGTATAGAATTGACTTACACAAAAGGCATATCGAATAGCATCTGCATATGTATTATGCATTATAAGATGCCAAGTACTATATTTGGCATCTTTGAATGGATTTGAATGGCTATGAAGCCTGCAGATCTCAAATAAAAATATCCTGGCAGATTTGAAACTTAAGCCACTTTTGGACACATCATCACTACTGTAATCTGAGTGGCTGACTCCTGAAATAAACTTTCTGTGACAGAGCAGCTTTCTGATTAACTATGGCCTTTGCAGTTCAGAAAACAGTAACAAAGTTATCATTTAAAAAATCAGTTTAGATTTCCAATTTAATTGTAGCAAATATACATTTTCTATACAACTAATTGTCAAAAAAATTAAAAGAATGTGAAAACAGTCCATGTCCAAAAAAATATAATATATATATTTTTTTATGCTTTCAAGTAAACACGTCAGTCCCTTTTCCAATGTTAGAATAATATACCATATAATTTACAACTAGTAGGCTAATGGTTGACCAATATTATTGGCTGAATAATTAAACGTGTCTAGACAGTAGGGTGGCAGGTTATATTGCATTTTTATTATATGATTGATATGTATGTGCGTATATGCGTTACGTATTTTACCATTTTATTGTAGAAAATCTACATTTTCAAAATAATTTCGATCCAATCAAAAGCCAAAATAGTAAAAAAAAAAAAAAACTATTTTTTTTTTAACTCGACCCCTTTCCATTGAATAATTAAAACCCGAAACGTCCTCTCAATATAACGGTACCGAAACGCGCGTGCACTGTAGTCCAGTTCTCTGGCAGCTGTTCAAGACGCGCACGCGCATCACCACGTGCTCCTCACTGCGACGATTCGGTTAATGCAATCTCACATCGATAATGACAGAATTAATGGATAAATTATGATAGATCAGCTTTAACTAAGCAACCCCCTGTACTATGGAGCCATGGAGAGATTTTATTGCATTCACCAACGAAACAGAATATTCAAACATAGGATACACTTTTAAAAGACAAAATAAACAATGGATCTGAAAAAAATAGATTAAGTTACCCAGTGCTGCTCTCAGGAAACATGTTTAAATCGCTGGTCAGATCCTTCACAAATACACAACGGAAATATCGATGTTTCTATAGCGACGGATACGGAGGTAACGTTAACTTATACGACGCACGACCAAGAAAACAAATAACGGAGATATAATTCAAACAAAGCCACGTTTAACGAGTCGCGACAGTCAATAATAACTCTTTAATAGTTCCTGAAGACCGGCTCGCGTCGCCGGTGTTTTATAGATCCTCTGTTTGTGCCACTCCTCCCTGCGTGCTGACGCAAATGAAAGTCCCGCAACACACACACCCCTGACCCAACGCCCGCTGACGCAACGCGACGCCCCCGGTCAGGGTGGGCCAACACGGGCTTAAACACGAGAAACAGCTGTCACAAAGGACGAGCACCTGATATACTGGAAATTGGTTTTCAGCTAGATTAGATTTATGGATGGTCGAACAAAACAAGTCATGCAAATATTAACACTTTTATGTGGGTCCTTGTCTTATTCAATCTCATTCACAATGATTTATAGCAACCTTAAACTATGGAAAGGCGCTATAAATAAAACGTATTCTTCTTCTTCTATTTAGATAATGAAATCGTGAACTTTATAGCCTAAACATTACGACTATTACCTTTTATCTTTGCCTTTGAATGAAAGCAGACCTATTGAAGAAGTGTGTGGTGCGTATCAACATCAACAATAACGCACGATACAAGGGTCGTATGGTGCCTTTTTACCATCATGAAATCATGTAGAAAATTAAACTAAGGTTTTAAAAGGATTTTTCCTATTTATAATATGTGGGTATGTAGGCTATTTTAAAACAGGCTATGCACAACCAATTAAAAAAAAGAAAAAAATGAAATGTTGTTGGAATCTATCATATTTTGACCCAGTTTGACCAGTCCTGAGTCAACATTTCAGAAATGCCAAAGTAAATAACAAGTCAAAGAATTCAGTTCTCCAACATTCCCCTTATTTACTAGCCTGGCTGACGCCAGACCCAATTCTCGTTGAGCCTTGGGTCTGGGAACCACATGTACATTTTCTCGTATTTGAGGCGTGGTTTACGATTGCCCGGCGCCGTTTATTGGGTGCTCAGCATGTCTGTCAAATGCGCCTGTACGTAGCTCATATGCAATCGTTTCAATTATACCAGATGACGTATGTAGAGCGACAGAAATTAGACAAGGAAGAAGACGATGGGTTAGATATTTTTGTGTAAACAATGACGTTCAGCGACTATTGCCGTTTGTGCAAGATAAACATGCGGTAGCTTCGCGTCTGCTGCCATGTTGAATCCATAGAAATAAACAAACTGCTTCGGTGTGTCGTATAGATGTCGTCATCGTCTTGCTCCCTCCCCGTTCTGTGATTGGTTCCCTAAATGAGGCGAAAATCTGGCCCATGGTATCCATACTGCCTTTCAGCGTGAATAAAATCGCGCTGCGGGAAGGCAGCATGGGGAAACCCAGACTACTCATTTACCCCAAGTTGTTAGAATGGTCTAGCACACGTTTATTTAGGCCTAATCTAAGACCAGGACCAGCCAGGACACCTCAGGAACAAAGTTCATGACCTACGACCTGTCTCAAACATATCACATTAGATAGAAGTATCCTATTTATATCAGCACCTCACTTCCTACATATGATCATGTCCATCAAAACAGTCTCAGAGCCACCAATGAAGAAGAATGTTTTCCAATAATGATTAATTTATGCGATCACCTATTTCTGTCATTCTGTAACTGTGGCACCGAGACTGGCATCCTTTCAGTTCATTACATCACTTATTCTGTTTTTGATGTAGCTGTTGTTGTGATCAGCACGTACACACGTGACTGAATGGGGAATCGATAAGCATATTTACAGCCTCACAGTGAAACTAAAATATATTTAAAATGCATTCATTTAATGCTAAGTATACTATTAATACATTTTCATATTAATATAAATACCCTGCAATGGGATACTAAAATTGGTATACTTCAAGTCTGCTACATTGGAAAAACAACTTTTGTACTTAATGTACTTTATTTAAATAGTGCTGAGGTCCAGGTAAAGACACACTTAAGTATATTAGATTGTGCTAAAGTGGAACTAAACTTCAGGTACACTTTAAATATCTTGCATTTAAAGACTGATATATTACAGAGATCAAATTATCCTTACTAATAGTGATATTGAACACAATTTAGCATTAAAATGAAGAAATGTGCATTGTGCAATAAAGTACTCCAAATAAAGTTTAATTATAATATTTATTTCAGTAAGTCTCAACTGACGTGTCAGTAAATATGAATGGATTTGTAGTATACTTAGTATGAAATAAATATATTTTAAATGCATTTTGGTTTAGGTTTTTCTGGTATAACGCAAGGCCTGTTGAAGGCTCTTGTTTTCGTCAGTCTCAGTTGTGACTCCACCCAAAACACAATGAAGAGACGAGCATGTGTGGAGCTCAGATGACATGTTATGGTATTTCCTTGAACAAGCTGACACGCCTGCATCCTGTCCAATCGCGTGGCCTCTCTGGATCATAATGCCACAAAACAATCGAGCCTTTTCCTCCAGAGCCCTTGTAGGAATCAATAAAAATGTTCCCATGGCTGTCACGATGCCAAGTTCATTGAGCAACACGTTCTGCAGAACAAGGCCAGGGCAGGGGGCCTTGTCATTTCTCACTTTTATGATCTGAAGCGATTAAACATTATTTGAAAGCCTGACATCTAAACACTGTCTGAGCAAAGTCTACATAACATGATATTTTACTCCATTGCAACTGCGTTTTTTGGCTTCTTTTTTAGTTTGAAGAAGCTGCTTTAATCAGTCTTGAATGAACACATGAATCTTTATGCAACAAACTGCACAGATAATAACATCCTCGACGGCAGATAATTGCAAAGTATACTCACTTCAGACTCAAGTGTGTGCATGAAAGTCACATGTGTCGTCATCAGACACAGCGACCCCATCATTCTTAATGAGAGAGAGTGTGTGCGGTATGTGTGTGTGTTTAATGGTTTAGTTTTACTTCTCTGAGCCTGACTAACTGCCACACACACAAGAATATGCGGTTTTATTCTCCAACACAATGGCGTAGATGCAACATTTGAGAAGAGAAAACCGTCATGTCTGTAACTCGGTATATATGAGACTCACAGATCTAGAATGTTCTGGCCAGTTGCATATACTTATGCTAAGAACTAGTTTGCCCAACTAACTATCTTACTTTTTCAATTCAAAAGATCCCGATCTTATGCAACGGGCCACTTTGCTTCATCTTTGACCCCGTCTGATTATGATCTACAGATTGACACACAAGCACAAGACTGCAGAATCTGTGGAATCGTTTTGTCCTGCACCAAAGCACTGGATTTATTGAAGGAAGAGTTAGGAATTAAAACAGCCCAGTATGAGTCACGACCTTTAATGTGTTGCTTCCTGAAGTGATGTTTTTGTGTAATATGCAGTCGAGTAAGAATCTTCTGTATGGGTTCTATTTAGCACCATAAAGGGTTCTGTAAGCTTAGTTCATATAACTTTTTAGGGGTTCCCATCAATTGATGGATTTAGTTTTAATTCATTCATTTTGTTTTCATTTTAATTACATTTTTATAAACATTTAAACCACTCACATTCACTAAGCAAATTCACAAACATGAATCATTTAAGACATTTCTCATATAGAACCTTTTTGGCATGAAGTGTTCTTTAAAATTGAGTCAAGAACCTCAGCGTTCCATATAGAACTCTATAGAACATGTTTATAAAGAGTGATGTAGTGGGACTGTGAAACACAGATGAATGTGTTTTAAAATGTTATGTAATGTGTGTTTGGGTCAGTTTAACTGCAGAAAGTGACAGCCAAACGTATTTGGACTCAGACCAAAGCAAATGTAGACTTAACCTCAGTTTTCTCTCACAGTACTTTGTGAATTACTTTTTAAATGTTGAACTTCCTGTGCAGCAAACACACAGAGCTTTAGTATAGACGGGTACAAAAGTCATTGCTGAACTGCTTCTGTTTGGCATTTTTGTGAATTTAATATAGAATATTTGAAAACGACTTCTGGCACCTTTAGAATAAGAAGAGGAAGAACATTATGAGGAACATATGAGGAAATTTAGGACTTTATAAAAGTGATGTAAAAGGAAAGGGGGTGTAACTGCTAGCGATCAAGTGTTATCTTTCTTATTAAACTTTTTCCCATGAAGCTATAATGTTTTCCAGATGATGTTGTTGTGCATCATCAGCGTTATGAGAAATTCTCCGCTGAGTCATCTACTGCCACCTACTATCAGAATGTGGACACTGTGCCAACATTTCCCTTCTAGAACAAGCCATCACTCCTTCCTTATCTCTCTTATCACCCTTATAAGAAACAGAGGGATAACAAGAAAAATAAATAAGACAGGAAATGGGTGATAAAGATAAGTTTTATCAATAAGGCATTATTTTGTGTACATCATAAAACACTTAGACTTGGTCAACAATGGAAACTAGTTGGGGTTTACAGTTTTGCAACAAATCTATTATGAAACTCAGGCCATCACAAGAACACAGCATTTTAGCATTTCTAAATTGCAAATGCAGACACATTTAGCACATATTTAGGCCAAGGCCCTATACAGGTCAGTCAACGCACAGCACAGATGAAGAGAAGGAACTGTGCGTGCCGCCAGCAATTGGCGCATCCAGGGGGTGGTGTGATGATGGTGGCGTTTCGTATCACTTTGAGAATAAAAGTGAATGTCCTGCATGTCCCTCCCTCAACTCTGAGTTTAACAGACTGTTTTCTTCGATTACTATTGCACAACGCTTTATGCTTTTTGCAAGTCATTCTAAGTTTAGGGATCGGTTGGGTTGCAGATGTAATGAACACACTCAAAGACAACAATCCAATTGTTCAACTCTAAAAGGGCTTATTCATTCACAATAAATAGATACTTTGCCTTAAAAGCACGTTGCATGACTTTCTTCTATCCAAGCAACTGTTTTGCATTGAATCAAAGCAGAAGGTTAATATTATCAACAAGGTAGATGCAATGTTAAAAATGTCCATTACCGCTGTCGTAAATAATTTAGCCTACCATCGCACGCACGCTCGCTGTTTATCCAGCACCGACTAGAAAGAACGATGTCCACAGACAAGGTAGAATATGTTACATGATTACATAAAAGTATGATGTATTGTGACATCAGAAACGAAGAAAAACTAAATAATGACTATTGTAACGCTTGACGTAAAGCAAGTCAAATTTGTAGTTTTCTTATGTCTCATTTAGACTACAGAAACGCGACCCGATCTGGCAAACTTGTATAGTGTGTTAGCACATAAATGTGGTTATAGCAGATATAGGACCGCAAAGCGAATCCAGAAGTGCCTTTCACCCTGTTACAACTTGATGAACCACTGATAAGATTTTGGATATTTTAAGGTAAAAATGTTCCATAGTGTTGCTTTAAAGGGCACCTATTATGCCCCTTTTCACAAGATGTAAACTAAGTCTCTGATGCCCCCAGAGAGTGTATGTGAAGTTTTAGCTCAAAATACCCCACAGATCATTTTTACAGCATGTTAAAATTGCCTCTTTTTGGGAGCGAGCAAAATACGTGTTGTTTTTGTGTGTCCCTTTAAATGCAAATGAGCTGGCCCTTTCAAGAAGAGGGCAGATCTTTAAGAGCTCGTGCTCCGGTACGCACTGAAAATATGAAAACAGAAACTCTTAATAGCAATGTTCAGTTCGAACCGGAGTCAGTCAGTCAGACAATAATGCCTACAGAGCCAGCGAATGCTGTGTGGAGATAAAACAGCTATAGTTTTGTTTATTTACAACTTATTTTTCATCTTGCTTGTATTCACTATTAGTACAAGCCTGTTGTAGCAGAGTTGACCCTGTCCGAAATTTTATGAAGTTTATTGTACTTCACACAAAAGATGAAGCGTTCGTTTTACTCTAGAAAATCACTGTATAAGAGCTGAATAAACACCGTATAAGAAGTGCTCATTTAAGTCTAATCCATAAACTCTCTCTCTCCCTTTCATTATCATCATCATACACAGCGAATTACACAAAAACACTTGTTACAACTAACAGTAAACAAATAAATACAGACCGTTTCAGTGGGTGCTTAATAAACTGGTCAACTTTATATCCGTAAAACAAATCTGATGATGAACTGTAATAACGCTCTCACTTTCATTACTGCCGTGACCAGTATCGATCCGGACTGTAAGATCACTTTTTAGCAAAGCCTGCTTCGTACCTACCCGTGTTCACAAAGCAGTGGTGTAAAATGATTCGCTTGAGCATAAACGCATTTAGACATTGGGGAGAACATTCCCTTCAAAAACAATAGTAATATACTGCGTCTTCAGCGGCTCAGATGTCGGAGTAAATGACGACTGCGATGTTCATTCTTACATCCAACAAAACAGCTCAATCGCTTAGAGACCTTCTCGACCACAGCTGACTGTGTTTAGCTCACCCAGGGCGGGTCTATGCTAATACTGCAGTGTCAGTCAACCGTTGTGGGCGGGGCTTGTGCAATGTGACATCACTCTGCCTACAATCTGAAAACGAAAACGCTTGTTCTGAGACAGTGCTTATGATTTATGGGGATTTAAAAAAGAGGAGTGGGTGGATTTTTATCATTATAGGGTGGCTGTGTACACACACTGCTAACACACATTTATGTTCAAACACCATGTAAAAGTGAATTTTGCATAATAGGTGCCCTATAACATCAATGATGCTGAACACCGCTGGTGCTCGACAACAGCTTGGACATGCAAACACTTCGTATTCTCTTCTTTTGTGCTTCATTGGAGAAAGAAAGTGAAATGGATAACAGAAAACACATTGAACTTTTCGCTGTGTTAACAAGAACAGAGTTTTCTCTATTAGTCAACAAAGAAGGGGACATTGACGTTGCTCGTGATGTCAGAGGTTGTACATGCTCTCGTTTTTCTCTCAGACATAAATTCAATCTTTGTAGATCAGAGTGAGTTATGTGAGAATCTCCCTCCAGTGTCATGTGTGAAACCGGTGACATCCACAAGAGTGAGCTTGAAGGCCTTTATTGTTGTAAGTAATGTGCTCCTGAAACTGAAAATCAGATGAGCTATTTGAGGGGACGTGCCGTTTCACATTAGGTGTAACAAGTTGAGGACAAAATGCAAACCTGTCCGTGTCCTGCACGAGAAAGAGAGAAAGTAGTTATACTGAGAAAAGCAGATAAAAGACATCTATCGTCTGATTCTTCGTGTGAGAAATCATCTTGCTGCCTTTTCCTTTCAAACAGTGAGCTGTTTCAGGCTTTCAGGAAAAAGAAGATACATTCTCCTTGAACTCATAATTAGATGAGTGGACACGTGTCATCAATAATGTGGAGGAAACTGCAGAACAAACCTAAAAAGACATGCAGATTGTAAATGTGAGTTCTTTATAACATTAAGTCAGGCCAGTTTTATATATATAGAACTTTACAAAATGTACATTGCTTCAAAGCAGCTTTACATAAAAATACTGAAGTGTTAATGTCTGAAATGAACACGTATTAGCATACAGCTAACTGATGGCAGCTGATTATTGGTTATTGAGACGAACAGACTAGATCTCAGTCACTGTTTTCTGCCCTGATAAATGCTATAAAAAAGACAGTCATTAAAAAACAAGGCTTTGAATGTGTTGGAATGAAGAGCATCTTATCAGGGTTCTGTGAAGGGATTGTCTTATGGACTGTGTTACAGCAAGATTCTTAATCTTAACATAAATCATAACAGCTTTCAGCTCATGCATTTGACATAATTTGTAATGGAATAAAAAAACTGGTTAAAAATTACTCATGTTGTTCCAGAACTGTATGACTTACTTTCTTCAACTGAACCAAAAAGGAAACGTTTTGAAGAACACAATTCTACTGAAAAACAACAGTTTGATGTGAAGAACAGTAGTCATCACTCACTGATAATAAGCTACTGCATTTTGCATATTTTACACCTCAGTGTTTCACCTCTTTGATCCCAATTCAGGTTAAAAAAGTTAAATATGAGCAAAGCCCCTTGTTTTTGAGTATATACTGTTTTTTAAAAATAGTATGTTAAGCAATATGCAACATGCAACCATACACATGATACACCTTACTGAGTTGCATGTATAATTCATGATATTAGTTAGCTATTTTCTCATTTATTTATTTATTTAGTTTTTTCCCCTGCATTTTTGTGTAAAAGAGTCAAACTTTTCAGTGTGATCAAACATTTTGTAAAAAAATAAGCAAACAAATGAATTTAATTCATTTAAAATGCAAATTGCATAAGATGCATTGTATACATATCGCAGAAATATAGTAAGCAGTTTGTTAGTGTGCTAATACAAACATAGCCATGGTCACACCCTATGTCGAAGTCCTCTTGATTCTGTCTATACTGGGGATTATTTGTGCAGTACCGCCCTCTACTGGAGGTTTTCATTCTTAGCTCTTTCTGAGCTTTTCAATGAAGACCAATTTTGTTAAACTGCTTCAAGAGGAGAAATCCGAACCAGCCAGGCTGTTGATGCATAACATGTCCATGGACTTTTTAAATACACTTTTTAGGGAAATAATGTTTTAGGCGTTGTCACTGTTGTTGTTTTTCACCACTAGCCTGCAAGTCATAAAAGCTGCTTGAACAATTATACAATAATTAGCAAAAAACTGTTTATAGAGTATTGCATGTCACACCACAGAGCATGTGTGCTTTCCAAGTGTTAATGCCAAGTTGTCAACGATACCCTAATGTCAGAAAAACACAGAATGCATGACAAAAGCTTATGATGCAACATTGAACATTTACCCCGGTTTAACAGACAAGGCTTAAGACTAAAATGCATGTTTGAGCTGTTTTATCTTGACCCGATATATCTTAAAATATGTCAGTCATTGTTTTGTCTCAAGATGCTAATGTTTTTGTAGCATGTTTTAAATGTCCTAATTGAACTAAGGTCTAATCCTGGCTTAATATAAGCCCAGTCTGTGAAACCAGGCCATGGTCTGTTAATATTACAGAGAATGGACACCTACCAGTTGGAAGGGTCTCTTTACAGCCACAGGAGGGCTCTAGAGCGAAGCGTTCCTAAGAGACCAGGAGCTGATCGCAGGAATGGAAGAACATGAGGAGAATCCTTTGGCTGAACCAGAGGCCAGCTGTGAGTTACAGGAGTTAACAGTCAGAGCACCGATTATTACCCTAATAAAACTTCCCTCGCTGATTGTCCAAATAAAACTTTCCTGACTAAAGGCATAAAACTTCAGAGAGCGGCTCCCTCGGACAGAAGATGGGCACCGCGATCCCATCCTAATGGTTTCCTCTTTCTGTGAATAAAAACCCTGAATGAAAGAGTGTGTGTGCGTTTGTGAACTGGACTAAACGCATTGAAACTCACTGTAAAGTTCATCTTGGGAAGTAAGCTGACCTGCAGAAAGGGTATGATACTGAATTGAATATCAACGGCTCAGAAGGGGACACTTGAGCGAGAAACAGAGAGAGGGACGGAAGTTGAGTAGGAAAAAGCAAGTGAACCATGTGTTCAGTAAACAAACGGAGTGTGATGCCAGAGAAAAGGGTCAACAAAGAGAGGGAACAAGGAGAAAAAAGCCTCTTCCGACAGAGCCAAAAGGAGTCCTGGCCGACTTACTTCACCTCTGCTTCCTTTTGCGCCTCATTCGGTTCTTTTCCATCCATCCTTTCTTCGCTTGTTTATCTACATCCTCTCATTTGCATCTTACATCCCTAACCGGGTGATTCAGGTTGATTGAGACACTTTTTCTCAACACCTCAATGGCAAAAAGTGTTTCAATCAACCTGAGAAGCTAGGCTACTTCATTTAAGTATATATATTTTTAAATGTAGCTATTTATGTCGATAAGGGTAGATTTCATTCTTAAGTAGTGAGGTCTTGATTTCGTTGATTCTCAAAATAAATATAGAAACTTACCCTACCTCAGGTTCTTTCTGGCCCAGGAAAATCGCGCGCTTTGGCAGATGGGCGGGAACTCGAGATTGATGCGCGTGTGAAAAAGAGTCCCGCAACTGTCGTGCCGTCGCGTGAGGATTAATGTGTCTGCTCTGTCTATAGGGCACCCGGTAAATTTAACTTACGCCACAACAAGCTTTGCTGCACGTTGTCCAGCCTTCAGAAATAACCTTTAGAGTGTAAATAATTAAATTGCATTAGTTGGTATGACAGCCACTTGTTGTTCAGCCTAGTTGTTAGATGACGCCACAAATAGCCGTTCAACATAAACCGCTACAGAGCTTTTATGTGTGATGGATAACCTTATTTTCAAAAACTTTTGTTATATATATATATATATATATATATATATATATATATATATATATATATATATATATATATATTAGTGCTGTCAAACGATTAAAATATTTAATCGCGATTAATCGCATTAATGTCATAGTTAACTCGCGATATATCGCAAATAATCGCACATTTTTATTTATTCGAAATATCTCTTGATTTCTTTTTGTCCCATTATTTTTTTTTCTCATTTTAATGCTCTTATCAACATGGAAAAGTGGATCGGCTTGCTTTGTGCAAATGTTTTTTTTTTATTGAAAATAACTTTGGCATATACTGTGTTCAATTTCACACTAACATTCTCACTTGGAGCAAATAATCTCTCACACGATGTAACGCTGTCCATCAATAAAAGGGTTAAAGAAATACTGACGAGGACCTGATATTGACAAGGGGGCGGAGAATTCGCGTCAGCTGTGTGTGTGTGTGTGTGTGTGTGTGTGTGTGTGTGTGTGTGTGTGTGTGTGTGTGTGTGTGTGTGTGTGTGTCCATCAAGTGATATTTCAGACTGGACGTGCTGCGATGATAGCTCAGTTCACAACGACAAAACACACAGATCACTTTGGTCTTGTCAATGGAACCATTTGGCAACTTTTTAAAAGTAAACTTTCCATTCAGAATCTTATTGCCATCCATTTCGGCGTCTCGCGCTCGTCATCCTCTCAAAACGTAAAGTTAACCCAGCCTACTTCTACTTGGCCGGATCGCAAGCCCAGACAAGTGTGTGCGCGTGCCTGTTGTTTTCGGTCTAGCTAGATCCGGTGTGGTGTTGTAGTTTAACTTTCAGACAGGACGAAGAATGCGCAGCGTCAAAAGTTGAACTATTTCGAACTTAGACCGTGGCGTGCGCGCCACTGCGCTTGCGCTTTGGTCGACAAAGCAACAAAACGTCCTCGCGCGGCGCAACTTAAGCCATTGAAATCATGATTGAAATGAATGGGTTTCATAGCGCAGCGCCGCGCATGCCGCATCCTGTTGCAAAAGCATGTAAAAAACTACAAAGTTTGCTAGGCCAAAAAGAACGTTAATCTCGCGATAAAAAAATTGACGCCGTTAAAATGGGTTTGCGATAACGCCGTTAATAACGCGTTTAACTGACAGCCCTAATATATATATTATATTATGTAGGCTAATAGGCCTAATGTGTATTTATATATATATATATATATATATCTATATATATATATATATATATATATATATATATATATATATATATATATATATATATATATATATATATATACACATTAGGCCTATTAGCCTATATATATATATATATATATATATATATATATATATATATATATATATATATATATATATATATATACACATTAGGCCTATTAGCCTACATTGTCTGCTGCCTCAACTTCAAATCAAGCGCGAGGCCATTTTTACGTTTTTGCGAATACATTCCGACATTTTATAGCCCCCCCCCAAACAAACAAACAAACAAACAAACAAACAAATATGTGACATAAATTATCTCGATCTTTAACATTTAAATTTCTTTTATCCAATCACAATTCAATATAAATCAAAATTTCCTCCAACAAACGTTGGGTTGTGTGTGAAAATTAGACCTTATAACCCATTAGCCCTTGTCCCATTCAACTTCTATTATTTAGCCTACAGACAAGTTTTAATTAGAAAAAATGAATAAATAAATATCTTGACCCTAGTAGGCTATTTCTTAAAAAAAAAAAAGTAAAAAAAACCAATCTCCTCATTATGCTTAAATTAAAACATTAAGTAGGCTACACTTTTAATAGGCCTACATTTTTTGTTTGCTTTTTATTATTTTAGTTGTAGTGTTAGTAATACATAGTAAAATAAATAAATAGTAAATAAAAGTGTTAGCCTACAACATACAGGCTTGCTACCTAATAATTGGTCATTCTTTTTCTCTGCCCCTTTCCGCGCCTCTTTTCAAAGGTTTGCACCTGTTTTCTGCGGACTTGGATCGACTTCAAAGTCATGTCAATTTAAAAGTCGCAAATTCCGCTGGGATAAAGAAATAAAGGGGAATGAATCAATCGCCACAGAACAAATTCAACATCCGAGGTCGCATGTATAAATAATGAACTTGTCGCCCGAACAATAGCAACATACAGTTTGTTCATTTCGACATATTTAAATCAAACAGAAAAGTTGACAAAGGCTGAACAGCGGAGGAGCTCAACAAGGGCTCTATTTACAGACGGAGGAGGAGGAGCGGAGGGCCACTGAATTAATGAATTAAATAGTGCTGAGGCGCTGAAAGTACGTATTTTCATCAACAATGAAAGGCAGGACTGAGACGAGAGGCGAAAGTTTTCAGATAGAGCTGCTAACAAAACTTATTGAGCAGTTCCACTTAAGACAAGACAAGAGATAGAAAGAGCGAGGAGGATTGAGAGAGAGAGAGAGAGAGAGAGAGAGAGAGAGAGAGAGAGAGAGAGAGAGAGAGAGAGAGAGAGAGAGAGAGAAGAGAGAGAGAGAGAGAGAGAGAGAGAGAGAGAGAGAGAGAGAGAGAGAGAGAGAGAGAGAGAGGAGGGCATTACATAATAAATCGGTAACATTCGACCGGGACGAGCACCGACTGACACTTAACTTATTACTAGGGTCGAACCGATTATATATATATATCTATTTTTTTTTTTTTAGCTTGATCGGTTGCATGATAGTTTAGGTAGTGCATTTAAAAAAATAGTGTTAATAGTATCAAATTTGTTTATTGAATATTAACATGTAGAATTATGAGACCTCCGCTGCTTGCCGCTCTCCTGGCGCGGATGATGATGATGTTGACAAAGTTGTCAGGCACGCGCTTATCTTCATTCTGAACGCCTTCTCAAACTATCCTCTGATGTGTCCCGAAATAGGAAAACAGGAGTAAACTGTTGCAAATCACAAATAGAGCTCAGCGTTCAAGTCCTCAGTTAAAGGTAAGTGCTGAAGTAAACCTTGTGAGGCCTAGCGGTTGTGTGCTGAGATTGTGTTCATCTTTATGAAGCCATAATGCCGTTTATTTGAAATATGTGCAGTTTTGAATCCAACAACATTTCTCATTCTCAAATAAGTCAAGAGATTGAAGAGGATCCTTGCAAGGTAGATAACTCCATATGAGACCGTTGAAACAGGTGCATCTCAACAATGATTGTTCATGTAAAATCATACATCATTGATAATAACAATCAGGGTGAAAATGTACAGATAGTAGGCTTTAATGTTTTGAATATTAAGTTGTTTAGCCTGCTGACTGGTTGTTCAAATGTCCTGTTACATGTTTAATTAGTCATTTAATTAGCTAAAATTAGGCATTTTCTCTTTATATTTGTCAGTATTAGATTGTTTTAGTTTTGTTTGAGTTTGTATTCATATTTTAATGCAAAACATGTTAACCCTAAATAACAATGTGTTTTCTTACCTTAATGTTTATAAAAAATTGTCTGTGAAATTGAAATTTGCAAATACCTTTTTATTTTTATTTATTATTATTTTGCCTGGTATTGGTTTTGGTCTTATTGAATGCATTTGTCTGCAATGAAACAACACTTCAGACATTTAAATATCATGGTTTTTGGTAGCACTTTATTTTACAGTCCTGTTTCCCACAATGTACATTAATTACAGTAATTACAATAACTGTGTAATAACTAGGAACTAACCCTGAACTACCCCTTTCTTAGGGAAGTACACTGTAAGTACACATACTGTAAAATAATAGGAAACAATTTTAAAGTGTCATTGTTACAGTGTAATTTTACATTTAATTACTGATCCATGTAATAATGCAAAATTTATTGTTATTACTATAAGTATGTGAAATATGTAACAAGGACACTGTAAAATAAAGTGTTACCAAATAATGTGCAACCTGTTTTCTTTAGTAGATTGTAGATGGATTTATAACTAGAACTTTCAGTGTTTAAAGCTTTTAAATTCAATTTACAGTTACAGTTCACTCAATTAAATAACGCTGCTTCTGTTTCATGAGCTGTAGAGAAATAACATTTACTGATGCAGAGATATAAAAGAGGAGGCATATCTGCCACTATCAAGTCATTTCATAGGCTTTGACTGAAACACAACATTGCGTGGGTCTTTTCTTTTTTTTTTTTGTTCTTTCAACTGATCTGATACGCTCCCCATGGCTCTTTCTGGCAAACACCACAACTGGCAAAGTTTTTTGATTTCCTCTTTGGACTGTTTTTTCCCCCCTCATTCATTTCAACCTGGTTATTTTGGAGATTTAAACCAAGCTATTAATGAAATAAAAAGACCAGACTGCGTGCATAGAGATAGTGTGCAACAGATCTGTTCATAGAGATAATGCATCAAGGAAATGGTCAAGAAGATGTTGATCTGTTGAGTGTCTCGATGTGTTTTTTGTTGGAGTGATTTCCAGAACACTTTGCACTGGATCAAAGACGTCAAGCACATTTTAACTGTGACTGAGATTTGGATTGCATCTGGTGAATAGAGGAAAGTAAAAGTTTGCACAGCCACAGAATACTGATGAGAGACTTTAATATCGGTCTGTTTTTCGGTCTGTCCATCTCTCAATGTCATTCCTTCCTCTCTCTCTCTCTCTCTCTCTCTCTCTCTCTCTCTCTCTCTCTCTCTCTCTCTCTCTCTCTCTCTCTCACACACACACACACACACACACACACACACACACACACACAGTGTTGTATTTTTCAATGGTGGCTTTTGTCTCTTTCATCTCATCTCCGAACAAAAGGATTCTTGTGTATACAGGACAGGGAGTGAGAAAGAAAGAGATTGAGGAAGGAGAGGAAGAGTGACAAAAAAAGTCAAAGACAGTTTGTAAACTGCGCAGTGAAACTATCATGGCTTCTTTAAGCGTGGTTTTTGACGCTCTCTGTGAAGTGTCAGCACACATCAGTGTGTGTTTGAGGATAATGATTCTGGACACGCCTCCTTATTCTGTTTTGCACATTGTAGGACATCAATAAAGTAATACAATAACAAATTGAAACATGCAAATGCTGACAGAATTCTCTGGTCCCTATTGAAGGAGTTTGCATGTATTCTGGACACTTTATATTCATAGTAAAATATTCATGCGTAGGCTAAATGTACAGGCATTTATTTATGTCTTTAGATCAAAAGGTCTTTGAGAGCATGAGAAACACACATTCAGTGTCTGCTGTATGTACTGTACTTGTGTGCGCACGTGTGGGCGTACTCGCCGGAGTTCAAAGGTCAGCTGTGTGTACACGCCGCTCATAACACGTGTCTCGGTCTCGGCCGGCGTTAGTATTCAGAGCACGGAGAGCCAGACAGATACCTATTCATTCTATCAGTGTGAGTCCAGAGAGAGAGAGAGAGGTCAAGAGAGGGGAGAGCGTATCAGATCGCCCTGGTACTCATTCATTTCATTTATTTATTTTATTTGGTGCGGAAGGCAGAAGCTGAGTGAGCCTAAACAACCACTTAGACATTTGAACGAGAGAGGAAGATCGAGAAGAGAGGGAGATTGAACATAGTGCATGAATGGGAAGTCAGTCCTTGTGTAACCTCACTAAGATATCGCCGCTGTCCGTGTCGAACATTTTAGAGGTTGATCTTTCATATTTCAGGAGACTCAATGGAGTTTTTGGTTATGCTTTTGTTTAAATATTAACTCTGTATTTGCAGTTTGTCCTAAAATTTACAAAGGAAGCATATGATTCAATTATTTGACATCCAATAATTAACATGTAAGTGTATAAAAGCCATAAAAAAAGGCAGCGGCTATTAAACATAGTGAAAATAGAAATAGATTCTATTTCCAATAAAATTATATTTAAAATATGTAAAAAATGCATTTTTTTCTTTGCAATAAGTGTAAATAGTTAGATGCTATTTATACTTATAAATAGTGGCAGATACTATTTGCACCTCAGTATTGTTACACATTAAACGGTATGGAATACTAACATAGTGTAAATTATTATATTTATTAAAATGGATTTATTATTAATTTCATGCCGCCTTATTGGGACAATAAAGCCCTCCCTAGACCTAACAACCACAACTGATAAATATTTATCAAATTATTATCAAATATTTCATTTTTATTGAAAATAAATGGCTTTCAGATCTGATTTATGTTGGGAAAAGGGAGTAAACCGAGTTCAGAAAAAGACGGATTCGAACGCGGGTCGATTTGCATCAAAACTTTCTGTCACACTAGCCAATCCAGCATTTTTGTATCTTATGTGGGCCAATCAGACGTCAGTGGGCGGAGTCAGTGTAAATAGCCTCTGCCAACAAGCTAAATACTATAAATAGACACTCAGTAAAAATTAATTTATATCTGCTCATACCATTGATCCTGTAAGAATTTAATGAGCCAAATAAATGTATATTGTGTTTTTCACAACACACATTGTTTCAATGCAGCTTTACAGAAAGAAATGAAGGTAATGTTTAAGATGCCTTAGGGTTTCACACATTACAGTCACATTTAGCAGTTTACAGCGGGGCAATTTTTTTTTTGCAATGATACAAGTAGTCAAGCAGTTGAGTTTTGCTATATTGCTTTACATGAGGTTACTGTAAAGTAACATGCATGCAGGTAAAGTTAGACATACTTTATATAAGGCACTGGGTGATGTTATAATTTTAAGATACTCATATATACATATATATACTCATATTAAGGTTTCAATTGATTGCAGAATAGGAATCTCCTGAAGCACTAGAGAAGACCGGCAACTCTTTTCTTAGGAGAAACACTTTTCTCCATCATTTTCATATCAGTGTGTTTGAATCAGCTGGTGTGTTGGTGTTTTTTTAGTGGATGTATGAAGTCAGTTCTCCACAAGTTCACGCAGTTGTCAAAATTAATATAAATAAATAAAAGATGACACATTATGCCCTTTTACACTAACTAAAGATTACATATTTTATTTCTTTTAATTATATGATAATTATATGATCAGTAAGTTATGACAACATGTGTTTTTACATTGCTTTAACTCATAAAAATAAGTTAAGCAATTTACACAGTTATACAAGATTCAACTCATTTTTTACAGTCAGTTTAATGTCATTTAAGTTGAAATTACTTAAACATCCAAGTTGGTTCTACTTGAACTTTTAAGGCAGAAACTTTATTTTCCTGTGTGCATGTCATGTAACCAACCATTAATTGACGTCTAATTAGAGAACAGTGGACATGCAAATGTGTTGTTAAATTATTTAAATATTAATCTAAAATCTCATGTATTTAAAGAAGCTAGAGAGGTTTTAACAAAACTTTAAAATAACTTTTAAAAAACTTTCTTGTTTCAAAGAATTGCTTAAAGGGATTGTTCACCAAGTCTGTCATCATTTACTCACTTGAAAGTTGTTTCAAACACATAAGAAGATATTTTGAAGAATGTTTATTACCATACAGTTGTGGGGAACCATAGAAAAAACATGGAAGTCAATGGGGTCCAACAATTGTTTGATTATAAACATTCTTCAGAATTTCTTCCTTTGTGTTCAGCAGAAGAAACTCATTCAGGTTTGGCACTTGAGAGTGAGAAAATGATGACAGAATTTAATGACAGAATGACAGTACTATCCCTTTAAGTGTCCAAATTTTTAGGCCACTGATTTATTAGAGAAAAGCAAAAGTTGTTTGTGATGGAGCTTGAAAAGTTTCTCCTATATTGGAGAAATATCCAATATTGGTTCTTGACTAGTGTATGATTGTTGTAATGATAGTCCACTGGAGGCAAGTTGAAGTGAGAATCCAAATGCAATTTATTGCCAAAACGTGATCAAAAATAAAACAAAGGCATGAAACTAAACTCAAAAACAAGAACATCGACAGGAACAATCAATACTATTAACCAATAGTATTACTATTAACCAAGACGATTAACCAATGACAAGACACATGACAAACAGGGAATCACATGACAAGAGACAGAAACATGACAATGACAAGAACAAGAAACAAAACCCAAAACGTGACAATTGTGTTGTGAAGCTTAATTCCAATTAACAACATCCAGATAGACAATGTTTGGCTTGCATACACACAGCGTTGGAGCTAAAGCTGTAGAAGAAGTGAGTGATCTACCTTGAAACTAAGTTTCTAAAGGTGAACGGTTGGGAAACGTCATCCTCAGTGTATCAGAGGAATGCAGTGAATAATATGGTGGTGTTGTTTCCATTTCTGATTCCTTCCTGCAGTTTTGTGTTTTTGGATGGTGAATAAGTCTGCCTTTTTTTCAAGCGAGCTCGGCGTGTGTGTGAGTCGGTGCGTTGACGACAAGCCTTTAAATGAGAAAGGGCAGCTGCTTCCACGGTGTGAATGAGGGGCATTTAATGCGCTTGGGCAGCTGGAGGGCCTGACTGTAGAGTCAAGAAAGAGTAACGGACCACCACAGTCGGTCGGCCCCCCAAACCCGGCCCTGTACCCCTTCCTGGCACTCACAATCCTCGGGAGAGAAGGATGCGCTCACGTGTTCATGATAAAGATCGCTGAGAAAGCTGCTTTCCACGGTTCGGCTCTTAGAGAAGATGTTTTTTTAGATACTCGCCAATGTGTCCCTAATGTGTCTCTCTTTACTTGGACGATGCACGTCTTTCAGATAGAGCTCAGATGGAGATAGAGCCCTCTCTCTTCCCATGTGACATTTCTTCTATAATGCTACGAGACGACCTAGTTTTTACAGAAGGCGATAAGGTGACAGGTTTCTCACAGGGAAGATAACTGTTGGATCCGTTAATTAAACTGTTGTAATCCGTTAAAAAGAACTATGTCAGAGTAACTTGATACTAGTAGTTTTTGTAACTTACTGTGGCTTGTTTGAGTTCCGTCTGATAACGTCCAATGCTAACCAAATAAAGGAGAGAAATTAGTGGATATTATTAGCTAAGTGTAAATTGCAATATGATACTGAAAGATCATAATAGTATTGCTGCAATACCAGCAAAACCTGAACAGTGAACACTCAAACAAAGAGTGTTTGAGTGTTTGAGTGTTGTCTGGGTTAGCGGTACATTTTACCCCGCAAATACCTTTAAAACATAAAACATTAACTATTTTAATGACATTTTCTTGCTTCAAAGAAAATGTATTGCAATAAAGACATTTTCAGGAGATGGCAGTACCAGACCCATTACATTCTAAGACAATTAAGATAAACATGCTTAATTTTCTTGAAAATAATGGCACAATGCAAAACACTGTTATATTTTCTTTCTGCAAAATAATATTTTTTAATGTCTTTAATGAAAACCTGCCATGTTGACTGTCATTTTACACTTTAATTGTGAGTAAAAAAGTACAGTATGTTTGTAATGAAGGCAGAAGTTATTGTGAAGTGTCTGTGAACTGTGTAATATGGTGAATAGTTTGATTCACTGAGAGATTGTAAAATGTAAAGCCCGTTGAACTCTAACTGTGAAAGAGTTGCTTTTGAGGCACATTATTAGCTGTTGATCATTGTCTTCACAGTGTTTGTCTCAGAAAAACATGTTACTTGGATAATTGAAAATTAACCCTAATTACAGTCTGCATCATCTCCATCGTCTGCTTAAAGCTTTAGCAATCTTTATCTAGAGTTTTAGATGAACAACTTCACCATCAATCAATATTAGCTAAATATTTTTAAGTTAAAGTCCCCCTGTAGTCAATCATTTTATCCCTTAAAACTCATCTTTGATCAGCAAAATGACTTATTTAAAAAAAGTCCTTGAAAAAAATGTATTCATGACTTAAAATATCTTGAATGTAGCTCGACACTCTTGCTTCATTTAGTATATGTGGTTCTTTGAATATGCAAATGAGCCCCGCCTCCACTCACTCACTCACTCAGAGATCCACTGGTTGACGAGCACACGTTGATCTGATTGGTTACAAGGTAGTTTGTGACATCAGAAACACCAGCGATTTCAAACCGTGTTTTTGAGACTGTCTTTGGTTCTCTGCAGTTTTAAGCAGAAAATACTCAGCAATGCTGTCGACTTATGAACTTACACACGGTTTGTCTTAAAGCATAATAAAAACACCACATAGACATATAAACAACATAAAAAACCTTGATTTTCACCACAAGGGGACTTTACTAGCAAACTGAGTCTAAAAGCAGAATTTTATACTCAAGAGTTATAAATAAAATATTTCGTTTTTTTTTTTCAATTTACCATAATCAGTGAACATGCACACTTTAAAGCATGTCTCTCTTCCCATTGTGGGAATATCAGTTTACGTTTTTTCACTGTAAATTATAAGTTGATTTGTTCTGTTTACTTCCAATATTTTTTGAATATATTTACACGAAATGTAAGATTAGATCTATTACTGTTTTTCTCATATATTAACCAATTAGCAAGAATTTTACTGTCGCATTCTACAGTCTTTTACAGTCAAAATTACATAGCCTACATTTTTACTCTGTATACATTTTTAAAGGAGTTTATTTGCAGACTTTTATACTCTGAGTCAAAAAAATAAACTATTTAGAGATTTTTAATTTACCACGATCAGTGAACACGCACACTTTAAATTATGTCTCTCTATCCCCCTAGCTATGACCTCAGCCACGCCCCCTTCCTCCCGTAGCCCCTCCCCTCAGAAGGTCTGCCACTCCCAGACTCAGACAGACGTCCTGAAGCCACTCCTGGGCGGAGGAGGCGGGGCTTCACCAGGGAACGGACCTGCGGCGTTGAGGCGTCGTCGACGGGTGCTATCTAAAGATGGGCGGAGCAATGTTCGCATCGAACACGTCAGCGGCCGAGGGGCGCTTTACCTGCGTGACCTGTGGACGACCTTTCTGGACATGCAGTGGCGCTACAAGCTTTTCCTGTTTTCCGCCACCTTCGCTGGCACCTGGTTTGTCTTTGGAGTGCTGTGGTACTTAGTGGCACTAGTGCATGGAGATTTACTAGGTGAGGATGCTCCTCAACTGTGCCTTAAATCACATTTTATGTAAATAAATATTAATATGATATTGTATTGTTGCTATTTCTGGGTCTTGTCCTTCCTCACCAGAGTTTGACCCTCCATCCAATCACACGCCGTGTGTGATGCAGGTCCAAACTCTGACGGGAGCGTTTCTTTTCTCCCTGGAATCGCAAACTACGATCGGTTACGGCTTTCGCTGCATCACTGAGGAATGTCCGCTTGCCATCATCCTGCTTATTGTCCAGCTCGTCATCACCATGGTGATGGAGATCTTCATCACTGGAACTTTCCTTGCTAAGGTACAACTAAAATTTGGGTAAACACACAGTATTTTAGTTGTCATTTTAGTCACATTGTCATGTTTTTTTTAATGTAAATGCGCTAGACGGACGTCTTTAACCATTGCACTCACGTCTTGCGTCTTTTGCAGCATCTGGTGCATGACACAGCTTCCTAAAAACCAGGGATGTGAATTTTCCGCATTTATACGGAGTTTCGTATTTTCCGACCTTAAAAGTATGACAGACGTGAATTGCGTAAATCAGATAAAAATAAGGGGGTGTTGGGGGTGGCTGGTTGCTGGATGATGATTGAAATCGTGAAATGGACTTAATTACTAAATAAACGGCAAAATGTTACGTTTTATTTTTTATTAGATTTTTGCTTGCTTTTTAAAGTGATAGTATAGAGAGACGGGGGACGGGATTGGGCAAGGTCTACGAGCCGGGATTCGAACTCAACGGCGCTTTATGTAAAAATGTATAATGCACTTATACATTTATTTCATGCACGGATTACTCCCGACAGCGCTACACGAGCTCGCGCCGCCATCTGCGGGACACTATTAGCATGTTGGTCTGGGTTCAAAGGGCTAATGGCGAGTAAAAATCTGAGATGAAACTGTGTTGCTCACCAGTTGCCTGGTAACTTTCTTTATGAATTAAGACTATGCATGGTTGTAAGAATGTGATATGGCTTTAGTGCAATCATCAGATCGCAAGGGTAATTATGATGTAATTATATGAATATATAGTCTGACACGCTGCAAACAGTTTCACAGTAAAGCACTGTGTTCATTTTCAGATTTGATTCCCAGTAAATACTAGCGCTGTGTTTGAGTCACTTATGCTTTGCATTTGGGAACTCAACATACAGTACGCCAACTATCTTCCCAAATTTGTAATGAGAATCGTTTATAAATCTGTTGTTGTCAACAAAAAGAAGCGTAAGATCTCCCTGCGGTTTCCCGGCAAAATAAAAATACAATGGTGTAACGTTTGAAAGCGAAGAAATTAAGACAAATATTTTTAGGAATGTAATTTTTACCGTTGTTCTGTAAAATAAAATAAAATAAATATTATTATCAATATTATTAATAATTATTCGTTTTTTTTTCTTTTTTCTTTTTAGTAGATCACATGCCTGAAAATGCAGTGCTCAAGTTAAAAGAAGCACTGCACTTTTTCCCGTTCTACTACCTGTGCATCAGTTTTTTAATCAGCTAAAGACAAAAAGAAGAAAAACCTAATTAATAATAATAATAACAATTTTAACAATAATAATAACAACTTTTAACAAAATAATTTTCAATTTATTTTATTTTCCAGAACAACATAAAAATTACAATTTATTTACGACCATTTAAGAGCCCTGGCACTGAAAAAAAATCTAGTTGCTCATTTTCTTATAACAATTTTGATTCAAACAAAAGCTGTAGGTTTGCGATTCTTGTTTGTAGAGCTGCACAATTTGTTCAAAGAATTTGTGATTTATATATCAATATAATAATTATTATTATTTGTATATAAAAATATGAAATAATAATTTAATTGAAGTATTTAAATATTAAATATTTAAGAAAATATAATAGTAGTAATAATACTTGTATAATTATTATTACTGTACTTTACTCTAAAACAAACACTGCATATGTGTTTTAAATTTAATTGCAGCCTTTGCAATTTGATAATCGCACTAAGCCATTGTGATTTTAGGTTTTATTGCAATAAACCGCAACTAAATCAATGACTAGATCTGGAACAATATCTTATTTAAAATGTACACTTATTCTGTGATATATAGGTAGCTCGGCCGAAAAAGCGCGGCGAGACGGTGAAGTTCAGTCAGCATGCTGTGGTGGCCAATCACGAGGGCCGACCTTGTCTCATGATCCGTGTCGCTAACATGCGCAAGAGCCTCCTTCTGGGCTGCCAGGTAAACACATCTCTGTCAAATCTGATGAAATAATGGTGAATCTCATATTCATCGTATACACACAGCTCATCATATCTCTGATTTCTCAGGTGACAGGTAAGCTCCTGCAGACGTCAGTAACTAAAGAGGGTGAGACGGTACGTCTGGACCAGAGGAATGTAGCCTTTCAAGTGGACACGTCCAGCGACAGTCCCTTCCTCATTCTGCCCCTCACTTTCTACCACATAATAGATGACAACAGCCCAATGCGGGCCTGGGCCGCCAAAGGTACGCAAGCCTTGAAGAACTCGAGTTCTTAGAACAATAATAGCGCTATATAAATGTAACGAATTATTATTATTATTATTATTAATAAAATGTTATAATGTGGGAATTCCAAAATGCAGTATGAAAGCCTAGGCCTAGACCTGTCCCATCCGAAAACATATTCCTTACTTTTTAATGGAAGTTGAGCTGGTATCTTTGTAGCTCAACTAGGTCTTGGGTCAAGCATCTGCCAACTGTGTAAGGATGCTTTCACACCTGTTTAGTTCGGTTGAATCGCACTAGAGTTCGTTGTCCCCCTTGGTGCGGTTCGTTTGGGCGGGAGTGAATGCAGCAATCGCACTCGGTGCGCACCAAAAGCGGACCAAACAAGCGTAGCGAGACCTCCTCGAAGAGCTTTTACACGAACTCTGGAGCGGTTCGTTTGTGGTGAGAGCGTGATCCGACCTCGAACAGACCCGACTGCCAAAGAACTGCGCATGTTTGGACTAAACCAGCTGCCGTAGTCCGCTGCGCTGTGCATTATGGGATGAGGACTAATGTTTGTTGACAGTTTGCACTTTTAGCATGGCAGCTCGCGGACAAACTTGGAGTTGTGAAGAGGTGCGGAGCCTTATAGAAATGTGGTCTGATGACCATATAGTGAACAGCTCAGGGAAAGGGGGTTTCATAGATCTGTGGAGCAGTGCAGGGCTATTTTCCCGTACGGTAATTCTGACCAATCGAAGTGCAGTTACGGAAATACGTTCAAGACATCTGGCCAACGAGTGGTGTGGATGCTGTCACGTGACTGCATTTTGGTTCTTTTCATCAACTCATCAACTGACTCGGACCAGAGCAATCAGTGTGGTGTGAAAAGGAACCAAAACTCCTGAAAAATGCTACAAAGTATCATTTTTTGCCCTTGGTCCGGACCAAATGAACCAAACTACTGATGTGAAAGCACCCTAAGTGTAAGACAAGAGGCACCATTTCAGCTGGTGCAAGCTTAGGTGTCGACCAAAGGGTTGGTGCTGCCAATGTAACGGAGGCCAGCTAGTAAGAGATGTGCAGGTAAACCTCACTCCCCTGACCTCAAGAGGTGCCCTATAGTGACAGACGCAAGAGACTGCTGTGTTTAGTGTCCTTGTTAGCGCACTTGCCTCCCATGCCAGAAACTAGGGCTGTCACTAACGTTAATTTTGGTAATCGAGTTATCGGCCGATTATTTTGACGATTAATCGGATATTTTTTTGTGGTAATAAAAACAGACCTAAGCAAACAATAGCCTTTAAAATGACTTAAAATACATATATAAATAATTACAATGAGGCAATAATAATTGTTTCAAATAAAGTATCAAAATCATATTATAGTTTAATAGAAAAACACTGTTAAAATGGAAAATATAATATACATAATATAGACAATCAACTTATGTATATTATGTATTATAACAAATGCCTGCAGAGGGTACTTGTACACTTTATAGTTGATCAATCCTGATTAATTTTCGGCTAAACGATATTTAATTCATAATAATAATAATTTGTTACATTTATATAGCGCTTTTTCTGGGACCTCAAATCGCTTTACATGGAAGGGGGAATCTCCTCAACCACCACCAGCATGATGTTCAATAGCAATTCAAATGTTAACTTAAACATTAATATTTGGCAACTTCTTTTAAATATAAATGCTATAGCTACTGTAATCGAACATGCAAACATCAATTTAGATTTTTATTTTGAAATAGCAAAGAACAGTTTGCATATTTAGAAACATATTGATGAATTCTCCTGTGTTGGTGTAGGTTTATAAATGATTCACCTTACAAATCTGATGAAATGGCACACATTGCATTTCCAGATGAACGTGATAAGCAACCCAACCTCACAGCATATGCAGAGATGGAGTTTGAGACTCGGTCCATACATGTAAATGAACAGTTCATGTGGAGCAACATCTGTGAGCGGAGCCACTCTGAGACGCACGTAACCTACACGCATGTTAATAATTAAAGCACTAGATAACAATTATCTTTGCCTTAGTATGTTTTTTAAATGGTTTAATATTTTTGCCGGTTACTCGACAGATTCAACGCAGATTCAAATAACCCCTCGTCGTGGTGTGAGTAGAATAGGAGTTCTTACATTGGTGCCGTGACCCGGATGGAAGTGAGGTTTAGGGGGGTGAGTGTAGCGGAGGCCAGCTAGTAAGAGGTGTGTGAGTAAACCTCACTCCCCTAATCTCAAGAGGTGCTATAGTTACAGACGCTAGAGACTGCGGTCTTTAGAGTACTTGTTAGCGCACACGCCTCCCATGCCGGAAATGCTGGTTCGAATCCTCCTTGTCACAGTGCGACTAGAACCGGAGGGGTTACACCAACATCTTTGAGATTCCTGATGCTCAAATAGTAGAGCATGGGTTCGATTCTCAGGGTATGCATGAACTGATCAAATGTATACCGTGAATGCAATATAAATTTTGTTCTATAAAAGTATCTGTCAAATGCATGAATGTATTTTAGCTTAGACTAATTTGAGCTTCTTTGTGATTGTGCGGGAGTGCAAAGGTGACTAGCTATGGTGGCAGATGAAAACTGTCAGTAGGATACACCTGAGAACAGGGACAGCGTGGTTCGGCTCCAGCAGAGTTTCTCAGAGGATAGAGAGCTGCACGAGAGAAACGTGAAACAGCAGTGTGGGGAGAGGTGTCAAAGACATCAGAGAAGCTCTGTTTCAGTGCTGAGGTCACGCTGCAGGCAGAAAGACAGAGGAGTTCTGGCACTTTGAGCACAAGCTGGTGCCCTGTTTCCACTGACACTTCACACCTGAATCAAATGCGCGTATCTGGCTCAATTTATGTTTCCACTTTGCCTCTACTTGATTAATCATGAGGGTAAACGTGATTGTGAAATGAAAGGAACCACAATGTCATAATTGTGAGTGGGAAACGCTTTCTTTGAGCCCTGAGTTTATGAGTTGGAGGCGTGTCAGTGAGAAAACATAGTGGACTCAATGAAGGTGATGACAACTTTATTGATTTACAATAAAGCTAGGTTGCATGTACAGAATATGATGGTATTATACAATTAAGAAATTATGTATAACCATTCAGTTTGCATTTGCAGTTTATAAATGTAATTAAAAGAAATCGTATTCATCACTTTGTAGAAAAGGTACATCGCCATCTTCTTCTTACCAAAGTGATTTGAACGCGCCTCACAATATAATAATTTTTATATATCAGAATATAATCAATATAATGCGCACCCAAGAAAACTCTTCTTTTTTTTACATCATCAATCCGTGACTCTTTCGGTACTGGTTAGCTGGATCTACATGAATAGCAAACAAAAACAATCTTGCTTTAAATTTGGTGGTGACTTTTCTTGAAAAGGAAAAAAACGAAGCTGATGGGTGGAGCGTGTGGTGGTTTGTTGTTGTTGCACTAATTTCATCATCAGTTTCTATGCTACTATTGTTTTTTTATTTGATGTTGTCATAGGAGAAGCCACACTGCAGTCTCAAATCATCTGAAACTGGCTGAATTTCATCTGAGGTCAAATTTTATTGCAATGGTCATTAATCGGCTGTCGGTGAACATGCCAAACCAGCGATTAAAGACTTCAGATTTTGGCCTAGGATCAGAGGAATCATTTAGGATTCGCAAAATTAGTCTCAGACGGCCAAATCATGGCCAAAATCATGTGCACTTGACTTAACTCTAACTATAGCCGGATTCACACTGTACGATTTATTATAGCCCTTTACGACTGATGCTTGTCAGAGACTGTACGAACATGATCATCGCTGTAAGCCGCTGTCGCACTGTAAGATCTCAGTTGTCATTAATGTCAGACTGTATGGCGGTCAAGACGCATTAAAAACGGACACACGCAAGAATACTTGTCCGGAGTTTCACATCATCAATCAATGGTGCGTTCGTTCACCGTGAGCTGTGCGTTATACGCGGGATTAAATTGGTGACTACAAAGAAAACTCTAACGTTAATTTTGGTCATGCCTTGTCTTGAAAAACGAAGACAATTTCTCGCCGTACGAGAGAAGTCACACTGCAGGACTATGAGTCAAATCTTCTGACACTGCCAGAATTTCGTCTGAGGTCAAATTTGATCGCAGCGGTCATTAATCGGCCGTCGGTGAACATGTCAAACTAACGATCAAAGACTTCAGATTTTAGCCTAGGATCAGAGGAGTCTTTTAGGATTTCCAAAACTTATATCTGACGGCCAAATCGTGGCCCAAATCGCACAGTGTGCACCCGGCTTAAGTTTAAGCAATAATAATAGCACTTTGGCAATCAGAAATAACCAGCATCAGAAGTGATCAGCCAAGAAACAGATCGTTTTTTTTGATGCAACTGTAATTATGTATTGAGGCACCTTCAAATCCAGTGATAACGTCACTAAATGTCATTATAAAACAAGATGTTTGAAGTGATTTTAACCATTAACTACAGTAAGTGAATGCTAAATTAGTCTTTGCAGGTTTGAGGGTAAAAATCAGGACCATGCAGGAAAATAACAGCTTATAGCAGCCTGGCCAAGCTGCCTCTTGGTGGTTTTTAATGGATTTTTGGGCATTTGTCAGCTGGTCAAACAGGAAGACTGTGTTTTTGGAGTTTTGGAATTATATAAATCCTTTGTGGGAAACACTGGAAAGATTTTAATTGAATTATTGGAGGTTAAAAGACAGAAGCAGATTCCACGTTCTCTCTGCAGCAAACACAAAGTTTTAGCGTGAGTTGTAGAAAATGTAATAATGGCTTAGGTGAGGGGGGCATGTTTACAGGAACCAGGGGTTTCTATTATTGGCAGATGAGCTGCATTTCTCATGTCTCTTCTTCCTCCCTCCCTCCATCTCATTTTCCCTCTTTTACCTCCCCATTCACTTTCTCTGCAGACGTAGCTTTATCAGTCCCCCATCCCTCTTTCTTTTATACATTCTCTCTCTTTGGCTGGAATGCGTGTATGAGAGCGTGCCAGAGCGTCTCATTAGAAGCACAAAGCAGCCCAGTTCCTGGTGCTGACACGCAGGTCGTGGATCCAGTTACGGACCCAGTCTTTACCCCATCGAGGGCCCAAGCTATCAGACCCTCCGGTCCCCGTGTTTGCACTGAATACGACTCTCATCTCGCACATCTATGGGTTTTCCTGTACGTGCATCTCCTTGTGTATTTGTTAATAGTGTCTTTCTCAATGCTTGTTTCTCATCGGGTCTGTAGTCTAGCCAGATCGCCCTAGTGTAATTGACTGTAGTCGGATTATACAGTATAGGGTTATACTTAATAGACCCCACTTACGCCTAATGCTACCTAATCCAAATGAAACTCTTGATGACTTCCTGTGTCATCTTGTCAAACCAGAAATGACTCTTGTATGTCGACCATAACATTAATATGAAGTAGAAATAGCTATTCACAATGCTCCCATGGAAGTGCATTTGCACATGAATGGAGCTCAAAGAAGAACTGGCACTGGTTTTAAAAACGTGTGTGAAAGCGTGTCGCTGCGTTACAGTCTAAATCTGTAAATGCATGAGTGGCTGTGTGTAAACGTCCGTGTGTGGATGTGTGCCCACAGTGTGTGTGAATCTATAGTAAAAAAAAAAAGAAGCCTAAATGCACAGTGTGCCCGTCTGCTGAATGTGGCATTGTGTTTGTGTAAGAGGCTGAGGAGGAGAGACACGGGCCTCTGCGTGCGGGAGCTTAAAGCCATATGAACCACTGAACAGGACAATCACTCATGAACATGTTTGAGTCCCTGCTGAGGTGTATGCAAAGATTGTGTGTTTACTTGCAGTATCGAATTAGAGATGCACAAATAGAAATAATAGCTGGAAAATTTACCTAACCTCACCCAAAAAATGTTATCCTGACATCATTTACTCACCATTATATGATTCAAAACCCATAAGATTTTGGTTAATCTTTGAAACACAAGTTAAAATATATTTTTTATTAGAACCTGAAAGGTTTCTGTCTCTTCATTGACAGTTCAGGAAAAAAAAAGGAGAAGATCCAAAAAAAATCATAAAGGTGTTGGATCAAGTTAATGAATCTGTTTAATCCGAGTCTTGTAGAGATATGAACAGATTTATTTTATTCACATATAAACACTTGCGCTTGTGTGTTCATCACATGCTAGAACAAACCTGATTGGTTCTCGTGCGTCACACACACGCTTGAGCTTCTGTGTTTACGTACATGATGATCTCTATGTATGTGTCCATCATTGTTTAGATGTAAATAAAAGCTTAAATTAGATGTGTTCGTCGTGTAAAGGGATCTTCTGGTTTTGCTTTCAGTGGTGAAATAGAAGCCTCTCAGGTTTCATTAACAAATATATGAATGTGTTTCGAAGATTAACCAAAGTCTTATAGGTTTGGAACGTCATGATGGCGAGTAAATGAATATTTTATTATTGGATGAACTATTGCTTTAATGCAATAGTCAAATTACCTTGGATGTAATTTACAAAATACAAGCCTGGGTTTAGATTAAGCCAGGATAAGGCCTTAGTTAAATTAGGACATAACTTTTTTTCTTCTTCAAATGTGCCTTAGAAAAAAACACTGGTGTGAATAAAAAAACAATAGCACTGATATATTTTAAGATATTTCAGTGCAAGTTGGTTTCAGCTAAAGAAGTTCAAGCATGCGTTTTATTCGGGGATTAGGATTAGGCCTCGTCTATGAAACCGGAGAATGGAGTTTCAGGGTCTCAGTCATTTTTCAAATGATTTAAATTAACTTTTTTTTTTTTTTTTTACTTTTTTTCAGTACAGATTCACTCTCCAAAACAAAAATCACCCCAATCATTCTACAATTAATTAATTATTGAGGATCCATTCAAGTCATCTGTTGTAAATTCCTGTATTTTTTCCATATCGCAATATATATTGCAGAAAAACAAAATATCGTAATACCCTTTTTTCCAATATAATGCAGCCCTAGCTCAAATGAGAGCAGTGTGTGTTGAGCTGTCCTACTGAAATTGATAAAGAAATATTTAAACAAAATAACATGTCATTTCATCATTCACTCCCCCTCATGTCGTTCCAAACATGTGTCACTTTCTTTCCTCTGTGCAATGCAAAATGAGATGTTTTTAAAAATGTTCCTCCTACTATTTTCCATGCAGTGAAAATATTGATATACTGAATATATCTTAATAAATAAACAGCTTTTCATGTCAAAGTAGTGCATTTTAGTGCATTAGTCATTTATTATGTTTACTTATTTATGATAATAGAAGAAAAGTAACTAATACAATTTTCTTCCTTTATTCAGTATCATATTTAATGGGGACATGAAAATGCACTGTAAGCAATGACCCGTATATAGGCGTCTCTTTTCCTCAAACGCATTAAAGATCACATCAGATCTGCTAGAAAACACACTGACATCCCCTGAGGGTCTTTCCACCATGATCAGTGTGTGAACGACACAAAACTCATAATGAACATGGCAATGTATTTTTATTAATTAGCCAGTATGCTGTGGATTTATGAGCATATATATATATATATATATATATAAATATATGATGCTTCTGTCTATGCACACTGGCCCTAAACCGTTTTGAACTGTCTGAATGTCATTGCATTAGAAAATATCACACCATTTGCCATCTGTTGTTTTAGCATTAACACTAAAACAATACAGATCTTACAAACTTCTATCTCTGATTTTTTTGTGATTCTTTCTGTAAAATAATGATATTTAGTTACTCAATATTTAAAATGCAATATTTGATGCAATGACATGTATAAGTGTGACCTAAGTGTTCAACTACGTTTAAGTAGTGGATATATTGTGTATGAATGTGTATGAATGTGTATGCATTCCAGAAACACACTTTGCCAAATGTTTGTGAGCATGATGAAGTGATCTTGTGTGTTTGTGGATTGTGAAACCCCATGTTTTTTGCTCCCAGAATGCAGAACTGGCTCTGGGTTAAAGGAGAAACTGTTTTCACAGATGACAATCTCTTGCTCTGAATGTGGGATGTTGATGCAGGTGTGTGTGTGTGTCAGTGGGTGAATGGCATGTTTACGATTGAAGGCATTTGTATTTCTGGTATGAGCCATTAGTTTCCTTGCACACCATTTTTCTGAATTGTGTTAAATCTACATGTCTTGCTGCTGTCTGTTTTGATGCAAAGTGTGTGCATGGTGTCCGATTTTTTTTGTAAAGGGTTTTATTGAAGGGTTTTCTTTTGAACATATTGTGAAAGGCTTTCTTAGTTTTAAAGGAATCATTCAGCCAGAAAAAAATGTTGTCATCCTTTACTCACCCCCATGTCGTTCTAAACCCGTTGACTTTTGTCTTTTACGAATATGCATTGAATGTATGTAATGAAACATGGGATGTTAAGCTCCCTAAAAAGTACTATTCATGACAGAGCAAGTTTGCTTAAAATGAGATATGAGAGCTTTACCACAGAGGGACGTTTTCAGTCGCCATCCTGAAAGAAAATCACAAAGGTTTATAAGAGCATGGGATGAAGTAAACTGTACGCTACTGTAAGTCTGATTCTCTACGTGTCTTTCCTTCTAAGGTGGTGGGTGGACAGATCCGGAGATGGCTGACTTTGAGTTGCTCGTGATCATGAGCGCTACCGTAGAGCCGACCTCGGCCACATGCCAGGTGCGTACCTCTTACCTGCCTGACGAGATCCTGTGGGGCTACGAGTTCCCCCCCGTCGTCTCTCTATCCCCATCCGGAAAGTATGTAGCAGATTTTGCCTTTTTTGACAAGGTTGCCAAGACCAAGACCCCGCCTGTTTTTAAACAAAGCCCGCCTCCCAGCACACATTCTCCGCAACATCAAGGCAGCGGCAGCGGAGACCATGACACGGAGAAGATGCGATTGGAGGAGAGCTACCGGGAGGAAAGGGGGCGGGAAAGGGGGCGTGTCCGAGACCAGCATAGCGTCCGCATTAGCAACGTCTAGAGAGAGAAAAACAGCTTGGATGAATGACTGAGAAAGTGATCTGATGGAGATAAACTGCTTGAGTTCTCGTTTGATTCAGCGTTAGCCAACTTTTTTTTTTTGATGCCACTGAGCTTACCTGTTTTACTAGGTAACGTGCCAGCAGAGTTGGCTAGCGCTGAAGTACACTGGCATGCAAGCATGAAATAGAGACGAGAAAGAGAGCGGCTATGTTCGGAAGAGCACACTAGCATACTACTCTTGCTGTTTCTGCAGAAAACTGTGCACAGCATGACCGTTTTCTCAATGAACAGAACACAAATGACACATATTTGATTCCTTTTCACATAAATTATGATCACGGGGCAGATTATCCGTTTATAAAGACTTATTTTTGCGCGGTTCCTTGCACGGTACTACTATGTAACAACCTAAAAACATCTTTACCATAGTACTTGAATTGTAAACGAATACGAATTTTGATGTTTGCATCACTTAATCAGCTCCATATGTGTGGCTTTTCTGATGATTCAGCATATGCGCTTGTATCTCATGTTTGCTTTTTCTCACACTATTGGTTAGGTTGAGGGTAGGTGGTTGTAGGCCTACGTTATTTTCAAATGCAATAGTGCTTTCATCTTTTACTGCACTCACCGGACGTTTCATTTGGTCATGCGCCACATCATGCACGTTTTTCTAGCCTAGGGGGTGCGTCTCAATCAGCTCCTTAGTTCAGTAGTCAGGGCACTGATCAGGGAGTCCCCTATACCCTTAATTATGGCACCGTTTGAGGGAGCGGCCATTTGTAGTGGTGTCTGAAACGATAGTGGACGTTATCGAGTGCACTCATTCAATCCCATAATGCACCGCAATAACGAGTATACAACTGATGTATGCTCAACGGCTAGAGAATACCCATAATGCACTGTGAGAGTTGCGCGTCAAATCAATTCCCGCGTCTGACCAGAAGATGGCGCCGCAGCTGAATCATACATCCATCCACTTTCCATTTGATGCAGCGTAATATCATACAGGTATAAATTCATTTTTAATTGATTATTAAATAGTTTAATTGAGGTTTATACATAGTTTCCATGACATAATTTAAGATAAATCTTTTCATTACTACTGGATCTGCCAGTTTGCTAAGTTTCAAATCATTATTGAACAACACAAACTATGCAAAATCTGCAGCCTGTCCGGCACTCAGTGTCCGAATTCACTCACTCGTTTTAATTCACTCCGTCAAGAGGACTATATTAGTGAGTAATGTCGGGAATAGTGTATGAGGGCATAGGTGGTGATTTCGAACACAACTACTGTCCCAATGTGTAAGTTAACCAGGGTCCTGTATACTGAGCTATAGCTATAGGTAACTGATTGAGGGTATGATGTTTACATGACTACGATGTACTAAAAACGGAACCGTTTTTCCTTTGCGTTTTTCACGTACAGACGACAACGTTGTCGAAAACGTTCCCCATTCACACGGATCTGAGAAAACTATTAATAAAGACGCTGTATTCTGCTGCCAGGCCAAAACTGTCATTTTGTAAAGAAACACTACACTTCTATAGACGTCACATGTGCATGATGTCACCGTTTTCACAATTTTTTGTAGTTTACACAGAGACGATAATGGTATCATTTTCAAAAACGTGCAGTTTGAATCACGTTTTCAATAGTTTGCATTTTCAGGCCCTCAAAACGCTACTGTCGTTTAAATGAATATCCAAAATGCATAATAAGTTTTCCGTTTTTAGTTACGAACTGTTGTGTAAACGCCCCCTAAGGCCCTGTTTACACGAGAACGCTCGCTGGTGAAAACATAAAAATATTTTATCAGATGTGCCTTTCGTTTACACGGCGACGGCGTTTTTGGGGCTTAAAAACGGAAAAAAGTGAAACCACCCTCCAGAGTGGAAATCTTAAAAACGCTCCACCGTGTCGTCCCCGTCTAAAGGGTAAACACGCAAATCTGCTGACGGTGGCTCTCGTCGCGTACGCGTTTACGTCACAGGCATGCGCCAGTACAGGAACATAACAACCAACATGTCGGATTATTTCCATACGGCGGACCTTCAAGTTGCCCTAGCAGCTCTGATAAACATATAGAGTCTTTTCAGCAGTTGTACAAAATATTCTCAGATATTGGTGTTATTGTGTGTCAGTGCTTCACATCGCCATCTAGCCGCCTGGAGTGCACACTACATTGAATTTCACACACTTTTGCGTCACCATATGCACGCAGATTTCCCCCCATAACGCTCGTCTAAACGCAGAATAAAAAGTGATAACGCAACGCCACTTTTGCGTTTTCTCTTCAGATCGTTTCCGTGTAAACATAGCCTAAGACGCACCCAGAACAGAACCAGAGCACGCTCTGATATGTATCCCACAATGCAGTACACTTGATATAATAGGTGTGTTTGACTTCGAGTCAAACATGCCTTATTATTTCAGAAGCGACAACCCGATATGGTAACACTTTATAATAACTGCACGCTATTAATCATTAATTTAGCATTAGTAAACAGTTAATTCATAATTTACTAAGCATTAATAGACATTAATAAGCAGTTTATAAAAACAGTTTTAAATACTCTTTTCTTGATTTAAAAAAGTTTTAAATACTCTATTCTTGATTTATTCTTGATCTATAATGTGTTTAATAATTGTATTGTCATACTTTATTAATGATCAATTTATCATTTCTAAATTAAGTATAAAATTATTTACAAACCAGTTATTTAGGAGTTGTCCGTGATTCATAAGATCACTTAGAAATTGTAAGTAAATGTTGTAAATTCAGGTAGTTAACTATTAGTGGTCAGTTGACTATTTTTATGAGCTCATCTAAAGTGAGGACTAGTTATGCCTTGTAAAGCATTTATAAAGGAGATTTAAAGTTATCTTCTGAACAGAAAAAAGAAACCAACACAACAGAGTGATTCAGAACATAGAAATATGAACAGCCTTTAAATCTCCTTTATAAATGCTTTACAAGGCATAACTAGTCCTCACTTTAGATGAGCTCACAAAATAGTAAACTGACCACTACTAAATGCTTTATAACTACCCGAATTAACCCTGAATTACAGTAGAAATACATGTTAATAAAGCATTTGCTAACACCTAAGTAATTATTACTATATGTCTGAATAATAAGATGTATGAATGTACATTTATATAGTTTATTAATCATTTACTTACATTTTCTATGGGATCTTATCAAACACTGACAACGCCTAAATAACTGCTTTGTAAATAATGCAATACTTCATTTAGAAATGATAAATTGATCATTAAAAAAGTATAAAATACAGTTATTAAACACATTATAGATATGGTTTTAAATCAAGAATAAGGCATTTATAGCTGTATTTTTAAACTGCTTATTAATGTCTATTAATGCTTTATACATTATTAATAGCGTGCAGTTATTATAAAGTGTTACCCATGATGGGTATCATTTTACCAAAAGCTGCTTTTAGTGTGAAGCTCTATGCATCTGTTGAGGAACCTTATTTTTCAGACTTTTTTTAAAGACTGTTATAGGCCTATAAAAATGCGATTAAAAAGGCAAAATAAATCATGTTAATTGTTTTCAGCGAATAACTCGCTGAAATACACGTATAATGTGATGAGGTCGTGTGACAACACTACTATTTGAAATGCTGATCACTGCATAATGCACATCAATTTACATGCTACTTTTAAAAATAGTATGCAGTACATACAGTAGGCACAGTATCCTAGTGATCCTTTCCGAACATAGTCGCAGACATAAAATACTGTAAACTACTAAACTATTAGACCATGTGGAATCAAATGATGATTCAACATAGATCTGCTGCTTTATACATGACACAACAGCAACCAGCGCTCGTCGTACAGTATGATGGAGCCGCTCACTGCGATGGACTAGTTCACCACCGTGTGGCCAAGAGTAGCGATGCCACACATTTGAGACACTTTGAGAAGAACAACTATTCTGTAAACTCTCATGGACATTCCCTGATTTTATAAACACGTGGATATTGATCTATTTTTTGCAGATGGAGTATGGATTACGATGGACTGGAGGGTTGCATGACATAGACTGAAAAAAATCATAATATCTAAACCACTGTACTGTAGTTAATGATAGAGCGAAGGTACAACATTTAGAGTGAATAACTTGTGCGTGTCTTATTGAGAGACTGGAATCCATCTATGTGATTTTTATCTTGTGTCTAACAGTGCCAGTATAGAGCTATTTTGGGTAAAGATCTAGTTTTTTTTCTCCATATAGTTGATCTTTTGTCACTGGAATAAACGCAATGATGTTTTGTTAACAATACTAAAAGCACTTTAACTCGAGGAGGAGGGTTTATTTTTTATATTTTCTTTGGTTCAACTTAACTGTACATGGTGTGTTTTATATGTGAAGAGAATGAAGGAGAGTGAAAGAATATATTTTGAATTATAGTAATGGATATAGTCAAAGTGCCTATGAATTATGAATAATAATAATGATAATAATAATAATTAGTTCGTTTTTTGTTATTAGTGATTTGAACAAACCCGACCTTATTGAACATTCACACATAATCTGTCCTGCACTTTTTATGTTACAGACATGAATGACTCTTGAAATCATGCAGATTATTGAGGTGAAGTCTAATTAGTTTTATTAAATTAGTTTTATAAGCGATTTAACCTTTTTGGTGATATAAACCACTTAGCAATGCCCTGTTAACCACTTAAAAGAGATTATCATTATTATTATTATATTATCAGATGGCTTACGTTGTTGAAAAAGAATGACTTTTGCCTGTCTTTAACTGTGGCTGTAAGGAAACATCTGTTTCATGAATTTCCGTTTGTGTTTAGTCACTTTCAGAACTGGACTTTCATCACTTTAACTGCTAATGATCTCAAATGACTGTTTTTAATAAATGAGAAGTTTTGAAGCAGTTGCGCTGTGATTTTATCTTTGTGCTCAATGGACAGTGTACAATCAGTTTCGCAACACCTGTGCCCTTGAGGTGAGTATTAAAAACACCCGCTGTGTATTCCCTCAAATTCCCAGCATCATGAAAATGAAAGATTAAAGTTTGACGCAGATGCGTCTGCGGTGAAGTCACTTTACAGCGTTGCTTTTTATTTGCGTAACTGTGATGAACAGTCACATGTACACTGAGAATCCAAACACTTAAGATTGTTGCTCAATATTTGTGACCCTGGGCCATAAAACCAATCATATGCATCACATTTGTGAAATTGAGATTTATTTTCCCATTGATGTATAGTTTGTTAGGATAGGACAATATTTGGCCGAGATACAACTATTGAAAATCTGGAATCTGACGGAGCAAAAAAATGTAAACATTGAGAAAATCACCTTTAAAGTCGTCCATTTATGTTCACGATTGTGCTGCATTCACTCACAAAAAAAAAAATGTTTTATGTATTTATGATAGGAAATTTACAAAATATCTTCATGGAACATGACCTTTACTTAATACAATGTATTGTTGGCTATTGCCACAAATATACCCATGTGACTTTTGACTGGTTTTGTGATCCAGGGTCACATATGTTAATGTTTTTGCTGTCCTGTCAGTGCTTATTTAATTATGTGTTTAATTATGTTTAAACCCAGTTTATTGGACAGATATGCTGCTTAAATGATTTTGTATTATAATATCTTGTCAATGTGCTAGATAGATTGTGATTGTCAACAAATTGTGATGTATTAATCATAGAGTTTCCGTATGACGTCACGTTTGTATCATTAGACAGAAATGAGACGGAACTCCTGTCATTGGTTCATTTGCAAGTGAACAGGAAAGGCTTATAATTCAGGTGTGAGTGGAAACCCACACCGATCTCTCATTCTGTTCAAGACTTTTACCACAGCAGAGCTTGCAGGTAAGATATTATCATTCTCTCGTCATGTGATCAATTGATTACATTCATACATTTGACATATAATAACTGAAATGTGAGTGCTGTGCGTCTATAATCTGTTTAATATCAGTTCATAATTGTGCATTCTGTGCACAGCTGTTTCTGAACAATGTCTGATTTAACACAAGTAACATGCACTTTTGACAACATGCAGTTTTTCGTACACTATAAAGTGTTATAAAGTGTGGACAGTTTAAAGTGGAAAGTGTTCCTATCTATCTGCCTAATTTTGACTTAGAAGAGAGTAAATTTCAGATGTCTTACAGAATCTATAATATCTGCTTGTGGAGTAAATTGAGCTGGCGAGACTTAAACTATTAAACTCCATGTGAGTGTGTGTGTGTGTGTGTGTTGGAGGTGACCTTTTCTGCTGTCTGTGACTCATTATGAAAAAAACAGTGAAAAACCTATTAAACCCAGGGGATTCAGATTTTCCACCAGAATTGGCAAAAAATTACACTGATGCGCTCTGCTAACTGCATAACTTAACCTCCCCCCCCCCACACACTGTACAATAATCGCTTATTTTGTATTGTCTATATTTTCTATTTTGTAGAGCTTTACATAATTAGTCTGAGGCTATATTGGACATGAGAAATTGAAATATAATTATGTATATATTTTTCATTTTTGGTTTGATGCTGTATGTAAAGCTTGTTTTGCTCTTTACTGACTTTAACTTCTGTTTCTTTCCTGTTTTCGCCCTGCAGTTGCTCAACAGGAAGTCTGGTGTCTTATGTTCAGTCTTCACAGTCGAGCTGGCAGCTATGAAACTCTTTCTGCTGTGTATTTTTGGCTTCAGTTTAGGTACACATCTACTTTATGATGGATTTCCCTGCTCAAAATATAACCTAAAGATTCCCTCACAGTTTCTTGTTCAGATTAAGACATATTTCTCACTAAACCCACCCCCCTTGTGTTGTTTACAAAGTCATATGACATTCTTTTGATAATAACCAAAAATGTTTCTTGAGCATCAAATCATCATTATTATGATTTCTGAAGGATCATGTGACACTGAATACTGGAGTAATGATGCTGAAAATTCAGTTTTGATCACAGGAATAAATTACAGTTTACTATATATTCTTTGATCAAGTAAATGCAGTGAACATCCTTCAAAAGTTTTAAATGTCAAGTTCTGCACCTGTAACCTGCTTTCTGATTGGCTGATGCAATGAACCAGTTAAAGAGCTGCAGCTGTAGGCGAATTACTGCAGCAAAGCCACAAACAGTTTTGATTTCAGCACAACAGTTTCACAAACGTTTTGTTCAAATGTTAATCGTAAAAAGTGCTCAGTTTCTCTACATTGTTTCACTATGATTGTAGGACTATAGGCTACTAAACTTCAGAATACTGAACGGTTATGCGATAGATGATTCAGACTTAAATTGTGTTTCATTCCTTTAGATTTTACAGCTAAATGCCAAGAGAATCATTATGGATTGAAAGGAAAATCGATCCGTCTGAGTATCAGTCCTAGAAACCAGTCTCAAGTCGTATGGCGACGATTTGACAGGAAAGAGTTGCTTGCAAACTCAGAAGGAGTTCCACCTGGTTTTGGGGAAAAAATAAGTTTAAACTTCTCAGATTGGTCTTTGACCGTACGCCACGCTCAGGAAAATGACAATGGACTATACGAGGCCCTTACGAAGTGGGAGGATAAAACTCTGGCTGCATTCAATCTTACAGTGGAAAGTAAGATCCGTCAATCCATCCATCTTTATTTGCATACATGATGTAGTAGTAGTCAACATTTGAAGTGGATCAGAATGTGTAGCTTTGATGAAAGGTTTTGATCCACTTTCCTCAGCTCAGATGTTGCCTGTAACTGGTCTTTGGTGTTTTTCCAGACACTCTCTCAGTGCCTGAGATCAGAGTGAGTGCCCATGATGTAAATTCGTCTGCTGGTGTGTGTCGGGCCGCGGTGAACTGCTCCCTCGATGGCAGCTGGGCCTCGTATGACTGCGACCAGGGTGTGTGTGTGGAGACACAGGCGTCTCTATCCTCCATCTACATGACCGTCACTGTTCAGGACCGCAGTGGCTTCACGTGCCACGTCAACAACCACGTCAGCAAGAATCTGTCTCAGGCTCCCAACATTAGGTGTACGTTTATTTAATACTCCTCTTGGTTCGTGTTTCACACTTTCACACATTTGTAAACCCCGAGTTAATGTTCTTGTTTGCATATTTCTGTGCAGCTTGCAACGAGTGTGTCTTTTAATGGCTGTCACATCTGTGGAAACGTGGTCATGTAAATCCCCTCTAGTTTCTAATGAAGGACCGCGTAGGAGTGTTTATAACACTGTCTGAAGTAAATAACTGTTTCCTTTAGCTGCTGAAATTAAACAAAGTTTCCATGGCTTTACAAAGTGCATAAATATTAAATAAGGTAAACATTGAGGCGGTTGATTGGCTAGCTGTTGCCATTATGTTTGGCACTGCAAACTGCTTGATTGTTTATATCATCACAAATATGTGTATATGTGTCCCAATAACTATCCTATCGCCCAAGTGCCAAATGTGAACAGGCATTAAAGTATTGCAAATGTTCATGAATTCATCATATGAATGCAATCCGGACGTTG
Organism: Meda fulgida; assembly: GCA_030578275.1. Taxonomy (NCBI): domain Eukaryota; kingdom Metazoa; phylum Chordata; class Actinopteri; order Cypriniformes; family Leuciscidae; genus Meda; species Meda fulgida. The sequence continues at coordinate 49,156,234 of CM060622.1, forward strand.
TCATTATCATGTGACCTACCAGCATCAGTTGTGCCGCTTTACCGACATTCATAAATCAAGTGCAAACTAAGTGCAAATAGCAAAATATTATATTTACTCTCTGTAAAATAGCAGTATTTTCTTTGTAAGTGTAAATTGTAGTTAGATTATATGTATACTTTAATTACACTTAAACCTCAGTGTTGATGTACATTAAACGGTATGCAATAACATAGTGTAAATCATTTTATTTACTTTATTTTATTTTATAAGCCCTCCCTACACCTGCCATTAACCCATAAACACTTTTTTTATTAAAGCTGCAGTCCGTAACTTTTTTGGGTTAAAGACTTATCCAAAATAAATTTTTGAGCAAGTACACAACTAGCCAGTGTTCAAAACCCTCTGCTTGCCGTAGCTCGATTCAAAACGGTAAGCTTGTAATAATGTTTTTAACTCCAGTGGTACTGGTCGATTTCTGCGGGAGATTCGAGCATGTCTTTGCGTCATTACGTCACATCCGTCCACATAAAGAAGAGTCTCGGCTATAGGCTATAGTGCGTGTGAGGATGTCGGAGGTGGAGATTTAAACTCTTTTCTCACAGCACTCGATATAATTGATATAATATAACTTTTCAATTTGATGGCGGATCCAGAAAGGTTCAAACGACAATCACCGGTGACAACTGGAGATTCACCCGATTGTAAAATGCAAAAGACTTTGGAGTGGCTACAGAAAAAAGAGACTGCAACCGGCCCATGTGAAAACGGGGATATCGTAAGGGCTTTTGAAAGGTGGCGTGAACTCAAGGGGAGTTGAAGGGGTTCAAAACGAACGCAGAGACGGCTATTTTTTCTGCTGGACAAGAAAGACATTTCAGTGGTTGTAGCGCACTTGTTCGCTTAGTTCACACAGTTACGGAGTACTGAACTACAGGTATCTCTAATACACATTAAATGTAGTCACGCAATGCTGATGTTGTTAACAGTAACAATTTGAGAACAAAGTATAATTTCCACGGTTTGACGTGATATGATATATATTTTTTGGATGTTACTTACTTGTTCAGAAGACATTTTCCAGTGAAAATTCTTATGTTGCTCATACTTTCAAAAAGTATAATCTTCGATTCTGAATGCCAGTATCCACACCGGCGCGGCGACTGACAGCACATTCTCCTCAAAACATTGTGTTCATCCACGCTGTGCCGGGCCGAGGCACAACCCACGTAAAGTTGATGATTACGCGAATAACTGCAACTGCAGATTTCAAACAGAGATGGCGACAAAGAGGGAAAACTATTGACTGCAGCTTTAAACACATGTTAAACACTTTATTTCCAATTTTAGAATATTTTCTTGAAATAAATGCTTTTCTAATCTGATATGTGATGGAAGTAAACCGAGTTCTGCAAAAGGTGGGTTCGAACACGGGTCAATTTGAACTTTCAGTCACGCACCTCACTATTGCTACTGTTGACCGTCCAGTGTCTTCTGTAATCTTGTGTTGCCCAATCAGACGTCAGTGGGCGGAGTCAGTGTAAATAGCCTCTGCCAACCAGCCGGGCTTTTCACATTTAGTGTAAATAGAAACTCCATACTTGTATACATAGCTGTTTTGTTGTTGTTTCTCTTTCTAAAATGTGTTTAAATATTTCTAGGCCATGAAAAACAGCAAAGTGATTTGCGTTCTCCACCAGAACTCATCTCTTGGATCGCCCCCACCGCTGTCGTCGTCGTTGCATTGGGATTGTTTATGAGTTTGATTGTAGTAGTTGTCAAGAAAAGAAAGACTTCAAAAGTTTATCCACAGGTATCAGTCAAATTCTCTCTCGGAACGCAATTATTTCATTCTTATGTTTGTTTTTTTTAAACTCTGTTCTTTCTCTGTATCAGTCCAGTCATGCTGTGACAGGCCAAGGCATGAATACAGTGATTGAACAGCATCATGAAACGATCTACAGCACAGTGCAAAAGCCAGGCGCATCCCAGAATCCTCCAGGAAACAACACCGAAACAACCATCTATGACACTCCATCACGACATGTATGTAATGTTTTGCTAAATCATAATTGTATAGTGAGATTTGACCTTTTAGGTTTTTTTTTATACCTGATGTTACCAGTTTAGATGCGGTGAAACCTGTGTTTGACCTGTTTATATGTTGGCTTGTGTCTTCCTCAGCCCAGGGCCTGTCAAGTAAACAGTGTGACGCTAGTGATAGAGAATCAGGAGCAACAGCGATCTGGACACAACAGAACTGTTGAAGTAAGAGCTACAGTTCACAAGGCAGAAGAACCCGATTCAGAACAAATAAACACTGTATACTGCAAACTAGGAGAGATATGACATATACTGGTAATGTACATGTCAGAGACTCCACCACATTGGAGACTTAAGCCACAGAAAATGGAAAAACTACATTTTGGTTCCAAAATGGAGGTTTTGTAGCGACACAAGTCATAGTTCCCTTTCGAAAGCTACAATCGATGCTGCGCTGCTCAGCGCATTGGGAACGTCTTTAATCGTGACCAGCTGTGAATATTGTGTGTAACACGTCGATAGAATTGACCCGGAGGTAATATAGCCTCGGTCGATGATGTCATCGGCGCGCACTCGCAACACGAGGCTATAAATAGATGAGCCGCAGGTGCATCATCAGGTCTTTTGTCTTCAGACCATTCTGTGCATGTGTGAACGCAAACACTCTCTTTATCTCTCATCTGTTCTCAGATCTTTGTTAGGAGTTTTGTCAGGCAGTGTGCAGAAAATTTCTCATTTCTCAAAATCTTTTTCTCTCACGCTACGTCAAAGAGTTTTTTTGAAAGTAAAAAAGAGGAGAAATGAGCCAACAAAATAGTAAGCGTTGTGTTCCTCCATGCTCCCGTCCCATGTCTGAGCTGGATACACGCGATTACTGTTTTGTTTGTTTGGGGGAAGAGCACGCGGTTCTGGCTATAGAGAAGGGCGGGTGCGAGCATTGTGACCAGCTCAAAGTTAAAATGCTTCGCTCCCGTCTGAACCATTTCCAGTCCGCACCCACATTATCATCGTGGGGCTCTCGTATGGATCTGCATGACGAGCAAGAGACGGGTCCGTTCCTTTCGCCTGATGGTCTGGCGCCCAATCTGGTGGGGGTAGCCCCCCACGGGATGGGGCGCGTGCAAGATCTTTTCGCCCCTTCCCGTTACCCTCACAAAACCTCTCCATCCCCGCCACCTCTCGTGCTTCGGGGGGCAGCGGTTTCCAGCGAAATGTTGGATGTTCCGTTGTTTCCTGCCGTTATTCAGGACACAGAACATCCAACATCCCCTCAAAAGGAAGTATTAAAATTAATACCACTCTCAGAAAGTCTGGCAGCGTGGAAACTTCTGCCAGGCATTTCTGCGTGGGTATTAAGCACAGTACAGATAGGATACAGAATTCAATTTATTCGTCGTCCTCCACGTTTCAACGGCGTGGTCTTCACTTCCGTGAAACCGGAGCTGATGCATGTACTGTCACAAGAGCTGCAAACCCTTCTGAGCAAAGAGGCCATAGAACATGTACCTCTTCCAGAGAGAGAGTCAGGCTATTACAGCAGATACTTCCTGGTTCCCAAAAAGGATGGGGGGGGGGGGGGGGGGTGCGTCCAATCTTAGATATTCGAGGCTTAAACCGTACAGTCAAAGCGCTCAAGTTCAAGATGTTAACCGTCAAGACGGTCGTGACGCAAATTCAACATCACGATTGGTTCGTCACGATCGATCTGAAGGACGCTTATTTTCATATAGAAATATTGCCACAACACAGGAAATTCCTGAGGTTCGCTTTCGGGGGCGAAGCGTACCAGTTTCGGGTTCTTCCATTCGGCCTGGCCTTGTCACCCCGCACATACACAAAATGCATGGATGCAGCACTGGCTCCATTACGACTCCAGGGTATTCGCATTTTGAATTACATCGACGATTGGTTGATACTAGCACAATCGCAAGAGATGGCGCTCCAACAGTTCCTCTAGGGTTGAGACTCAACACCAAGAAAAGTGTTCTTTCTCCTGCCCAGAGAACGACTTATCTCGGGATTGTTTGGGATTCGGTCACGATGCGGGCACAAATTTCTCCCGCTCGAATCGAGACCATTCAGCAGACCATGAGCAAAGTCAGGCTAGGCCAAGAACTCACTGTTTGTCAGTACCAAAAAATGTTGGGTTTCATGGCGTCAGCATCCACGGTGATTCCTCTGGGGCTGTTGCACATGAGACCATTTCAGTTGTGGCTAAAAGCCAGAGGATTTCATCCAAGAGCCAAAGTCCTCAAAGGCAAATAAAAGTGACGCGCCGCGGGCTTCGTACACTGTCTCTGTGGGTCAGACCCCGGTTCCTCGCCTTGGGTCCCACTCTAGGGGCGCCGTGTCGTCGCAGACTGCTAACGACGGACGCCTCCCTGATAGGCTGGGGAGCTGTCTTAGATGGCCGTCCAGCTCAAGGGGAATGGGAAGGTCATCAGCTCGATTGGCACATCAATTGCCTCGAGCTGATGGCCGTATTTCTGGCTCTGAAATATTTTCTCCATCAATTGAGGGGCTGTCATGTCCTAGTGCGGGTGGACAACACAGCAGCAGTCTCTTATATAAATCACCAGGGGGGTCTGCGCTCACGCAATCTGAACAGAATAGCGAGGCAGATTTTTCTCCTGGCCCAGGACAAGTTCCTGTCACTCAGGACAGTATAGATTCCAGGGCATTTGAATGTGGGAGCAGATTTACTGTCCAGACAGACACTACCGACAGGGGAGTGGAAACTCCACCCGGAAGTAGTGAAACAGATTTGGACCAAATTTTACAAAGCGGAGGTGGACCTCTTCGCCTCCCAGCAGACAGCGCAATGTCCCCTCTACTTCTCTCCGAGTCACCCAGCTCCTTTGGGTCTGGATGCGATGGCGCACTCATGGCCCAAGATGCGCCTGTATGCGTTTCCTCCAGTTTCTTTGCTCCCGGGAGTTCTAGCCAGAGTTCAAGGGTAAGGGCAACAAGGGTCTTGCCTCTTGCTGATAGCGCCACGTTGGCCGAACAGAGTGTGGTTCTCGGAGATAATATCTCTCCTCGACGGCTCGCCTTGGGCGATTCCGGAGAGGAGGGACCTTCTGTCTCAGGCGGAGGGCATGATATTCCATCCCAGGCCCGACCTGTGGAATCTTCATGTTTGGCCCCTGATGGGAACCAACTGAGGGACTCTGGGCTTTCGCCTGCTGTTATTGAGACTATTCTGAGTGCTAGGGCTTCCTCCACTATACAAAGTTATGCCAGTAAATGGGGTGTTTTTGAGAGGTGGTGTGTTGTACACAATGTAGATACAGTCAACTGCCAGGTTGCTTCAGTTCTGGACTTCATGCAAGAGAAATTATCAACAGGCACATGCCCTGCTACTCTTAAGGTTTATGTGGCCGCTCTTTCGGCTTGCCACGGCTTAGTTGACGGGGCAGCGCTCGGGAGACACCCTCTGCTCTCTCGCTTCCTTCGTGGGGCCAGACGATTGAGGCCTCCAGTAAAAACCAAGATCCCTTCGTGGGATTTAGCTATAGTCCTTGAGGGTCTAGTTGAAACCCCGTTTGAACCTTTAGAATCAGTGTCTGATAAACTTCTGACTCTCAAAATGGTTTTTCTAATGGCAATAACTTCCTTGAAGAGAATTGGGGATATGTAGGCTCTGTCTATCTCTCCATCCTGCTTAGACTTTGCCCCAGGAATGGTGAAAGTGATTTTGCATCCTCATCCTGATTACCTGCCTAAGGTTCCATTTTCGTCTGTACATCCGGTCATTCTAGAAGCCTTCTGTCCTCCACCGTTTACAACGCCGGAGCAGGAGAAATCTCAGACTGTGTCCAGTCCGTGCTCTTCAGGCTTACATCCACCGCACTAGCCAGTGGCGTAAGTGAGAGCAATTATTCGTCTGTTTTGGTGGTAGTAACAGAGGAGGAGCTGCCACCAAGCAGACCATGTCTCATTGGGTCAGGGATGCAATTGCTTTGGCTTATGAGGCGCGCGGTCAAGCTTCGCCTATAGGTCTCAGAGCTCACTCTACCAGGGGGGTCGCCTCTTCTAGTACTTTGGCGAGGGGTGCCCCCTTGCAACAGATTTGTGATGCGGCAGGTTGGTCCTCTCCGCACACATTCATAAGGTTTTATAGTTTGGATGTTCATGCCACTCCGGGCTCTCATGTCCTTGAGTCAACATCACAGGCTAGTGTCTGAGGCCTTCTTGCGTTCTTGTGAGCACATGCACAACCGTGGGGGTCCAGACATGTTCAAGCACGGCGGCGTGGGTATTCTCGTTCCCAATTATCGAGCAGCGCAGCATCGATTGTAGCTTTCGAAAGGGAACGATCTCGGTTACTTCACTGTAACATTGTTCCCTGAGAAAGCGGAACGAGATGCTGCGCTACTTTGCCGTGCTGAAGATGTCCCAGGACTGCTCTTCAGACAAAATATCCTGATGATGCACCTGCGGCTCATCTATTTATAGCCTTGTGTTGCGAGTGCGCGCCCATGACGTCATCGACCGAGGCTATATTACCTCCGGGTCAATTCTATCGACGTGTTACACACAATATTCACAGCTGGTCACGATTAAAGACGTTCCCAATGCGCTGAGCAGCGCAGCATCTCGTTCCGCTTTCTCAGGGAACAAGGTCACAGTGAAGTAACCGAGATCGTTTCCAGTCATGTGACGGAGACCTGGAGGGCAAAACATCCTGAATATGAACGCAGTGTGTTAAATGGTTTCGTATTTTCTTTGAAATGTTTTTATTTTATTTTAAATATGCTCAATAAGAAACTGTGCGTTGTGTATATATTCTGGATTTTTCTGCTTGCCTGTATATAATATGCATCATCAATAAGGTGTATAAAGGTGTATATTGAATTTGGTCTTTTAATATCACTGTCTTAGTACATAATTCAAACCTGGTAAAAATGACTGGTGGGGAAAAGGAGTAAAGTCTTGTTTTGTCATCTAGACATTTATATAATGGTGAGTGATGTCATGTGAACACCTATCAATAGAAGGACCATTTTTGGTTTCTTAAAGAACCTTTCAGTCATCAATTCTTCTTAGTGTGAGGAATATTATACAAATCTAAAGAACCTTTTTCAATTTAAAGAACCTTTTGTGGAATGGAAAGATTCCATGGATTTTAAAGTTTTTTCATGAAGCCTGTAAAGGGCCAATAAAGAGCCGTTATTTTTCAGAGTGTGTGCAGTGATTAATTATACATTTAAAACAGTCCTATATCATTGTCCAGTGACCTCATTGTGTAGCATTTTTAATATAGCAAGTTTTTTTTGCATTGTTTATTCCATTTTGTGTAAAAATGTCATAATATGTGAAAATTTTATCAAATGATGAGTCAAGAAACAAATGTTAATATCTCGTTCATTCATCACACTGGAAATGAAAAGTTAAGCTGATTGTAGGATCCGTTATCTTGTGCCACTCTTTGGCAAATGCAGTAGTTGGTCATCCAAGTATTTAATGCAGACAAAATTGCATACTGTGCATATACTGCAAAAATATTGGTATGTTGAAGAGAATCATGTCCTCTCTCAAACGCACTGCATGATGTTTTATATTTCTTTGGTGCTCCGATTTGAATGAATCTCATTTGCTCATTACAGTATGTGAGTCGACAACTCTTTAATTACAGATGGAAGTGGAATATTGTATTGTAATGTAATATTTATTGGCTGCACTCGTTTCATTTAAAGAATCCAGATTGTGATGTATCTAGCTGAAAGTATGGTTAATGATTTCCGCTTATAAACGATGTGGTTTTCACAGGCAGCACACACAGGAAGTTCACATTTATCTTTGGAGAATGAAATGAGATATTCAAATCGTTTTTCAAAAAATGCCATAGGTACAATTTAAAGATATATAAATATTCAAAATATATCATTTTAAATATAAAAGTATGTATAAGTTGAGTTGGAATAATTAAAAAAAGTACTTTAGTTTGTCTTACAGATTATCTTTAAGTCATTTAATTATTCATTTAAGTGAAGGAGGGTGTTCTTAAATTTGTAAAAAAAAACAAAATAAAAAATATTTCAGAGCAAATAATGTTTGGTTTTACATTAATTGAGTGTTCTGATTTTGATTAATAGACAGATAATAAATGTGTCTTATAAACATAGTTACAACAACCATAAAAAAAAACCCTAATGTTAAAAAATCACACTGATCGCTGTAATGGTGACTAAAGCCTCCACTGAAGCGAGCTCCGCAGAAGACTTCCCTACAGTCAAAGCAGCGCCACGCCACACTCTGGACTCGTAGGAAGACCGCAAGTGTTTAGGGTGCTATTTGGGACAGGGCCTTTGTCGGGTGGAGACCCAAGTTTGTTTTGAAGATGAAAAATGTACCAAACACAATGTTCTCTCACCATTCCTGATTTCGAACACACACTCACAGCGTTCAGCTAGGCTGTCAGAGCTGCTGTCTGGACAAAAGAGACGGATTTAAACACCAGGTGTAAACGGCGATGTGTCTTGTGATGGATCTCAATGCCAGCTGTAAAGGAGGCCTATAGGCTGCTGGGAGAGGTGTCAGGGAGGCCAGCAGGGGGCGCTGCTCATCCTGCGGTCTGAGTGGGTCATAACGGCCCAGTATAGTGTTTAAACGCCTTGTGGTTAATATAAACCCCAGAGTCTTTCCCAGAAAGATATATCCCTGGGGTGTAAAGATAGGGGTGTATCCCTGGTGTAAAATAGTCCCTACATCACATAACATCACATCCCCCACCACACACAACCGCTGCAGGTAGTTAGATTCACTTCACAAGTGATATAGTACTTTATTTAGTTCTTATAACCTGTGTGGAACCACTTGACACGCTTCTTTGAATAAATCCAACATTCTGTTTTTAAATGCAACTCATAATAAAAAAGGCTTTAATGTCATTCACAAGCACACACATATTCTGAATATATCGTATTGAAATAGTCTATACCTTTCATGTGAAACTATTGATTGGTTCAGTTCTTACACAGCATTAAATATTGTCATCCATTGTATTGATCACACTAGTTTTTTTTATGTGTTTGCATTTACTTGGTTAGAAACAGTTTGAATTGAGCAGTCCATCACTTATTCTTTGGTTTAAGTTGACTCAGTTGTTGATGATGGATATTTTTAACAGCCGTAATTCAAATATAGGCTAATGATTTGAATGAAATACCATTATGCCAGCAATATTTTTTAAAAAGTGTTTGCAAAACACTATAACAACAAATCTGTTAAAATGAAATCTAAAGTACAACGAAAAGTATTGTCATTAAGTTTGATGTTTATTCTTTATTTTTCAGAATTTGTTTATCAGAATCACGTTTCCATTCGTTGTGGAGCCAGAGCTCAACTTGTGATCCTTTGTTATGCAGATCAGACAGAAACTACTTAAAACTATTTAATTAACATGCATTATTGAAGCACAATACAATGCAGGCATCAATGCAAGAGTAACACACAGTACATACAGAAAGTAGACACTAAAACACAAGTGCAGAGCCAAAACTATCACACAATGACATGAAACAACCCGATCGTCTCTATGAGGACATCTAGTGGACAACGAGAGTATAGATTCATGCATATCAATACATAATACATGATAGATATACAGGATTAAACTCCAGAATTAGCTTGTAAAATATTTACAAATGTCTTGCTATTTTTTTTTCTTATCAGAATTTTATTATAACATACATAATACTATAGTAATCACAGTAATGTTAGATGAACGCATGCGGTTCTGTATCAGCAGTTAGAAGCGTTAGTTATTCTCTAGACCTATTTTTACAGGCCATGAACAGGGAAAAACTGGCCTGGATTCAACATTTCAACAACATTATAAAGTAAAGATGGCATTGAAGAGATTTTTTTTACAGACCTTTACAGATTTCTTGTTAACCGTGTGCTGTTGTGCTGACCTCAACGGACACAAAACATGTTTATATAATGTCATGATTATGCATATTTACTCATTATGTTAACTAAATTAAACTATATGATTGATAATAAGGGTAATATCTTCAATTCACCAATTTTTGAAACATAACATTGAATTTATCATGTGACTAGATCCATCAACAGCGCCTGAAATCATACAAATAAGTATATATATATTTTGTAATTGCATGATATGTGTGATATATTGTGATATTTTGTGCTGTTCTTCTTATCTCACCTTAAACAGTTTCGATGTTCAGTTTGGAGTAAACAGTGTCTGGAGTAAACAGTGAACTCTCAGCGGTCTTTCCTACAGATGACACGAGTTGAGTCTTCACTATTACATCACTATTTACAACAATCATTTATTTAAGCATTTATATTACTGCATTATGTCACAACAAACAAGCAGAACATGCACCGCATCAGGTCTGTTTCGGTCATACCTTTGTTTTCTTTCTTTTTCTTCTTCATTTCCTTCACTGATTTCAGGTCAATCTCAGCATAGGTCACATCAGAAGGTCCATTCACTGAGTCTGCATCTGAACAAAGATCGAGTGAGATTGAGTCTTTTTCTGGGTTTACTCTTTTACTAATTTTCCGTTATTGAGTTCTTATTTTGTTATCCATGATGGAAAATAAAATTAAACCAAATTTGTATAAACTACACCCTTTTATAGGTCAGGATCATGCTTAACTCTATCTATCTATCTATCTATCTATCTATCTATCTATCTATCTATCTATCTATCTATCTATCTATCTATCTATCTATCTATCTATCTATCTATCTATCTATCTATCTATCTATCTATCTTTCCTGCCCTCAGTTTATGAAAGGTTTTTAGATCAAATTATCTTCAACTATTAAACGCTTCCATCGATCATTATAGTGAAGTTTGTCTGTATATGTTTTTGGAGGAGGTGAGAGGAACCTTTGTTATGTTTGCAGCGCCACAGAAGGACCAGTAAGAACATGAGCAGAAACAAGATGCTCAATCCTGCGGTCACTCCAATGATCAGAGCAAGAGATCCTGATGGTCCCGATGGTGCTGGAGATCCCGATGGTGCTGGAGATCCCGATGGTCCCGATGTTCCCGGAGATTCTGATGTTCCTGGAGGTAAAATGTTTAAAATAAAAGTTTTGTAGGTCAAATTAATCAAGTCAGTTAAGGGTAGCAAATCATCTGCAATTTGATTATTAACTCAGATTAAATCATTTAATTATTAAAATAGCTGTTGTTAAAGTTACTTATCAGCAGAGCTATAGTGGAGCACATTACATTAAACATTACTAAAACTTCTCTGGCATTTACAATTAAATTACTCACTGCTTGTTTTATTTTTAAACATGTTAGTTACAGTTTCTTATTTGCGGACGTTTTTAACTCATGATGTGAAGTTGAGCTGAACACACTCACCTGAAAGCGTCAGTGTGACTTCATCACTGGTGTGTGTGTGTCGTGCTCCTCGCGTCTCTCTTCCTCTACACCTGTAATGACCTGTGTGAGACTCACTAACTGAACTGATTCTGTATTCCTGTGATTGACCGACATGAATCTCTGAATCATCTTTATTCCAGCTGTAGGTCCAGCTAGTGACGTCTGGCTCCTGTATGTCACATGTGAGAGTGACCGTCTGTCCTCTGAACACTCGTCCATCAGGATGAACACGCAGTACAGCTGTGGGTCTCTCTGCGAGAAATTAACTCAAGTTGAATTTAACAGATAGCAGATGATACTGTTGATGGATGACATTAAAATTCTTTATTCCTATTATTAAATCAGGTTGCCACATCACCTCTTACTGTTAGCGTGACACTTTGACCTTGTGTTGTGGAGTTGTTTTCTCCTAGTACGACACACATGTACTGTCCTCCATCAGTGACTCTCACATCTCTCAGTGTTACTGTCTCACCATCACAGTTTATTCTCTGGAAGTCTTTGTGCCAGAAAATCCTCCGTCCAGTTGAGCGTCTCGCGTCACAGCTCAGAGTAACTGTGTCTCCAGTGAACACTGAACTCTGGGGCTTCACAGTTACTCTGGGTTTGTCTGTAAATATTTCATGATCTTGTGTTATAATATACAGTCTTCAGCCATCATCTATCACTGTTTATGACTTCTATCATTTATACTTCATGTGTCTTAATTTTACCTCACCCTTCAGCTCATTATCAGGAATGTAATTGAATTGCTGTTTTATGTTCTAACATGAGAGCTCTCATAAAGATATATACAGATCCTGAGAGACATGGCTTGTAAAATCGGATGCTTACTGTAACTCACAGTCCAGTCTGTCTAAGATGCAGCAAATGTTTACTAATACAGTTTTTTTAGTTGCAGTTTATGAATGGTTCATGTTACATGTATCATTTGAGCAATATCCTTTCTATCCGTGATGATCACTCACCCGATAGAGTCAGAGTCACTTCATCACTCCAGTCAGAGCAGTCTGATCCTCTGCAGCCGTAACACTGGCACTTCTGTCTCTCTGCAGTGATCTTCAACTCTTTCTCTTCAGAGTCATGCTCTTTATCATCTCCACACTTCCATCTGTATGTCCATCCTTCTCCCTGTAAGTCACATGTGAGAGTGACAGTCTCTCCTCTGAATATCTGTGATGGTTCAGGCTGAACAGTCAGAACAGGTTTAGGTGTCTCTGTAACTGCAACAGAATTTGTGATAAAACAAAATAAACCAATTAAGTGAATAAGATTGGAAAGAATAGTGAAAATGGCAGTGTGCATTTCTTGTCTATGTGCATTACTCTAAAAAAATCAATAAATCGAACTGCTCTGTTCCTCTTGAAACAGCATGCACTGCTCACTGAGAACAATAAACTCACTTTATTTACAACCTTCTTTTCTTCTGTGCAAATAAAAGCACTTCTTATCACTTCTCAGTGTAACTTATTTCTGCAGTGAAGAGGATCAGACTCACGTGGTACAGCCAGTGTAAAAGCTTCACTGATCTCTGACTTCTGTCCATCACTTCTTCTCTCTCCTCTACAGGTGACGCTGCTGCTTCTGTGAGATACACCAGTTCTGAAGCTGAATTCTCTCTCAGTGCTGAAGGGCCGAGATGATCCGTCTCTAAACCAGCTGTATGTCCAGTCGTCTTCAGTTCCTGGTATCTCACATCTGACAGTGTTTTCATGTTTGTCGGGCTCTGTCTTCACTACAACCTTTGGTCTCTCTATAAAATTACACAAAACATTCAGATTAAACATTAATCATACAAGACATTTGTTTCATGCACAGCTCAGCTGTATCATTAAGTATGCAATAAATGACATGAACACTCTCGACACTGCTGCTTTCTGTTCCACTGCGTTATTTCATAAGATTTGAAGAAAATATACATGGATAAATCACCTTGAGTTTGTCCAGGGCGGATGTTTGAAATCAGCACTAAAAAGCAAAGAGAGACAACACGCACGCACAAACAAACAAAGAAACACACACACACACACACACACACACACACACACACACACACACACACACACACACACACACACACACACACACACACACACACACACACACACACACACACACACACACACACACACACACACACACACACAAAAGGTTAGTGTGATAAATGAAATGCAGAAAACTTTTTTAACATAGAAAAAACAGGAGTGACAATGTTGATTTGAAGCAAGAGATCTCTACTCTGTCACATCTAGGGCAGTCAATAATAACTGTAGATATTGAGCATCAGTAGCGGTTTTAGGCACGGGCGAACCGGGCAATCGCCCGAGCGGCATTTTTTCATGTCACATGGGGGGCGGCACGAGCAGTTAAAAAAATCCTCTCCTGCGCCGCAAAGCGGTTTTCTATTCTCTATAACCGGGCTATTCAATTGGCGGCCCCCGGGCCGGGTCCGGGCCCCGAGGGATTTTGAAACGGCCCTTGGCGTAATTTGCGGGTGGAAATTATCCCCATCACTTTTGAAACATCTCGCGGCACGAACGTAGCCTATACAAATAAGTGAAAAATATCCAGTTAACTAGCAGAGCATTCATTTCGTTCATGTGTTAAATACGAGGCGATCTACCGCTGAAATGTGTTGTTTTTGAAATCAAGTGATCAAAGTGCTCGTTGCCGCAGGCCCGCAGCGAATTGTATTGCGGATACAGTGTTGTCTTGTTGCTCGCGCAGTCTTCAGACGGACGCGCGCTTCAATCCGTTGTAGAGAGGAGACTCTCGTGACTCGTCTATTCGTTACGGTGAAATTAATTAACAAAATGCACACAAACTTGTCCCTGCCTGATATTCAACCACTGATAAACATAATCGGTTTTGATGAGAAAAAAAAAAAAAACCTAATCGAGTGTGGATTAGAACCCCGACCCTCTGGCACGCTTGGCAAAAATTCTACCACCGGACCATTTGTCGTCACACACATAACTGTCGGAACAATAAATTTATTGACGTGAATATTCTTCCTACTACCGACATATATTGAAATCAAATGAAATCACTTTGTAGTTATTACATATGGGTAGTGTCATACAGCGCAGGACTATGGTTAATTGTAAATTAAGTTCTGCATTTGCAAAATAGAATATATTGATTCCTTCAGTATGTTGTTGTAATTTCTTTATTTGTTACCAAAATTACTCATATTCTCTGGCCCCTTATTTTGCTTAAGTTTCATGAACTGGCCCCAATTCCAAATTAATTGAATAGCCCTGCTCTATAACTTCAATTCAATCATTGGCAATGGCGCCCCTGCTTGCTAAGAAGGTGCCGTGCACAGAAGCAATGTCAAGGGGGCCTCCTGATTGGAGGAAGCTCACCAAGGGGCCGTTCACATATCGCGTCTTTTGCGCGCTCGTTATTTCAAATGTAGGCGCGCGGGAAGCGCGCTCATAATTGAAGCGACGCGCTCATTTTAGAGAGAGATGAAAAAAATTAAACTGTTCAGTTTGGGGGTGCAACCAAACACGTGAGTGTTTTTCTCTTCTCCGTAAATACATCTTGTAGCAGAGCTACAGCAAGCGTTTTTCTGTGGTGGAAATCCATTAGCTACTAAAACTTCCTTGTCGTTGTCGAGAGCGCAGTGCACGGACAGACTCCATGGGAAAACCGAATTTTACTATTAATAATAAAAGATAAGCTACTGTGCATTGTAAATGTCAGCTATTGATCTTTTTTGACTCATTCTTTTTATAAAAATGATTTAAATGCAAAAATATGTGAGGTTTATCTTTTTATAAAACCTTTTTTGTCAAAACTTTATTTGAACGTGTACATGTTAGTAGATAACATAAAAGACACTCCTTTCAAATCTGACCATCATCTTTAATGTTATTAACTTGGTGAATTGATTTAATTGTGTATAGGCCTACTTTTTGAACAAGATTTTGTGTTTAACCATGATCATTTTGGTCACTATATTCATATGAAATGAAAATAATTTTCATAATGATCAACTAAAATCAACTATAATTATGTGTTTTTACAGTAGCCTATAATATGCAAAGTACAATTTTCTATAAAAAAGAAATATCTGATTCTGTCCTTTTCTCTGACATTTCAGGGTGACAGTCCTACAAAAGCTAGTTTAGGTCTAAAACAGTTTGGATAGTTGTTAAAATGAGAGTTATGAGACATTATTTAAGAGATTTAAGTATTGTGTTACATAAGTAGCTCTCGGCCACTTTGACTTTTAAAAACTCTATTTCGTGACAAAGTAAGCCTATAGTTTAACAAGTCATAACTAAAAGTGTGCCATGCATAGAATTCGAGATTCTAGGCAGTTAACCAATGAGCTAATGGTTCCTCCCTGAAAGTTAGATTAAAATAGCAATAGTTAAATAACTGGAATCTCTTAACTGTTTTTCAAACGAACGATATGTGATTTTATTGTGTAATTTTTGTGTTGTTGGTTTTTATGTTGGGGGGGGGGGGGGGGGGGGGGGGTCGAAGGGGGTCTCGCCCAGGCTGTAATTCAATGTAGAACCGCCACTGTTGAGCATGAAAGAGGAAGTGTGAGGAAATCGTCTTCATTGCTAAGAATATCTATGTGATGCTGTCATGGTACAACAAAGTGAAGAAAAGCTCAAGCCATCGCACTGCAGATCTTTTTTTGCATGCAGTGCTTCAAATGGGAAGTGACACCATTGGTCATGTCAGTCAGCACATCACAAAAAGACTAAGATACACTAAAGATCTAAAGATCTAAGATGCTGAAGATCTACTGAAGACAACAAAGTAACTTTACAGAATATGACGGCATGTGTTTTCAACACGTGAACCATTACAAACCGTAAACTGAACAACTGAAGAATCACATGATCAATACACTGATCTCATTCAGCTAGTGTTTTTCACACACACACACACACACACACACACACACACACACACACACACACACACACACACACACACACACACACACACACACACACACACACACACACACACACACACACACACACACACACAACATGTTGTGTTTTCATGTTTTATGGGGACTTTCCATAGACATAATGATTTTTATACTGTACAGACTGTATATTCTATTCCCTTACACTAACCCTATCCCTAAACCTCCCCATCACAGGAAACATTCTGCATTTTTACATTTTCAAACAACATCACTTGGTATGAATTATAAGCTGATTTCCTCATGGGGACCAAAAAATGTCCCCACACGAACAAGGATTTCGGATATTGCCATCCTTGTGGGGACATTTTGTCCCCATCACGTAGGGTTTACCAGGCCACACACACACACACACACACACACACGCACGCACGCACGCATGCACGCTCGCACGCACGCACGCACGCACGCACACACACACACACACACACACACACACACACACACCACACACAAAATCACCAGGAATTTACAGGATAAAAGTGTATTATTTTTTGCACTAAATTAACAGTGGATATCATGAGCTACAAATTGATTTGATACTCAAATTATTAGCAGCATAAATGAAAAACAGATTCGCTACATAAAAAGATGAAATATAAACACTGATTCACTAGATCATTATACAACATGTCAAAATAATGAATAAATGAGAAAATAATACTCACAGAGCATTAGAGGAAGTGAACTGAGCTCCATACTGACGTAATGTGATACGGTCACACACACAGTCAGTCTTATAGACTCAACACTTCCGGCTCAAACACCATAGGTCACAGTTGCTTATACTTCCTTGATTTCAGAACCGAATAAGAATTTAGAACAAAATAAAGAAACAAAAACTATATTGTCTTTTAAGAAATTTTAAAAGAGTTCCTCATAAAGAGCCTTGAATAAATTTTAAGAAAAGTCTTATGTTCATATGTTACGTACCGATGGTTTGTTAGGAATGGATGCAAATCTACAACAGACATGTTTGAGAAGTGATTAATTTCAATGCTGGATCTGAATTGGGCTTTATCACTTTAAACCAAACATTATGAATTACTCTCAGACTAGTCAAAATATTTATTGCCAAATGTTGACAGTCTCAGAGCCTGAGAAAAGGGAAGTATGAAAACACCAGTGTGTTACCAAGAATTTCTGGGTGTTTGCAACATAACATCCACGTCCGGTCCACAGCCAATTTTAATCAGTTTTCATTTCTGTAAGGAGAGTGTGAGATGTATGAGTGATTGACTGGTCAGTGCGAGTGATTTAAAGCCGAACTGCATCATTAGCTGTCAATCAAACTTCGGCAGCGGTATACAAGGTTTATATGTGATAATATCAGAGGTGGTCTTTACAATGATGATCTATACGTGATGAAAAACTATGAGACCCATGACAATAAGTATTCTGACTGTCATTACTTTGGCACTTGATTAGAGTCTGAATGCACGATAAACCCAATGCGAGCTATGGAGACGCATTTACATGAGAACAGGCTTGTTAAACCCACAGCAGCAGTGTAAAACATGTCAAAGTGCAACTGACAGACTTTCTTCCACTCTCAGGCCTCTGATGGTCACTGTGGTTGCAGGCGGTTGATATGTGTGACTGTGTGTTTGTGTTGATGGAATCACACTGAGGGCAGGTGGGTGGTTACTCAAGATGTCACTTTACTGGGCCTGGGATAGTAGCCTGATGTCGTCATACTCAGATTCTAGTCAGAATGTGAGTCTGAGACTGCTCCATTGGGCTGTGATAATGGGGCGTGTTTCAACCGAACCAGGAAAGAAAATGCCTCTGCACTCAATTGGATAGACCGAATCCCGTAGAAAGGACGGCAAAAACATTCCTATCGACAAATGCCTTGATCGCGGTTCTCGGTTCCTCTTTTAAAATGAATGCGCTGTCTATATCTTCTATAACAGACGCGATGGTTGAATCTACACATCTCAATTCTCCAGCGGCAGCCATTCTTTGTTGTAAACGAATTCAACCCAGTCATGTTATTGTACTTGGCCTAATATTTTGTATGTAATTGCAATGTTTGAATTCTTTTTGATTGTAATTTGTGTTGTGTATAATTTTACGTTGTGAATATTTCAAAGAGGACCCCAGGAAGATTAGCTGCCATTAAATGGGCCGCTAATGGGGATCCTAATAAAAATGAAATGAAATTAAATGAAACCCAAGCGCTCTTTGGTGACGTGGATGATTGCGTTACTGTTGATCATCTGCCCATCATCGTTTAAAGCCCGCCCTTACAATTTGATTGGTCCGAACAGCTTTGGATCGGGCAGACTTGCTGCACATAATTTTAAAGTTATGAATTATAATGGCCGTGTTAATGTTGTTTTCCTCTGCGTCTCAGCATAAGTACAGAGAAACGGGCTCCTATAACGCATTGCTAATGTTAGTATACGTCCATGTGAGCTAACGTTACGTTACTTAGCACGAACATGCATAACTTTGTTCGACTGTCATGAATATATGAAATGTCCATTGACATCAAGTACAAGTTAGCCAAGCATAGATGAATCTTACCCGTCCAGGAGAAAATTAGCAACGTTGGCGTCTGTGTTCAAAATCCTCTCCGTTTTCAGCCGTCTCCATCTTTCAAAAGCATCTCCAATACACATTCTGGTTTTATTTCGGACGTTGTCACGACGAATTTCTGAATTATAACGAGGTCTTTTTGATTTTAGACATTTTTATCCGACTAGAGTTAGGGTAGATTAGAGCAAAGCTGGCAACCGGATCCCGAAACACTACTGACTTCGTGATTGGTAGATAGGTGGAGGGTGGCGCATCAGACCAAAACACAACATGACAACATCAACATCAGTTAAGGGCTGCAAGTCCACTTTTTAAATGACAATATCCTAGCCATACTACTGTTGTTAGTTATATAAGTATTTGAAATGAACATGATTTCTTGGTCTAGTGACACATCAGGGCCTTTT
Organism: Meda fulgida; assembly: GCA_030578275.1. Classification (NCBI taxonomy): domain Eukaryota; kingdom Metazoa; phylum Chordata; class Actinopteri; order Cypriniformes; family Leuciscidae; genus Meda; species Meda fulgida. The sequence continues at coordinate 49,175,550 of CM060622.1, forward strand.
TATGATTAATCGAAATAAATTTCTTACATACAGCTCCTTTGAGATAAAAAGATTGGCATTTATTTAAAGATTTCCCCCTGGTGCTTCATCCAAACCATATCTTAATTTAGGTTTCTGGTTTAATGATTTAGTAACTCTCAGGTGAAAATATATTAATAAAGCACAAAATTTGAACATTTACATATATGTGTTTGTGATGGATTTATTTCCTAAAGTAGCATCAGTAGTTTGGGAATATGGTGTTGAGGTTGTTGATTCTCATTGCTGTGATCATCATGTCATTCCTCTATGCTTATTCCTATATATATATATATAGTGTTTATAGGGCACCTCAGTGTTTAATTTAATAACAATGAAGACAATAAAAATTTATTTGGATTACTGAATTGTAAAATAAATCATGACCAACATTCTGTTATGTTATTGTAACAATGCGTGCAACAAATACATTTTTAAGTTTTATTCATCAGTTCAAAAATATCATAAATATGCGATCAGGTGCTGTGAGTTTAAACTTTATTCAGGGTTCTTGCATCTTTGAAACATGTGAGGATAATCAGTGACCGGAGATGAAGAGCTGTTATGTGTGTGTGTGTGCTTCAAGCTGCTCAAAACAACCTCTGAATGAAACACTCCACAAGTTCCTCAGCGAACGTACATACATTAAAGCCATTGTCAAAGGGATAGTTCAAAACCAGGATGACACACTTAATCATTTGCCACTGTAAATACACAAAATTACATTAAATATACACGCAGCCTTGTTCATTACAGGCGCACGCTTTGGATTTGATCGGACGATCCTCAAATAAATGTTCACTTGTCGCGTGTTTTAGTCTTCAATTAAAGTTCAATGTCTCTACTTCATGTGTACGTTGTTTTTAATCTACTAAACTATTTTACAAATCCAGTTTTATTCCAAATATGAAAGGAGAAAACACAAGCAAAGGCGTTATTGGAGGAGCAGCACTGAGCAGAGCTGGCTGAGTCTACACGGTTCTCATGCAGCGGTTAAATGCGCAGCGGCTCATTGTTGATCAGTCAGATTGTGTGAGTCCAGATTCACTTAGACAAATCATGGCAGAAACCGCTCTAGCATCCGCGACCAAAGCGGCCAAGAAGAAATCAGCCGCCAAAAGCAAGAAAGCGGGTCCAGGCGTCCGCGATCTGATCGTCAAGGCTGTGTCCGCATCTAAAGAGAGGAGCGGTGTGTCCCTCGCCGCCCTGAAGAAAGCGCTCGCTGCCGGTGGATACGATGTGGAGAAGAACAACGCCCGCGTCAAGACTGCCGTCAAGAGTCTCGTTACTAATGAAATCCTGGTTCAGACTAAAGGAACCGGCGCCTCGGGCTCCTTCAAGCTCAACAAGAAACAAACCGAGACCAAGACAAAACCCGCCAAGAAAGCGGCTCCTAAAGTCAAGAAGCCCGCAGCCAAGAAACCCGCTGCCGCTAAGAAGCCTAAAACTGCAGCAGCAAAGAAGCCCTCCGCTAAGAAATCGCCGAAGAAGGTGAAGAAACCCGCCGCTAAAAAGGCAACGAAGAGCCCCAAGAAGGCAAAGAAACCAGCGACTCCTAAGAAAGCAGCCAAGGGCCCAAAGAAGGCAAAGGCAGCCAAACCCAAAACGGCGAAACCTAAAGCAGCAAAGCCTAAAAAGACAGCAGCCAAAAAGAAATAAACTCAAACTTTTGCCGTTTTTTTATTATACAAAAAGGCTCTTTTAAGAGCCACCCACTTATTCATAGTAAAGAGTATTATTTAATCAGTCATCTGTTCAATGAAAGTGTCATTGTTACCGCGAAGACAAAATAATGGGCCCTTCATGTTCATGTGCACATAAATGTATCCCCAGTTTCAAAGACAATGAAGACTTAAGCCTAGTCCCAGACTGAAATGCATTTTTTACCTATTTTAACTGAAAGCAACTTGCACTAACGTAGCCTATCTTAAAATGTCAGTGCCATTGTTTTATGTCAAGATGCACACCAATAGGCCTAATGTTTTTTTTTTTTACTCCCTAAGGCACGTTTATAAAAGCTACTTATATTTCCTAATTAAACTAATGTCCTTATCCTGGTTTAATTTGAGACGTTATACAGTTACATTTACAATTTTAACATTTTGATTAAATCTGTATCTGTGCGTAGACGTTTATAGTCTATGGTTCATACCAGTGAACTTTGAAACTGCATTTTCGACTACAATTTATTACTATGTTTAAAACCAGACAGTAAAGTGAAAATGGTCATTCAACATGCATAACATAGTCATAAAATGTACATACTAAATAAAAATATAAAACATTGAAAATTAAGAAACTGAAGAAATGAATGACGTTTTAAAAACGTTAAAGAAATACATTAAAAGTAGCAAACACTATTGAGAATAGTAGAAAGGGGGATGGAGAGTTTGGAGGGAAGTTCACTGATTGGCTCGATGATGTGTTCAGACACCAGCCAATAGGATAGTGAGCTTGCTTTTAAAAACAGAACACAGCAATCGGAAGTATATTTTCCCTAGTCGTAGATCTACAATTGTAAGTCACAATGAGCGGAAGAGGTAAAACCGGTGGAAAGGCTCGTGCAAAGGCTAAGACTCGCTCTTCCAGGGCGGGACTGCAGTTCCCCGTCGGCCGTGTTCACAGGCTGCTCCGCAAAGGCAACTATGCCCAGCGCGTCGGTGCCGGAGCTCCGGTGTATTTGGCCGCTGTGCTCGAGTATCTGACCGCTGAGATCCTAGAGTTGGCTGGAAACGCCGCTCGGGACAACAAGAAGACCCGCATCATTCCTCGACACCTGCAGCTGGCGGTGCGCAATGACGAGGAGCTGAACAAGCTTCTGGGTGGCGTGACCATCGCTCAGGGCGGTGTGTTGCCCAACATCCAGGCCGTGCTGCTGCCCAAGAAGACCGAGAAGCCCGCGAAGGCCAAGTAAACCGACCGAAGCTTCACTTCAAAACAAAGGCTCTTTTAAGAGCCACCCAATTTCTTCAAAATAGACTGATTTCATATGTCTGATTTGTATTTGATTTCTTTGAAAGCTCTAGCACATATGTATATGTTGCTCAAGTAAACTAACGCTTTCATAATTGTATGAGATTCTATTCATAAATCAGTTTGTTTTCGGGTTTAAATTTTTTTTTTAAAATATGACTGGAAATGCATGGTCCTAGAGATTTTGAACGACTAACTTTTTTTTTGTTAATTTTTTTTTTTATTTTGAATATTTTTCAGATCTTCTTTTGCGTCCACTCAGAAACAATATCCTGAATGAGGGGTCACAACATTCACACGCTCTTACGTGTATGGTCAAGTCCTCAGGAGAATATACAAGGAAAAGAATTAAAAAAATATTTAAAATAAACAATATGAACAGAACAAACATCAACTTAAAACAAAACATGGGTTGTATACATGTTCCCCTGGCAGTTATAATCAGAGTTAGTTCTAATGGTCCTCCAATCACCGTCATTAGTGGTACCCATCTTTCAATAAAATGTTTCCTCTGTAATCTCAACGAATATGTAGTTTTTTCCATAGTGTAAATATTTCTTAAAATTGTTAGCAGTTTGGTTTGGCGACTCCTTTTTAAGCCATTTTATTTTAATTGTTTTCTTTGCTGCTACCAGTAATATCTATAATAAATACATATTTTTTTCTACTGTGTATCACAACTGATTTCATCCCTAGAATTGCTATCAGAAGGTCTATCAGTTCAACATTCAATAATTAATATATGTAAAAATGGATTTCCAAAAGTTATCTAACTATGGGCATTGTCAAAAGATATGTGAGTGAATAGAGTAACATGTTTTATTGTTATCCAGTCTCACTACAATATTTGTATTTAATGAATGTACTATGAAAGTGCATACAGTTTTATTAGCATGGCTAAAAATATTTAAACTGATATATCAATACAATGAAATGAATGTACTTATCTCAGTTATTACTATGAGTGCCACAAGTCCAACTCTACACTATCAATAATACTTAAAAAATCAATCTCGGGTTTTGCTGTACAAATTTATACCTAATTTCGCCTATTCTATTTTCCTGTATACAACGAGAAACAAAGGATGTTTGCGCGGGAAGCACAAACTGTCGTCTCTTCTTTGAAAACAGGAGGCGCACAGCCATTGGCCAACTGTCATTTACAGACTCCAGACAATAACCAATCAAATGCCTCTGAAGCAAAGCCATCCAATGAGCGCATGGCAGCCCTGGGCTTATATACGCGCTGTGTTCTGGTGAGCTAGTCATTCATCGTTCTTTTCATAGCAGCATCTGAACTTCCTTTGAAACAATGGCAAGAACTAAGCAGACCGCTCGTAAGTCCACCGGAGGAAAAGCCCCGAGGAAACAGCTGGCCACTAAAGCCGCCCGCAAGAGCGCACCCGCTACCGGTGGCGTTAAGAAGCCTCATCGTTACAGGCCCGGTACCGTGGCGCTGAGAGAGATTCGTCGTTATCAGAAATCTACTGAACTGCTGATCCGCAAACTGCCCTTCCAGCGTCTGGTGAGAGAAATCGCTCAAGATTTCAAGACGGATCTGCGCTTCCAGAGCTCGGCTGTCATGGCCCTGCAGGAGGCGAGCGAGGCTTATTTGGTGGGTCTGTTTGAGGACACCAACTTGTGCGCCATCCACGCCAAGAGAGTCACCATCATGCCCAAAGACATCCAGCTGGCCCGCCGCATCCGCGGAGAGCGCGCTTAAGTCCGTATCAGTCATACAACCCCAAAGGCTCTTTTAAGAGCCACCTCAAATGTGTCTAAAAAGAGGTTTCGTTAATTTTTTTTTTCGTTTTGCAAGTGAACGTTTTCGTTTATGAAGTCAAAACCCTATCAGAACTAAATACAATTTGAATAAATTACATTTGAATCTGTTTTGAGATGTCTGAACAAACTTCTGCATTAAGTTCAAGATTTTACAAATGACAGTGATAACTTCTTTTCAAGTTCTCCCAAACATCCCTTATACATATTCCTGCTAGACATTCTAACATCAGTGTCAAATCTATATAAGAACAACTACCCTGGGCCACATCAACTCTACCATCATTTATACATACCAGACCCTTCAAATCCAGCATTTGTTCTATTACCATTATGTTCAGTATTCCTCAAAGAATTATAAGCATTAAAATCCCCACACCATATCACTTTTTGATTACCCACTCCCATTATCTTATCTAATACGTCAATACCTATTGCAAGTATTATAAAAATGAATGACCTTAACACTGTTCTCTTAAAAATACCTCTACTATACCTGATTCATATTCATCATTCTATAAACCTATATGTAATTTCATTTTTAATAAATATAGTCACCCCTCCACCATTACCTCTGTCTATCCCTTCTAATACCAGTATATCCTTATATTACAATGTCTAAATTAGATTTCAACCAGGTCTCTTGTATACATTTAACATGAGGTTTAGATTTTTTATCTTCTACCTTTTTAAACTTTTGCCCATTTACGATTAAACTGCATTCCACTGTAATACTAATAATGCCATTAAGAGCCTCCAAATGTTGCCTGTGAATCTACTTAAGTTTTTCATTTAGTTGTTCCAGAGAGTGATCCCTTCAAACTGTAGATGTTTTTCAGCTGCCTTAATTATGATTTATTTAGATATATGAATTATTTAGATCCACTCAGCTCTGCTGTCGGTTTGTACAGCGCAGTTTATTACCTCAGCTAAAAATGCCATGAACTCAACTCTTAAAAAGACTTCATATAATCTATGTTGCGATGGAGGTTTACTATTCTGGTTAATTGAGACTGTTGGATCCTTTCCTTGACCATCTTCCGTCTGTTTCGCAGTGTTGGGGAAAGTTACTTTGAAAAGTAATGCATTACAATATTGCATTACTCACTTAAAAAAATAATTACTTTTTTGTTACTTTAAAAAAAATGTGTTACATTGCTTTTGCTTTACTTATTTCACCTGGGCTGGGCTTGTTTTTTTATAACAAAAAAAGTTTTTTTATGGGTAAATGTAAACACCCATTCACACCAAAAGTTAAATAATCAAACAAGTCTAGTAGAGGGCGCATGCAGCTCAAATAAACCTTTCAGCTGTGTTGCTGTTCTAGATTACAGAAAAATAGGATGAAGGAGAAAAAGGTTTATCACTTATTTTACCAATAAATAAATAAAAAAACAAAATCATTAGTAATTTTTGCTAATGGTTTAACTGAATCATTGAAGGTCAGAAGCAAGTACATTGGTCAATAAAGTGAGATCAAATGCATAACAATGTATGTTTAATTTAACATTTAGTTATTGGAGGTTTGCGTGGTATTCTGATTCTGCATTTCACTTATTTTATTCATTTTGAGGAATATTGAATCTTTTTGTGTGCAAGTGAGATAAGTAAATGCACGATCACATTTAGTCTAGAACTACAATAACCATCATGTTCACACACAACGCCTCTGCACTTCCATTTGTCTCAACGTGAGGACAGGAGAGCTGTCAGTCAATAAATGGGAAAACAAACTAACTTGCGTTACTTATTTAAAAAAAAAAAATTCTGATAATTGGTTGTAAATTTTAAAAGTAATGTGTTACTTTACTAGTTACTTGAAAAAGTAATCTGATTACTTTACTCAGGTTACTTGTAATGAGTTACCCCCAACACTACTGTTTCACCTAACTGCTTCTGCATATTTTTTTTTAAATCCAGCACTGTTCACCTCCACAGTTACAGCATTTTAGCTGTGTCCCTTGCTCACGCTTACCATAGTCATCATGGTTACCACTACATTTAGCACATTGCTATTTTCGCTTACAGACTGCAGCGACATGCCACTATTTTTGACATTTAAAACATCTGATTGGAGTCGGTACTTATCTTACCACATAACTGACATATCGAATGTACACTCTCTCTGGCATTCTTTCCTCAGCAAACTAAGGCATTACAGAAAGACTGTCTACTTTTCACATTTCAGTCTTTTCGCTTCAATCACCTTAGCCCCCGATGTGTTGCTCTTAACGGTGGATACTTCAATTGGATTTCCAAAGATTACTACCCTTAGAGGGATAGTTCACAGACGTCCGCAAATAAGAAACTGTAACCAACATGTTAAAAATAAATAAAACAAGTAGTGAGTAATATAACAGTACATACAACAGAGAATAGATTGGGTGAATGTTTAATGTATTGTGCTGGACTAGTTATTTAAAGGGATAGTTCACCCAAAAATGAAAATTTGCCCATGATTTACTGACCCTCGAGCCATCTTAGGTGCATATGACATTCTTCTTTCAGACGAATACAATTGGATTTATATATATATATATATATATATATATATATAAAATGTCCTGGCTTTCCCAAGCTTTATTAAGCTAACGTTACCAAGCTCTATTGCTCGGCATTGTACAACTTACCGATTGTCCAAGCATTGATTGTATTCCCTGTGCCACTCTCTGTTGTTTTTCATTTATATAGAAAAATTGAATATTTCCATTTCTCAGTCTTGGCACTCTCTATATCACTTACTGATTTTTTTATGCCTTGGTAAATTTTAGTGAATTAATCAAATTACTATCCGCAAACTTCATCAGTACCTTCAAATCCTCCATACTATGCTAGTTGCTGGCTATCAGTTCCCAATTTCTACAAGTTTTCTTTTCTTTCTCTTACGGATTCGCAATTTTCCTCCAATAATTTACTCCTGCCGCTAGAATTTCCCTCCATCAATGATCCAATCACAGTCAAACGTTGTAAACCGTTCAACCCTCCAACCCTCCACTCGGAGAGTAGCGTGTCGGGTGACGTTTAGTAGAACCGCCCATGCATGGTTTCAACTAGGTCTGCTTGCGGACTATAAACATTTGTCCACAGTCTGTTTTATCACTGTATGAAAAATATTTGTCGTCATGTCTGGAAGAGGTAAAGGCGGTAAAGGACTCGGGAAAGGAGGCGCTAAGCGTCACCGAAAGGTCCTTCGCGATAATATCCAGGGCATCACTAAACCCGCTATTCGGCGTCTTGCTCGACGTGGCGGCGTCAAGCGTATTTCTGGCCTGATCTATGAGGAGACTCGCGGTGTGTTGAAGGTGTTTCTGGAGAACGTCATTCGTGATGCTGTGACTTACACTGAACACGCCAAGAGAAAGACCGTCACCGCCATGGATGTTGTGTACGCGCTGAAGCGACAGGGACGCACCCTGTACGGGTTCGGCGGTTAAGAGGTTCACGGAAAAAAAAACCTTAACGGCTCTTTTAAGAGCCACCCACGTTTTTTCATAAAGAACAAATATTCTAGCGGTGAAATTAAGTGTGATCTGATCGAGTATTGTGATTTCTCTAAGTTCTTACATCAAGTCATATGTCTTATTTTTAATAACATTTCTCAGTTGTTATTGTATGGTTATTAAATACGCTAATTAATGAGGCACGTATACAGCGGTTTCATACGTACTAATGTACATTCAAAGCGCCTAAGTATGTTCAGGGGATCTCTCCTCAACCACCACGAGTGTGTAGCATCCATTTGGCGCTACCGTACAACGTTGCCAGTGCGCTAAACAAATATAGGTGGAGAGGAGAGAGATATAACCAATTCAATGGATGGTGATTGTTAGGAGGCCATTGATAAGGACCAATGGATGAGATTTAGCACCAGGGCTGCGTTCCAGTTCACAATTGTCATGCCCTTAACTCGCCAACTTTCCTCTGTCTCGTTCATTCGGATCATGTAAGTAATTGCACGAATGCCCACTACTGGCGGAAACCGCAATGGGCTGAATTGGAAACGTCCTAAGCCCTTGATCACTTGGAATCAGCTATTGAGTTTTATTATTTGAAAAATGTCAATTTAAGAATTTAATGCAGCATCCAAATGTATATAGGTGTGTTAAAAAAAAGTTGTTTGTGGTGATGGTGATTAGAGATCTGCGGTGATGTCACAAGAGTTGCATTGTGGTATATGCAGCTGCCTGAAGTGTACATATGAAGTAGACTCGCTCCGTCAGTCAAAATCGAGGGAACAAGGGTCTGTCCATAGAAACTTCACGAAGTGGAGCGCACTTCAAAATGGCGGCAGGTATTCCCCCTAGGGGAAGTGCTTAGGGAAGTTCGCAAGTGCGTGTCTAATAGTAGACTGAAACGCAGCCCTCGACTCTGGGGTTCAACCCTTACACTTTCCGAGAAGTACCATGGGATTTTTAATGACTACAGAGAGTCAGGATCTCGGTTTAACTTGTCATCCGAAGTATAATGTATGAAATAAACGGGGGTAATGTAATATGTGTTTATGTAGTATGAATTATGTATTTAATTAATGTTATTCAGTTTGATTAAACAACTGAAATTCTCAATATTGTACTTTAAATATTTTCCATTGCATTCCGAAAAATGCGGGAAAATGAAACTAAGAAACAATGGAATCGGGGATGAAAGTAGGACATGGGCGGGATCAATTTTTTAAAGTCTGTGATTGGCTGTCCCACAACTGAAGGAGGTTTTAATGTAGCCAATGAAATCATTCTATGGGTTGGTCCAGGAAAACCAGCAATCAGAGAAGGCCGTACTTCCCTTTTGAAATTAGCATAGAGCCGTGCATAAAATCCCGCCTGCAGTAACCCAGCAGCATTGTCTGACTATCACTGAGAGAAGCATCATGCCTGAACCAGCGAAGTCTGCACCCAAGAAGGGTTCAAAGAAGGCCGTAACTAAAACTACAACTGGTAAGGGTGGAAAGAAGCGCAGAAAGTCCAGGAAGGAGAGTTACGCGATCTACGTGTACAAAGTCCTGAAGCAGGTTCACCCCGACACCGGGATCTCCTCCAAAGCGATGGGAATCATGAACTCTTTCGTCAACGACATCTTCGAGCGCATCGCCGGTGAAGCGTCTCGTCTCGCTCACTACAACAAGCGCTCCACCATCACATCGAGAGAGATCCAGACCGCCGTGCGTCTGCTGCTGCCCGGAGAGCTGGCCAAACACGCCGTGTCTGAGGGCACAAAGGCTGTGACCAAATACACCAGCTCAAAGTAGAGCGAGTCCGCTCCACACAACACAAAGGCTCTTTTAAGAGCCACCCACAATGTCTTTTAAAGAGCATAAAATGTTTTATTAAATATTTTGTAGTGTTTTTGGAGAAATAAGGTGAGCTTTTTAAATTTACTTCAGTATTTAATTATAGATCTATTCTAATACTAATTAGAGAAAACATAAGATGTTTCACAAACTACTTTTAGAAGGCTTTATTGTAAATTTCTGGACAAATCTAAATATTTTTTTTTTTTTTTTTTTTTCTTTAGAGACACTGAATAGAGCAGCCAGAGTACAATAAAACAAATATCACTGTTTATATGAGCAGATTCGTAAATCTTCAGATGTAGTTAATCTTAATCTGAAGAATTTGAGTGTCCTCTTTACAGTCAAGCTTGTGTGGAAAAGGATCCTTTGACTTTTTTTTTTTTTTTTTTTTTTTTTTTTTTTTTAAACATTATTTGTTGCTGTTGGAGGTCTGTTCTACTGTTAAAATGTCAACATACATTTCAAGATATTTGTTCTTTGTCTCAGATTTACTGAAAATTAAATACAAAGATAATCATGTTTATTAGTAGGAACATCTGTACTTATAGAAACACTGTCAATGTAAAGAACATTTTTCGGCCTGATGTAAAATCGCTGTCAAAATCATATAGTTTTAACAATTTTGTGGCCCTGAGTATCTAAGTGACAAGTATCTTCTAATGAAATGCCATTAAATTGATATACTGTACTGAGACATTGTTTTAGGCTTAGATGATAGTTTACAAAGTATGATACAAATGTGAGACATACTTTTATTACACTTTTTGGCATATACACATTCATTTCAACTTTTTTTTTTTATATAGACAATGTGGTAAGGAATAACTTTGGTCTGTATCTTCACAAATTACTCAAACAAGAACAGGAAACTGGAAAGCAAACCCAACAAAACATCAAGCTTTTACTATTGGAGGAAGAGCCACATTCTAGTTCATCTTATTGATTGTGTGAAATTTTGTGGTCTGTTTGAAGTAGCCTTGAGAAGCAAAATGAGGGTGAAGGATCAAGCTAGATAGGCATTTTTCTTGGACTGGTCGATTTAGTAGCGTCGCTAGACGAGGTGTTTGAGGAGAACTTGAAAAATGCCACAGTCTTCAAGGGTACATCAAAGACTGCAAAATGAGCTTTTGGATTGCATGCTATCAGTCACCAGGAAGCATATAATGAAAGAGGTGAAGTAGCAATCCAAATCCCACCAATTGGTGCAAAAGTTAAGGTTACATAAGATGACGAAAGCAAGTGCTAACCCTCCAGAACCCATAGTCACTAAACTGCTTAATATCTATCAAACTATCATCTTGTGTTCTGTAGAAGAATCGTCCCTTTAACAGTTAATACAAAATGACACAATGACAAAATTAAACAAAGTGAAATACAGCATTTACTTAATTTATTACCTTTTTAGTAGGCCTAGTATGAAGCAGACGCGACTGTGCAAAGACCAAATCTGGTAAGTCTTTTGTTATTTTACAAATGATTTGTCAATCACTAAATGAATAAGGTTTTATACATCCAGAATTTAGATTTAAAGGAATAACCTTATCAAAATTAAACATAACCAATGTAGTTTCAGCTCATGATTTTCGGTTTGCTGTATATATACATAAATAAAAACAGTTGGCTACACGTAATCAACATGACTTATTCTGTATTATATTGATTGTTTATGGGTGGGGGTGGTTGCCCCCTTTTTGAGCCTGACAGTCCATCAGAATCACTATTTCCTTTTATTTGATATGTTATCGTTCATTATATTTACAGAATGTCAAATTTGTGACAGCTTGTAATGATTGGGGTTTTCAGTGAGCTTCTCTTTTCATGTAGACTTTCATTTACATGTTCATCCTCCTCCCCTTTGTACCCTTGTATGTCCCATAGGACATAATGTAAGAAAAACATTTATATTTCAATAAATATTGAAAATAAAGATTATGGTCAGTCAGAGACATTTTTGGTTTAATCATTTCATTTGAGCTTGACTAATAGCTATAAAATGCTAAATAATTATTCACTGTGACTCTTTCATACAGATATCTCGAAGAGTAGGGGTTATCCACCTGTGCAGCCACTCTTACCTACTTACTCAAAGACACTGATGGGGGACAGGAAGAGCTGCTTCTCAGCAGAATAGCACACGATTCATCACTGGCTTGAGTACTCCAGAAAATTAGACACAACACATTGTTATGCCTGTCGACATTTTAGCCTTCCCAATAGCCCAGTGTCAGTTTTTGAGAGTGGTTTCAAAAACTGGAAGAAGGCAACCTACAAGGAAAGGGGATCAGAGGGCCACAAGCACGCCATGGTTGCATGGAGAGACTACGAGACAGCGCTGGGAAAAAAAAAAAAAACGTTGCTAAATGTCTAAAACAAAGAACATGACAAGCAGATTAAAGACAACTGGGATTATATGAAAACAATAGCTGAAGCACTTCTACTAACTGCCACACAGAAAATTGCTCAAAGAGGACACATAGCAATCTTATATAGTCTTGTATTTACACTGAACATTACTGGTCAAATAAATAAAACATATGAAACATTCATTTGAGTTAAAATTGTTTAATTAGCTTACTTCTAGAGATTGCAGTGATGCATGACATGGTGAAAACGACTTGAAATAATTCTGAAAATAGGTTAAGATAAATGTTAAACACTAATCCATTATCTACATAATTTCAGTTCACAACATCATTTAAAAAAAAGAAAATCAAATTATGTCTAAATAAATATATTTAACATAATGGCCTATTGTGCGTGCATAACTATGCTGTGAATTAGCATGTATACAGTGTGGTTAAAAGGAAATTATGACCTCAGCTGTCTCTTGCTTTAAACGACGAGCAATAATTTCCATAATTTCTATTCACATGGTTCATATAAGAGATGAATGGCGAATCAGGCGACAAAAAATCCTTTACAATTAAAATGTTTATGTCGTGATACGATATAGGCCAACATAAACGATGTGTTTGGCGTGTTTAATGAGATAGAATATGGATACTTTGCTGGCCGAAGATGAGGTCCAGATATGAGAGTCAAAGACAGACTCGGAGACACCGGGTGATGTTCGTGTGCTTCAAGCTGCCCAAAACAACAGCTGTATAAAAGCCTCCTAACGCTCATCACTGATACTGATTTCATTAAAGTCTCTTACAGACTGTTTTCTGAACACACAGAGGACGCATTCAGGCTTTTATCACATTTTCAATTAAAACTATCCGTCAGATCTGCACACAGCTCTTCCCCGCTGCTGATGCTCGCCTTGGATTTGGTCTGACGAAGGCAAAAGTAACGCTTCCTCTTCGCGTGTTTTAGTCTCTAATCAAAGCCCAGAACCCCTGCTTGGTGTTCACTTAGTTTTGACTGAATCAAACTATTTTACAGGTCAAATTTTCCCCAAATGTAAGAGAAGAAAACACAAGCGTCAGCGAGCAGCAGACACCGAGCGGGGAAGGTTGAGTCTATGAGGTTCTCATGTGTTATTTAAGACCGCGGCGCCGCTCGAGCGCTATTCATTCATTACTGAAACCAGATAGCGATTGTAAAACTTCCGATCCGATCTGAGAAAGAGAAATGGCAGAAACCGCCCCAGCCCCCGCTGCTGCAACCTCGGCCAAAGCACCCAAGAAGAAGTCCGCTGTGAAAGCCAAGAAAGCAGGTCCAGGCGTCGGCGAGCTCATCGTCAAGGCTGTGTCCGCATCCAAGGAGAGGAGCGGTGTGTCCCTCGCCGCCCTGAAGAAAGCGCTCGCTGCCGGTGGATACGATGTGGAGAAGAACAACTCACGCGTCAAGATCGCCATCAAGAGCCTGGTGACTAAAGGCACTCTGGTTCAGGTCAAAGGGACCGGCGCCTCGGGCTCCTTCAAGCTCAACAAGCAGCAAGCCGAGACCAAGAAGAAACCCGTCAAGAAAGCGGCTCCTAAAGTCAAGAAGCCCGCAGCCAAGAAACCCGCTGCCGCTAAGAAGCCCAAAACTGCAGCAGCAAAGAAGCCCTCCGCTAAGAAATCGCCGAAGAAGGTGAAGAAACCCGCCGCTAAAAAGGCAACGAAGAGCCCCAAGAAGGCAAAGAAACCAGCGACTCCTAAGAAAGCAGCCAAGAGCCCAAAGAAGGCAAAGGCAGCCAAACCCAAAACGGCGAAACCTAAAGCAGCAAAGCCTAAAGCCGCTAAGCCTAAAAAGGCAGCTCCCAAAAAGAAGTAATTTTTTTGTTTTTGTTCCTCAACGGCTCTTTTAAGAGCCAACCACTTACTCTGAGTAAAGGGCAAAACTCGCATTTTTTAATGATCTGTTTATTTCGGAATCAAATCTCTTAAGATGTGACTTTCAACCACTTAGACTCGTGCAATCAAACAAGTCGATTCATAAGAAATTGATTGAAAATAGCCAAAACGCTTATGAGGGTTCAAAGGATGATCACAGTCCAAATAGGATGTTGTGTAAAAGTACAGAATATATACACAAAATATCATGCTGAAGAAATGTGGCAATACAAACAACACCACACAAAATAATGACATTGACATACAATTATATTTAATGTATACAGAAATTTAACAATGACAATGAGATACAATAAAAATATTACATTTAAAATAATACTGTACAGTATCAGATCTGGCCAATGTGAACAGAATATAGTTTTTGAAATGTGCAGCACCTCTGGTAGCGTACAATATTCATTTTTGTACTTTTTAGACATTTCTATCAAACATTTCAGTGGTTTCATTTACCTTTTCTGTCAGGTTTTATGACAGTTGACAGTCAAATTGTATGACCGCTATCTGGACTCAGGTGCAATCAAATGGATATCATTCAAAAAAATAAATCCTATTTGCTAATTTTGTTTCTTTGATAAATGTTATCACAACAGTGAGGTTTCCTGATCTAGTCTCAAATAATAATGCTTCTAAAGAAAAGGCTTTTTTGATGCATTCACTTCCCTTTTCAGTTTCTCTTTGTCTGGATAATCTTATGCACCTTAAAAGAACATGATCTACATCCTCTCTCACTCCACAAATCTCACATTTTCCAGATGGATGTTTGTGTACAACGTGTAAAGCTGTTATTTAAACCAGCATGGCCTACTCTCAGTCTTGTAAACCAAACCTCTTCCTGTCTGCTTGGATAACTGTTTGCTACTTGAGATCTTTTTTGTTTGTTTGTATATTACATAAGTGTCAACATTTATTCTCCTTATCCCATTAAGCTTGCCATATTATGTTAATTTTGTGTTTAATGAGTACCTTAACTTCTGATTTACTGAGTGGAATGCTTAATTGAACTTCCTCTTCTTTGGTTGCCTCTTTTGCCAGCTTGTCTGCTTCCTCATTATCATCAACTCCTTTATGGGCGGAAACACATACAAAATGGATTGATATTTCTCGTTGACTAATTGCAAATATGATATCATTAATTTAATTCAATAAGTCCTGTCGGCATGATGATTCTCCATTTTAAATGGATGTGAGAGATGACATAGAATCAGAACAAATAACTGGTTTAGGGGGTCTAACTTCTATCCACTGCAATGCAATATTAATGTATGTCATTTCAGATGGAAAAATGGACAGATGATCTGATGTTAGTGGTCTGATCCTTCGTTTGCAGAGAAGTTCAGTGATTGGTTTGAATTTTATCGAAGTCTAAACCAATGGGCGACTGGCACTCTCGTTTAAATGCAGTGTGTGAAGACACTTAAAATTATTTAGTTGATTCCCAGAAGGTAGATTGATAACATTCATTTCAAAAATGAGCGGAAGAGGAAAAACCGGTGGAAAGGCTCGTGCTAAAGCCAAGAGTCGCTCTTCCAGGGCGGGACTGCAGTTCCCCGTCGGCCGTGTTCACAGGCTGCTCCGCAAAGGCAACTATGCCCAGCGCGTCGGTGCCGGAGCTCCGGTGTATTTGGCCGCTGTGCTCGAGTATCTGACCGCTGAGATCCTGGAGTTGGCTGGAAACGCCGCTCGGGACAACAAGAAGACCCGCATCATCCCTCGACACCTGCAGCTGGCGGTGCGCAATGACGAGGAGCTGAACAAGCTTCTGGGTGGCGTGACCATCGCTCAGGGCGGTGTGTTGCCCAACATTCAGGCCGTGCTGCTGCCCAAGAAGACCGAGAAGCCCGCGAAGGCCAAGTAAACCGACCGAAACTTCACTTAAAAACAAAGGCTCTTTTAAGAGCCACCCAATTTCTCCAAGACAGAGTGATTTCATTTGTCTTATTATCATTAGAAATTTAATAAAATTTATTTTGATAAAGAAAAAAATGGCACTTGAGTGACAATTATTGACTGTTCTTTTGCTATACAAAGCAAACATTGTTTTATTACATTGTAAAAAATTGTAGGTGCCACAGGTCAGTTTAATTTTTTTAAAATTCAAGTCTGACTATATAAATACACATGGCCCACAAATAATTTTTGTAACCAATGTATTTTTAACTAGTCTCACTATACTTATATTTTCAGTATATTATGAAAATGAATAGTTTTGTTGGCATGATCAAAACATTTAAACTGATTTATTGATGTACATATAAACACAAATTAAATCTATCTACTTGTCTCTTTTTTTACAGTATTAGTTCCAAAAATCAAACTGCATTTAATTTTTCTTTTAATTCACGTGTTTTGGTGTACAAGTTTGAAAAACTGATTTCCTATTCTATATTTTTGGATACAAAGACAACAAAGCACGTTTAAAAACATAAAAAACAAAGCACGTTTGGGCGGGAACCACAAACAGTCGTCTCTTGTTTGAAAACAGGAGGCTTACAGCCATTTGCCAACAGTCATTTACAGACTCCAGACAACCAATAGAATGCCTCTGAAACAAAGCCATCCAATGAGCGCATGGCAGCCCTAGGCTTAAATACGCGCTGTGTTCTAGTCAACTATTCATTCGTTCGTTCTGGTTAAAGCAGCAACTGAACTCCTCTTGATACAATGGCGAGAACTAAGCAGACCGCTCGTAAGTCCACCGGAGGAAAAGCCCCGAGGAAGCAGCTGGCCACTAAAGCCGCCCGCAAGAGCGCACCCGCCACCGGTGGCGTTAAGAAGCCTCATCGTTACAGGCCCGGTACCGTGGCGCTGAGAGAGATTCGTCGTTATCAGAAATCTACTGAACTGCTGATCCGCAAACTGCCCTTCCAACGTCTGGTGAGAGAAATCGCTCAAGATTTCAAGACGGATCTGCGCTTCCAGAGCTCGGCTGTCATGGCCCTGCAGGAGGCGAGCGAGGCTTATTTGGTGGGTCTGTTTGAGGACACCAACTTGTGCGCCATCCACGCCAAGAGAGTCACCATCATGCCCAAAGACATCCAGCTGGCCCGCCGCATCCGCGGAGAGCGCGCTTAAGTCCGTATCAGTCATACAAACCACAAAGGCTCTTTTAAGAGCCACCTCAAATGTCTCTAAAAAAAAAAGACGATTTTCTTTGAACTCAACCTGAATTCAGTTTTGTGGCAACTGCACGAACACTTCTGCTTTAAGTTCAAGATTGCATTAAAGTTTTATAAAAAAAGTGTATATATCTCACAACTAAAGTAACCGTGACAAAATGTAACATGCCAGGGAGCAATAAAATGTATTTTTAAAAGATATACTATAGATTTTATATATAAGTGACAGAAGTTGCATCGTTGTTTGTTCTTGCTGTCTCCTTTTTCCTTTAGGAGGAAAGGCAGTTTCCTAGAGACAGTTGGTGATTGGACCAAAAAGAGATTAGGTGTGGTGAAGTGTTGGGTCCCAGTTTGGGACCCATTAGTATGCCTGATCTAAATCTGTTCTCGCGATAACTTGTAGCTAACTTGAGCTGTTTTTAGCTCTATGTTGAATGCTAAATCCCTGTGCTATGTGCAAGATAAGATAAAAGCAGTTTGTTGCCATCAAGTAATACATTTATTTGTATAGCGCTTTTCATATTAGGTACACACAGCATTACAGAAAGACAGACCTCTATTGTATAGTAATTCAATTGTATAATATTTCAAATCTCAAGTTGCCTCAATAGCAGAGGAGAAAGGCTGCGAAATTAAAAAAATACTACGTTTTTGTGTCACGAAATGCAGTTTTAAGAGTTTTTATAATCGAGAATGTAGTTTAAAGTTCAAATATGTGGTTTATTTATAAAGATAGCGCCTATTTAAAAACTTGATCTGACGTTTTCGGAGTTGTGAGATCCAGGCGATCACCGGGCGCTCATGTACCCCGCCTGGAACAGTCTTACCTTGCCTATCCTTCTGACGTTTGCCGCTGACTCTGATGGCTAGCTAGTTGTTAAATATGAAATATAATTCGTCTTGTCTATATCTAACAGGCAATCTTTGGTCTCATTAGTCTATAATTTGTTCATCTCAATAATTACAGACCAGGGGAGGGAGTTTGTGAACTAGGTTATTATTATTTAGTTAAGATTTTATTATTTACATTTTTGGCTATAATGTTATAATAATATACCATGCCTTGCCAACCTTTTTGATAACAGCTAAATGAGGACATATTTAAGGTTGGCAGTACTGCCATGACATGCAGAAAGACTGGGAGAAAACTTGGAGGATTTGGGCCATCAACTCCTCAAAGCAGATGATTGAAACGGTTTAAAAAATAAATGATTATATGCAATTGATTATGTAAATCTAATTTGTTGAAACACTTTTCTTTTTTTTAGGGCTCTACAAAGTATACACCATTCTTTTTTATGTTTAACCGGCATCCAATCATGTCAGAGGTTCTCAACACAAAGGTAGTATCTGAGGCAGATTGCTTTGTAGAAGAGAATCCGAATGTTGGCATGGACACACAGGGGAGGCAAAAGGTGGAGGACAAGTTCCGGAAAAGAAAAAAAATGTGAAATCATTTCACATCTATGAAGGAGAGGAGGTACTCAAAGCAAACAAAAGAAAAGAGGAATGCAAAGGTGGACGTTTAAAGGGGAACTGGAGCGGCCCTTTTCAAGTCAAAGACATTACCGGCATCCGGCATCATTCTCTTCCAGAAAACCAATGTGTCCCAACTCAAACCATACCTGCGGTGTGACATTAACCTGGATGGTGAGAAAGGCAGTAAATTACAGTAGATGGTTCACTTTTTAATTTAGAAGTACATTTTTGTGTCAAATTTGAAATATTACATATATAACCTTTTTCAGTGAATGATCATGATGACCATGATTACTGGCTGAAGACAGGAGGTGGCAGGAGGTGAAGCATCACGCACAGGTATGCTTTATTTGATTTTGATATTAGAGTTAAATTTGTACATTTAGGTATATCTAAAAATATAAAATAAGTAACTTTGGCAAAGATTTGTGACTGATCAAAACGTGTTCACAGAAATTGTTCAGTTTTCTTTGGATCGCTTTCACATCTTGGAGCTAGAAGAGGTAAGATGTCAAATAAATGGAAGGCTATTAAATATTATATAATACTGTACGTAAGACAATTACAAAGCATTATTTTTTCTAGGAAATTTATAAGAGAATTTTGAGTGAGGAAACCGACAGAAAGCGGCCACTCATTCAGTTTCCGAGATGCCAGGCCACAGTTGAAGATTTCGAGACTGTCCACAGAAGAAAAGTTTCCCATGGCGGAATGATGATGTTAGAATTTCAATTTGATCCCATTTTTGTAGTGAAGACATATTTGGTGTCCTCTATAGTCCTGGTTTCTAGTAACAATAAACTGCAATTGGACACAATCCTACCTGCAATTTAATGAATGGGGCTTTAGACCGTTTGTTTGGTAGACATTTTAAAGTTCCTGTCATGATAAAAACTATTTTACTGCATTCAGCCGGCCCCCCCTGAGTCAGCAGACCAACTTTCACCCCAAAATTTAAATATCTCAGCTCTGAAAGTCTCTAGAGCCTCCAATCTTGCACTCATGTCTATGTTTCAGCACCATAACAGAATCCTATAGGTTTCGAGAAGATCAGAGAAACTTTATTTTTTGACTGTCACAAAACATCATTTATTTAAATGGATAAACTGTTAACTAAACTGATAAACTAGAAAAATAGTAATAAACACAAATTAACATTATTTCATGGTTCTTTTAATAGCAAAATTTGTACAACATATTGCGCTTATTATTATGATAAAAGAAATTACATCTTTATAATTGTATTATGAATTGCTGTATACCGGACAGTATAAGCTCAGGTAAAGCTCAGCTAGCACGCTCATCGGATAGCTGCGTAGCTCTCCGTCTAATATTATATTATAATATTATATCTAATATCTCCGTCGGATAGCTGATTTGTAACCAGGCACTAAGCGATTGCTTGGGTCCTAAGCTGGGACCGAATTCAATTCCCTTTAATGGGACCCAGACGAAATCTGTTTTTCGGTCTGTCCATCTCTCTCTCTCTCTCTCTCTCTCTCTCTCTCTCTCTCTCTCTCTCTCTCTCTCTCTCTCTCTCTCTCTCTCTCTCTCTCTCTCTCTCTCTCTCTCTCTCTCTCTCCCTCTCTCTCTCCCTCTCTCTCTCTCCCTCTCTCTCTCTCTCTCTCTCTCTCTCTCTCTCTCTCTCTCTTGATCCTATCTGTATCGCTTTATTATTTGAGAAGCTGTAGGTTGTGAGTGCCTTATTTATATTTGTATGCCAAAAGGCCACCACTTTTTCTCCTGAGGTAGTGTATGTCATTTTGTTTTGTTTCTTTTATTTGTAGAGAAGTTATTTGTTCTTGTGGGGAAGATAGTTTTTTTTTTTGACATTAGCTGACCCCTGAAGTGTTTTTTTTTTTGCTTCCAAACTTGTTAAAACCCTGAATATCACTATAAAAATGGCCCAGAGAACAAGAAAATAAAAATGGGTTGGAAGTCAGAAATCAAATACATATAGCCTACTGTTTTAACTCTTCCAGAAAAAGTTAAAAGAAAGGCATACACTTATATTCACACTTGTGTACAAAATATTTGGCAAAACATCTGATTGTTCTCTTTCACAATGTATATAACCCAGAATAACATTTTCATATTTCAATGAAATTTCAGGAATCATAACACAAAACAATTTAATGGTTTTCCAAAAAATCTTAGTATATTTACAATACCAAAATAAATTAGATACATCTTCAGTTTGGAGACACAAAAGGTGCAATTTACATCAGAAATCAACCTTTGTAAAAAAAAAAAAAAAAAAAAAAAAACATTTTGTGGTATAGCAACAATTTATCATTTTATACGACACTTCTTTGAACTTATTGTACAAAAATAATATTTGTGGCAAAGCTCACACTCTAGCCCAGTTAATTTCACCTATATGTCTGTTCCAATAAACGATGCAAGAGACAACATCTTTCTGGAGCAGAGCACGAATACTCCTGTTGTTTGATTTGGTGGTAAGAGATAATCTACCAACATATGTATCAGATTTTTTTTTTTTGGTATCTTGTTATTTTGTATCTTGTTATTAAATCCCTTCATAAAAATCATAATCCCAGAGGTGATAGCTCCAAAAACAATAGTGTATTCCTTTGCTGTAATTGGGATTTTATAATGTGACAAAAATTCTCCATGTTTTAAAGAAATTTGTTGGTCATTAAATAAATATCTATATTTCCATAAATAGTATGCAGAACATAATGTCACAGTGCTTGCTTGTTCCTTGAAGTGATTTTTTAAACAAATTGCTTTGAAGGACAACTGGAATTCATTGGAGGAGAGGCTTCTCACTGCAGATTCAAGGGTGGAGAGTGAGATCCAGCTCCTCCTCTCTGAATGTAATTTGGGTAATGGGTGAAGATTGACCCTACACCCACCCACAACTCTATCCCTCCACCCACAACTCTATCCCTCCACCCATTATATTCACAGAGGTGGAGCTGAACTGCGT
Organism: Meda fulgida; assembly: GCA_030578275.1. Taxonomy (NCBI): domain Eukaryota; kingdom Metazoa; phylum Chordata; class Actinopteri; order Cypriniformes; family Leuciscidae; genus Meda; species Meda fulgida. Next base: position 49,197,444 of record CM060622.1, read on the forward strand.
CAAACTCAACCCATGACGTAGAGAGAGGTGGAGCTGCATGTCATTTGCTGAGCACCAGTAGGGGAGTAGCGTGTCGAGTGACGTTTAGTAGAACCGCCCATGAATCTGGTTTCAACTAGGTCCGCTAGCCGACTATAAATATCTGTTCTCCACAGATTCGTTATAACTTCTGCTGTTATCGTTGATTGTGCAGTCATGTCTGGAAGAGGAAAAGGCGGTAAAGGACTCGGGAAAGGAGGCGCTAAGCGTCACCGAAAGGTTCTTCGCGATAATATCCAGGGCATCACTAAACCCGCTATTCGGCGTCTTGCCCGACGTGGCGGCGTCAAGCGTATTTCTGGCCTGATCTATGAGGAGACTCGCGGTGTGTTGAAGGTGTTTCTGGAGAACGTCATTCGTGATGCTGTGACTTACACTGAACACGCCAAGAGAAAGACCGTCACCGCCATGGATGTTGTGTACGCGCTGAAGCGACAGGGGCGCACCCTGTACGGGTTCGGCGGTTAACAGGTTCACGAAGAAAAACCCAACGGCTCTTTTAAGAGCCACCCACAATTTCTTACAAAGAACAAGTTTCCAAGTGGTTTGAAAGTGAAATTGAGTGGAGATTACTGAGGTTAATACGAGAGCTTTTTTTGTTAAGCCTACACTTAATACATATCACATTCCTGTGATCATTATGATAATTCAACATGTTAATATCTCATAATGCAGTATGAAATATCAAACTGAAATATTTTATTTTAAATATTTAATACGGCATTGCATTACGAAAAATGCGGGAAAATTAAAGAAACATGATAAAATGGGGGATGGTAGTAGGACAATATTAGACGGAGGGCGGGAATAACATTAAATGAATGAGGCGTTTATATATAGTCCTATATTCATTCAACATTTAAACCCTGTGATTGGTTTTCTTACAAGTCAAGAACTTTTAATGTAGCCAATGAAATAATTCTATGGGTTGGTCCAGGAAAACCAGCAATCAGAGAAGGCCGTACTTCCCTTTTGAAATTAGCATAGAGCAGTGTATAAAGGCCGCCTGCAGTAACGCAGCAGCATTGTCTGACTATCACTGAGAGAAGCAACATGCCTGAACCAGCGAAGTCTGCACCCAAGAAGGGCTCGAAGAAGGCCGTCACTAAAACTACGACTGGTAAGGGTGGAAAGAAGCGCAGAAAGTCCAGGAAGGAGAGTTACGCGATCTACGTGTACAAAGTCCTGAAACAGGTTCATCCCGACACCGGGATCTCCTCCAAGGCGATGGGAATCATGAACTCTTTCGTCAACGACATCTTCGAGCGCATCGCCGGTGAAGCGTCTCGTCTCGCTCACTACAACAAGCGCTCCACCATCACATCGAGAGAGATCCAGACCGCCGTGCGTCTGCTGCTGCCCGGAGAGCTGGCCAAACACGCCGTGTCCGAGGGCACAAAGGCTGTGACCAAATACACCAGCTCAAAGTAGAGTCCGCTCCACACAACACAAAGGCTCTTTTAAGAGCCACTCATATTATCTGTGAAAAGAGCTTTGATTGTACATTATTTTCTCTTTTAATATTTAACGTTATTATCTATCCTTCTGTGTTTAAGCTAAGCATCAGGTTTAGCAGATAGATGTTACAAACCTGTCATCTTTTTTCTTAAAGATGAAATGATTTACTCCAACAGCATATTGGCTTTGATCATCAGCAAATGTAATTTTTAAATTCAAAACATTTAGCTTTGAATGTTTTTCCTCAGCTCAATCAGCTTTGTTTTACAGTAGAAACTCATGATACGGCAGTGATTCTGAAGCTCTGATCGATCCGCTCCTGAAACTGAAACTTGTGCTCTAGTATTGCTGGGATTTACAGACATGATCATGTCAACATTTACATCTTCCTCCATGAAACACAAACCACAGATCAGATTTCCACTGTTAGTAACATTTATTATGAGCTTCATAATTAAATCATTATTAGAATTACTATGTAGTTTTACTAAATTTACTCTTTTAGTCTCTTTGTCTATCAACAAAAAAAAAATCATTAAATTATTTAAAGTAATTTGATTATAGTCTGATCAGAGGCAAGTATTGCGGTGTCAACTCTTTCTGAGTGTTTGAGTCTGTTATAAACTGCTGTCAAATACATTTATTTTGTCCCTGAGTGTCTTTAAAGGGAAACTGTCAACAAATAATTTGAATGATGAAATATTTAAAAAATGATTTAATTACAGTTACAGACACTAAATATATAAAGATTTATTATTAAATTATGACTGAAACATTAAGACATTTGTTTTTGAATTAGATGATGGTTTACAAATTATACAAATGTGAAAAAAACAAGAAAACACCTCTAATAAACGCGTATTAATTTCAACAGTTATTTATACAGAATAAAACTGTTAAGTATGATTATTAATTACTCAAACAAGCGAACTAGAACAAGCAACAGTATCATTGTCAAGCTTTCACTATTGAAGAACAGATTAACAACACAAGGTTATGACAAATATAAAGCTTATAAGAAGAACGAACAACAATATTTTCAAACCATTTTAAAGGACAAATAAATGCAGACAGAACATTCAAACACGTGGACAGAATTAACTCTTTAATATCAGGTTGAAGTTTCTTCCTCTGTTACGGCGAATTGACTTTGGTCTCCAGCAGATGAAACTGAAATACACAAAAATGATTGCTTCAGTGAGGGAATATGAGAGAGAGAGAGAGAGACTGAAGCTTTACCTCTCGCTCTGTAACATTTGTAAAGCAGCACGACTGTCGCTAGCAGATACGGAGAAGCGGCCAGAAGAAAACTGAGGATGTTGAAGACAGAAATCTGACCCGAACGTGACTCTGCAAAACAGAAACACAAGAACATAATTGAGCAACATTACGGAGCTCTGAAGGGCTTTCAGAAAGTTTCAAGGAACTCAAAGTTTGTGATTGAATATAAAAGCTTTGCAATATTTTTCCTCCCGTCTGATAATATTCAACCACCATTTCTATTTCAGAGCTCTGTATTAAAGGAATAGTTATTTTATAGTTGAAATATCTTCTTTTATGTTCCACAGAAGAAATAAAGACATGCATGTTTGGAACGACATGAGGATGAGTAAATTATGACATCATAGTATAATAATATTAGTTATTCATTTTAATGTTTAAGAGGTACGAAAAAACAATGTTTGGCACGACACATATGAGCACAATCAGATTCCTTCTTTGCTGATTTATTAATTTATGAACCTCAACAGGAAACAGCTTTTGACAGGAAAGTCTCTATCGACCAGCTTTTATTATAATGCTGTAGCTAAAACACTCTTGATTTTATTGAATTGTATGATGTTGTTTATAAGGTGTTGATTTCACTATATTTTGCATGTGATTTGATAGTTCTAATTTTATGTATGCGAGTTATGTGAAATAAACAGTTCTGTCATGAACTGAGTGTTTGGCCTGGTAATGGATATGTCAATGTTGATATGTTTGGTCTTGAAGGAATAGATCTGCAACGCTGCTGTGAGCAAGGAGGACATGCTGCTGCTGTACAAAACACATGAACTACCCGTAGCAGATCTATACAGGTGGAGCTGGGGAAGCTGGAGGGTTTCTGAACGTGCACAAGCTCATTGGCTACTGATACAGCAGGAACCAATCAGCTGTGGCCTATAGAGAAGCATATGATTGCAAGCAGACTGAGTTAAAGACCTCTCAGTCAGCGCCATCTAGAGTTTCATGACAGAACTTTGTATCTGTCAATAACTGATTGTCCTCCAGCAGAAATAAGAGCCAGACACTCGTATATAATAATAGTGTGGCGGATGCTCATGAATAAAATAACCTCTGACTGAGATCCAGCTGTGGAGTGACTGTCCTCTCTCTGTTGTACAGTAGTAGAAACCCTCATGTGACTTTGAGACAGTAGTGATGCTCATCTCTCCTGTCGTCTGATTCTGGATCAGTGATCCGTCTTTATAGAAATCAGCGCTGAGGATCGGGGGGTTTGTAGATCGATGTAAACAGTGTAGAGTCAGAGTCTCTCCCTCAATCACAGGATCAACAGAACTCCCCAGAATCACCTCACCGTCTACAAACACAAGATTTGTGTGTTTAATACAGTAAATAGGAAGAATATAGCAAAATATTGATATTATGAATTGAATTGTACTTTTTACTTCCTGTGCTTTTTATATTAGTCTTGTGTACTCTTACCTGATCTCATAAGAATTTTTTTTTATTATAAACATTATTGTTTTATAGTTTTAACTCTTACTTTCATTGTATTGAAGAAAAAAAAAACCTTCCAAATACCTTCTTTTATGTTCCTCAGAAGAAAGAAAGTCATACATGTGTTGAACGACATGAGGGTGAGTAAATTATGACATCATTGTATATTAATATAAGTTATTAATTTTAATATTTAGGGGGTATGACATTTTTTTTACTCTTTAGACCAAAACTGTATGTTTGACACTGAACACATTAATTTCTTGCTGCTTTCAAAATATTGATATTATGAATTGAATTGTACTTTTTACTTCCTGAGCTTTTTATATTACTCTTGTGTAGTCTTACCTGATCTCATAAGAAAAAATATGTTGATTATAAAAATTATTGTTATATAGTTGTAAGAGTTGATTGGAGTTGATATAGTTTATTGGACTCACCATGTACAGTGATGTTTCGAGGACGCCGCTTCTCTCCAGACTCAGACTCACACCAGTACACTCCAGTGTCAGATGTGCTGAGAGAGTCGATTACACATCGAGATCCTGTTTGTTTTGCACACGTTTGTGTGTCTTTGTCTGTGTATCTTCTCACTGTCCATCCAGCAGAGTTACTCTGATCCTCACAGCTCAGAGAGAGAGAGGCAGATGAGAAGTGTTGACTTCTGCTGGGATTGATGACCAGAGACACTGAAGCAGAAACACCTGAAAAGAGGAACATCTCAGTCAGAACGGACAGCTCAGAGACTGCAGTGAAACACAGATCCGGATGAGCACAAGCATAAACCCTCACCAGTGAGCCACAGTGTCTGTGAGCTGTTGCGTGTGAGATAGGCTGGCCGTCCTCTCTCTGCTCTGCACGTATAAACTCCTGTGTGCTGTAGAGCAGCAGGACTGAGAGTGTAAGATCCTCCAGCTCCTCTGCTGCTGTCTGACAGATGATCATGATCTCTGAACCAGCTGAACCTCCAGCCTGTAGAGGAGCCTGAAACCTCACAGGTCAGAGTCACTGATTCTCCTTCAGTCAGCCACGGCTGTGGAGACACTCGCACTGATGCCTGAGCTTCAGCTGAACAAAACATCATGAGTTACAAAGCCGTAGAGAAACTGATGGAGAAGCTGATCACAACAAACACAAACTCACCTGATACAGTCAGTGTAACAGCATCACTGCGCTGAGAGCTGTGAGAGTGTATCTGTCCTGTACAGCTGTAGTTACCGCTGTGAAAGAGATCAACACTGCTGATGTTCAACTCTTGTGTTGAGCACAGACTGACAGCATTTCTGTGTGTCTGTTTATTAGCTCCACTGGTGCAGCAGTCTTGTTCTGTGCATCCATTGGCAGAGTTTCTATCCCAGTTGTTGGTTCCCTCTATTTCCCATCTGTATGTCCACTCAGTGTCTCCTGCCCACTTTATGTCACACCTGAGAGTGACGGTTTCTCCTCTAAACACTCGTTCATCAGGTCGCACCGTCACCACAGCTTTAGGAATCACTGTACAAACACAGATTATTGCATTTTCAGAAGTTCTGTAGATATTGTCTCTGATCTGTATAAGTTGCATCACACACTACAGTCTCTCTCACCTGTAACATTTACCCACAGTGCATCACTGTAGTGTGTGTAATAGACTGGTTTCCCTCTTCCAGCTCTACACCAGTACTGGCCTCCATCAGACACTGACTTAATCTTCAGGCTGTAGGAGTATTTTTTTGTCTTCTCTGTCTCAGAGTTCAGTGTGTGTTTGTACCAGTAAAAGTGCCAGTCTCCAGTGGACAGATCAATGCGACAGGTCAAAGTCAGTGTGTTTCCAGTCAGTGCAGCTCCTGCAGGATCTGATGTGAGTTCAGGCTTCGTCTTTAGATCTGCAGGAGAACATCAACAGATTCAGATCCTCGAGAGTCAGAGTTCACCTGCGTTACACAAATCAATGAGTATTTGTCTGCTCTGCAACAGGTCATACAGAAGAGAATAAGTGCTGAAATATGGATTTAGCATTAAACAGATATGAATATGAACTATATTTTAAGAAAATGATCAGTTTTGTTCTAATGATTTTGAAGTAAGAGAGGGTGATCTGATGGTTTTTTGATGTTTTATATTTGTGTGATCAGTATTCATTGAGTTTCAGTTCATTATTCAGACGTCTTTCAGAAAGATTCTCGCGGAGACAGCAACAGCTGAGAGCGCACCCAGTTTATTTTCTTTATTTTACAAAAACACAAGGATTTGTTGTTATTGTGAGCACACAAATAAAAGTAGACCCTTTATAGTTTATAAATATGTATAAAGACTTAAATTATAACTAAAAATTATGGATTATTTTTAAGTTGTTTACGCTGTCAAGCGCAAAAATCCACGATTCGCTGGGTTCTTCGGCTCAGAGGGTTAACTCTATTCATTGGCCTGTGACTGTGTTTGCCTGGGCCAAAAAGCTCAAATATATCCAAATAAAACGCAAATTATGTGTGGCTTTAACAAACGCTAACACATTGCAGGCTAATAGTGATGAGAAATGAAAGCCCCCACAACCAACTGAGCAAATGATGATTTAACATCGTTTGATAATCGTCACTGTCAAATCCTCTATACTCCTTGTTGTAAATGTGGAGTCATTTGGACAACAGATGAATAATGGAGTATGACTAACATGTATTCAGCTGAACCGAGCCGAAACACACACGAGTAAATGAAAACATAAGCCTTGAAAAGTGTAGTTGGAAGTTGGTAAATAAAGTAACAAAGTATTTGTTACTCCATTACTGAGACATGTTGTGCTGACAGAACTCCGTCATGAGCAGCTGATACAGTCATAGACATAATAAATACATAGACACCCTATTGGCTGCTGGAGCGTACGTCAACGGCGCCGCCATATCAAGGAGGGCAACTTGCCCATACCTCTCATTATGGGAATTGAGAAAAATGCCTGTGTCGTGCGCTGCTTGGGGCTGTACAAGTCGCCACACAATTGAAAACAGGTCTCGGGGAATTACCTTTCACAAGCAAGACTAAACATTTTTGTATTTGGTAATTATATAATTAGTAATAGTAACGTACACCACGTGCAAACCACTGAAATCGGCTGATAAATGTAAACGTTATTATTGTTTTTATCCAGGAAAACTGCAGCTCACCCGTGCTTTAAGCTCACAGCTTCTGCCATGCTTTATGACTGCTTGTTCTCATTTTTGTACTTTGCTTCTGTATTTTCTGTACAAAAAAAGTAAGTGCACAGCACATTTTGCATACCTTTTTATAAAAAATACACCTAGTTTAACTTTGTTTTGCCTCTTCTAACTGTTTTGAACACAGGAACCTGTCCTCGGGATCGGATTGAATGAGGTAGCTTAACTTATTGGGTTTTACAGTGAACATGTTTTTATTTTTTTATTTAAATATTTAAATAATATTGTACAATTATGACATTTATTAGAATAAAAAAGTGCTACGTTTAACTTGCAATGTGATGAGGTCATGTCACAGCTTGAATTGTTGCATATTATGATTAGTTTATTGACTACAGAGGGGACTCTCTAATTTGATCTCTTGCTATATTACCATCCTCATTTGAGAGACAATCACACTTGAGTTGATCACCTCACAATTTACATAACATTACCTTCACCCATCTCTACCTGAAATCACCCAAAAACGAAACGTAAAATGATTGTGGAAAGAGTGAGCATTAGTTAGCGTGGTAGGCTAGCGGTCATGATTATTAGGCTAATTTGGAGTCCGTGACAAGCCATTACTTAAAACAAGGATTATTATGAACAAAAGAACATTACAATGTAATGTTTAAGGCTTATTTTTTTGATGTAATGTTTCATTTGAATGCTTTATTTAGGCAGTAAATACTGTTCAGTCAGCTATGCACTTTGAATATGTATATTACAGTTTTACAATGTTAAAATTAAACGAGAAAAGATTCATGAAAACTAATGGAAGATTAAAAAGCCATGAACCAACATCTCGCCTGTTCACTGTCTGTCTAGCTGGATAGAGAAGTGGCATGTCTAGTGAGGACAGAACAGTGATCAGGGGCGGAGCTAGACTCTCAGTGCAGTGGGGGCGGAGCTTCATCATGGGGCCCTCTGCTACCAATTCATTTTAAAATTAAACCATAAAAAAAGTAAAATATCTGATGAATGCATATGTAATGTGTCATGCACCTGTTGAGCCAAGTAAGCTTATGTTAACTAAAACAAAGAAATCTTGTTCTTTTTCTTTTTAATGCACCCGATTTATATTTTCTGTCCATTTTTGTAACTATTCTCTACATTATACATTTGCACCTCCCACTGTAGGCTGCTCCCTGCATAAATATTGTCTAATTTTTGGAAAAAACGAAAAACCTATATGAGAAACAGACAGAAGGGTTTGCATTATGCATTTGGAGGTTATACTGTCAAACTGACTCTTTTTTTAAATGTGTCTGCTCAGAATGTAGTGTTTTGTTGCCTGGTTTTCTTGACCTGACTCCAAATTTTTCTTCAAATTTGATGCAGTGTTTTTGTAGCTAGATAGCACTTTGTCCCACTAGCACAGAGTGTACAACAAACCTTAATATTGCCATCTTTAGCTGACACAAACTCAAAATAGTGATGCGGTGGTGACGCGTGCATGTAACCTGGGTGGCGCTGCCAGTAAACCACATACAAGCTGTCACAAAAGTAATGATTATGAATATGTAAAATATAGCAAGGATACATTTTAATTGTTTATTAATAAGTGTTTTATGTGTCAGTGTCGGCTGCAAAGATGAAGTCGTCGATGCTGACTCACGATCTTCAGTAGTGAACGCGCCAGAGAGAAATGCACATTTCATACAGATTACATAAGTAGAGAACAGTCTGTTTTCTTTCGTTTTGAATTGTTCTGTTTAAAATGATACACATTTCAAGCTTTCTATAGATATATTTCTCAGGTGTGTGAGACGACGATTGCTATAGGCCGGCGATTGCTATAGGCGAACTAGGCGATTGCCTAGGGCGACAAATGTGTTGGGGGCGCGGGGACTACCGGCAGATTCTCGGTGGGCCGACGTGCTTTTTGGGCGGATACATCTCATACTTTTTTCTTTTTTTTTTTGTCTGAACGGGCCCATAAAACTCGTACATCAGCGGCCCATTCGTTTTGTTTTGTTTAATTGGTGGCGCTGGGTTACTTAAAGTATATAACTTACTTTCAAGTATAGAAATTTGTACAAAACTTATTATGACCGATTGGGCAGGCCTTAGTGGAGAGAGTTTAAGAGGACAATGATGTTGAACTCACCGTTCACTGAGAGAGAAACAGCAGAGCTTGATGTTGATGAGTTTGGTCTTCCATCTATCTGTCCTCTACACCTGTACTGACCCTGATCAGATGTTATTACTCCTCTGATAGTGAGAGTGTGTGTGTTTACAGTGTAACGCTCAGACGTCTGTAACTTTACACTGTCTTTATCCCACTCATATCTCCAGTTCCTGTAATAAGGCTTTATCTCACACTTCAGATTGACTGTTTCTCCAGTGAATAAAGGACTGTCTGGTGTCACAGTCACTGTAGATGTGGGTAAACCTGAGAAGAAACACAAATGTGTCAATATTTTATGTAAACTAAATGGTTTCATGCAAATTCCGCGGAGAACTTTAAGAAATTATTCTCTATAAACTCACTATATTTCCACTATTAAATGCAGTGATTATGTATCCTGTTCCTTTGTGTTTGAGGAGTGATTTCTGTTGAACATCTGTAGTTTATTTTCCTCTGTAAAACTCAGTAAAATGATCCTGAATGTCTGCTGTGAAATATGGAGTCTGAACTTTCTGTCTCTGTTTCTGGACACAATGTTCAGAGTTTTGACAGTCTTTATATTTCTCCTGCAGAACGTCAGTGATCAGAGATGACTGTAAACTGTCAGTAAACAGAGGCTGTGTGTTTTATTTCTAAACTGTGTCTCTGGACAGGACGATGAAGAATAAAATACTCTTCTTAGTCATGATTTCTGTCATATAGACTCAGACTTATGACACGTTTATGGTGCTTTTGTGTCCTTTTATAACTCTGAAAGTTCACCATCTCATTATTATAGCGATCAGCCCATTATAAAAAAAATTTAAAGAAGAAAAGAATACAGATTTGGAGCAATATGAGGAAGATTAAATTATGACAGTATTATTATTTTCAGGTGAGCTAATGAAAGTTCATCAACTGTCAATCAAACATTAGAATTAAGATTAATTTCATTCAACTTTCAAAGTTTCAACATTCATAATCAGAGACAAAACGACGACAGGATAATCTGCAAATCAAAGCAAAGCTGCATTTGTATAAAAAACTTCAGTAAGGGCACAAAAAGATATTTATGGAAATATGTAAAAAATATATTTTTAAATTAACGTGTTATTGGCCATCACAGGACTTTTTCAGCTGTTTCTCAGGACTGTGTTCACATGTGTCTACATCTGTTGTAAGATCACACTTCAAGTGAAATACTTCAGCTTTAAAATGTATTTTCAGATCTCTGCAATCAGTTTTGCTCCTTCAAGTTTGAACACAAAAAATTAAACAATTTTAAACCCTCAAAAGAGAGATGAACTGTAACGCTCAGTCAGTCAGACTAAAGCACAGCATTTGAGCAAAGATTCACAGATTTCCAGTGAGTGCAAGCAGAAATAAATTAATTAAATACACAAATATGTTTTGGAAGTATTTTAGCTGCTGGTTCATATCATGTGCAATGAGTGCAGTTTTTTATGATGGCATTTAAATTAACTATTACAATAGGTTTTAAGAGCTCTGCATTCAGTTCTGTCTTCCTCAATCTAATGGTTTTTGAACAGAAAACACGTCATCTGTGAGAGAACTAAACAGAATTAACCCTTCAAAAGAGGAGTGAGAACCACATTATTAGTGTTAACATAACATCTGAGTCAAAGACTCTCGATTAGATGTGTGATCATGAATAGTGGAGAGAGTTTAAGAGGACAATGATGTTGAACTCACCGTTCACTGAGAGAAAAACAGCAGAGCTTGATGTTGATGAGTTTGGTCTTCCATCTATCTGTCCTCTACACCTGTACTGACCCTGATCAGATGTTATTACTCCTCTGATAGTGAGAGAGTGTGTGTTTACAGTGTAACGCTCAGACGTCTGTAACTTTACACTGCCTTTATACCACTCATATCTCCAGTTACTGTAATAAGACTTTATCTCACACTTCAGATTGACTGTTTCTCCAGTGAATAAAGGACTGTCTGGTGTCACAGTCACTGTAGATGTGGGTAAACCTGAGAAGAAACACAAATGTGTCAATATTTTATGTAAACTAAATGGTTTCATGCAAATTCCGTGGAGAACTTTAAGAAATTATTCTCTATAAACTCACTATATTTCCACTATTAAATGCAGTGATTATGTATCCTGTTCCTTTGTGTTTGAGGAGTGATTTCTGTTGAACATCTGTAGTTTATTTCCTCTGTAAAACTCAGTAAAATGATCCTGAATGTCTGCTGTGAAATATGGAGTCTGAACTTTCTGTCTCTGTTTCTGGACACAATGTTCAGAGTTTTGACAGTCTTTATATTTCTCCTGCAGAACGTCAGTGATCAGAGATGACTGTAAACTGTCAGTAAACAGAGGCTGTGTGTTTTATTTCTAAACTGTGTCTCTGGACAGGACGATGAAGAATAAAATACTCTTCTTAGTCATGATTTCTGTCATATAGACTCAGACTTATGACACGTTTATGGTGCTTTTGTGTCCTTTTATAACTCTGAAAGTTCACCATCTCATTATTATAGCGATCAGCCCATTATAAAAAAAATTTAAAGAAGAAAAGAATACAGATTTGGAGCAATATGAGGAAGATTAAATTATGACAGTATTATTATTTTCAGGTGAGCTAATGAAAGTTCATCAACTGTCAATCAAACATTAGAATTAAGATTAATTTCATTCAACTTTCAAAGTTTCAACATTCATAATCAGAGACAAAACGACGACAGGATAATCTGCAAATCAAAGCAAAGCTGCATTTGTATAAAAAACTTCAGTAAGGGCACAAAAAGATATTTATGGAAATATGTAAAAAATATATTTTTAAATTAACGTGTTATTGGCCATCACAGGACTTTTTCAGCTGTTTCTCAGGACTGTGTTCACATGTGTCTACATCTGTTGTAAGATCACACTTCAAGTGAAATACTTCAGCTTTAAAATGTATTTTCAGATCTCTGCAATCAGTTTTGCTCCTTCAAGTTTGAACACAAAAAATTAAACAATTTTAAACCCTCAAAAGAGAGATGGACTGTAACGCTCAGTCAGTCAGACTAAAGCACAGCATTTGAGCAAAGATTCACAGATTTCCAGTGAGTGCAAGCAGAAATAAATTAATTAAATACACAAATATGTTTTGGAAGTATTTTAGCTGCTGGTTCATATCATGTGCAATGAGTGCAGTTTTTTTATGATGGCATTTAAATTATTTAACTATTACAATAGGTTTTAAGAGCTCTGCATTCAGTTCTGTCTTCCTCAATCTAATGGTTTTTGAACAGAAAACACGTCATCTGTGAGAGAACTAAACAGAATTAACCCTTCAAAAGAGGATCACACACACACACACACACACACACACACCATCCCGTTAGCCTGTTATCCTGCAGCAAATGACATCACAGTGAGGGAAAACAGCAGCACAAACATCATCAGTGAGTTTTAGCAATGGATCTGAGGAGTGTTTTGGAACCGCTCCCTATACACTACATAGAGCACTATATCGGGTGTCGGACAATCTGGTTAGTACAACTTCTTCATGCCTATCAAAGGCACAATATGTAATATTTTTCAAAGACTCTCGATTAGATGTGTGATCATGAATAGTAGAGAGAGTCTAAGAGGACAATGATGTTGAACTCACCGTTCACTGAGAGAGAAACAGCAGAGCTTGATGTTGATGAGTTTGGTCTTCCACCTCTCTGTCCTCTACACCTGTACTGACCCTGATCAGATGTTATTACTCCTCTGATAGTGAGAGTGTGTGTGTTTACAGTGTAACGCTCAGACGTCTGTAACTTTACACTGCCTTTATACCACTCATATCTCCAGTTACTGTAATAAGGCTTTATCTCACACTTCAGATTGACTGTTTCTCCAGTGAATAAAGGACTGTCTGGTGTCACAGTCACTGTAGATGTGGGTAAACCTGAGAAGAAACACAAATGTGTCAATATTTTATGTAAACTAAATGGTTTCATGCAAATTCCGCGGAGAACTTTAAGAAATTATTCTCTATAAACTCACTATATTTCCACTATTAAATGCAGTGATTATGTATCCTGTTCCTTTGTGTTTGAGGAGTGATTTCTGTTGAACATCTGTAGTTTATTTTCCTCTGTAAAACTCAGTAAAATGATCCTGAATGTCTGCTGTGAAATATGGAGTCTGAACTTTCTGTCTCTGTTTCTGGACACAATGTTCAGAGTTTTGACAGTCTTTATATTTCTCCTGCAGAACGTCAGTGATCAGAGATGACTGTAAACTGTCAGTAAACAGAGGCTGTGTGTTTTATTTCTAAACTGTGTCTCTGGACAGGACGATGAAGAATAAAATACTCTTCTTTGTCATGATTTCTGTCATATAGACTCAGACTTATGACACGTTTATGTCGCCATCCCGCTCGCCGGGAGCAGCTGATGGGGTTAGGTTTCTTGGTCAGGTGGAACCGGGGATTGAACCACCAACCTTCCGGTTTGTAGACAACCTACATGAACCACTGAGCCACTGCCGCCCCATAGAATGAAAACTAACTTCAAATGAATAGGTTTGTGTTTGCTGTTTCAAAAGAACATCCTTGGAACGGAACGTTATGTAGCCGGTCCTACAGTTATTGTTCCTACTTTTCTCTTAAAGGGCACCTATTATGCAAAATGCACTTTTACATGGTTATTGAACATAAATTTGTGTTAGATTTCGACCATAATGATCAAAATCCACCCAGTGTTTTTTTGTTTTTTTTCACACCGGACGCGCACTTTCTCACTTTATGGCCAGCAATATTGTTATATTTAAGGACATTCCTGAATTAAGATAATGTATGTACAATGTTATCATTGTACTGTATAATTAAATACAATATTTGCTGAATTTGTAGTCTGAACACTTTACCTCAGAGCGTCCGTTAACTGAATGAATTAAGAGTCTCACCTGAAAATCCGATAACATCAACAATTTTCTTTCAAGCAGCTCATTTCTGTAAATGAATGTAAAACTAAATGTATATTGTGGCACAGGGAGAAGTCTATATTTTTTGAGGCTCTGTGAGGCTCTGTGGCGCGGCAGGGTTTTGAACAAGATCCTGTGCCGAATGGCGCCGCCGGTGTGTGTACACTCATAGAGAATAATGTTTTCGAATTTTAAAGACATGGCGCTGCGCGAAGCGGCGCTGCGCTTCTCGTTCGGTGTGCGACCCCCTTCAGATCGAGCTGTTCTCAGATTCTGGGCAATGTGACGTCACTTTGCACAGGCACGACTGTTGATTGACACTGCAGTTTGAGCATAGACCCGCCCTGAGTGAGCTGGACACAGTCCAACATTGTTACGAGTCGACGCTGGAGCAGCTGTAGACAAGAATGTCTTCTAAGCGATTGAGGTGTTTTGTTGTTGGATGTAAGAATGAACATACCCACCCCGAAATGATAAAATAAAACAAAATTCTGTATCAAATTACAGTTACTGTAAATCCGGCCTCTAGTTCATAAACGCCAAAGGAGAACTGGCCCCCGACTGAGCCTGGGTTCTCCCAAGGTTTTTTTCTCTTCATTAAGTCACTTGATGGAGTTTTGGACACCAGTAGGTCACTTGATGGAGTTTTAGGACACCAGTAGGTCACTTGATGGAGTTTTAGGACACCAGTAGGTCACTTGATGGAGTTTAGGACACCAGTAGGTCACTTGATGGAGTTTAGGACACCAGTAGGTCACTTGATGGAGTTTTAGGACACCAGTAGGTCACTTGATGGAGTTTAGGACACCAGTAGGTCACTTGATGGAGTTTTAGGACACCAGTAAGTCACTTGATGGAGTTTTAGGACACCAGTAGGTCACCT
Organism: Meda fulgida; assembly: GCA_030578275.1. NCBI lineage: Eukaryota > Metazoa > Chordata > Actinopteri > Cypriniformes > Leuciscidae > Meda > Meda fulgida. Next base: position 49,212,761 of record CM060622.1, read on the forward strand.
GATGGAGTTTTTCGGTTCCTTGCCACTGTTGCCTTTGGCTTGCTCAGTTGGGGATATTCAAATGAATTAATCGAGCATTAATACCATTGATCAGCCGTACCAATCGTGGATTTTTTTTTTCCACTAAGAAACAAACATTATGTTATTTGCTTGATACTGTGAAGCTGCTTTGATACAATTTATATTGTGAAAAGCGCTATATATATATACTTGACTTGACTTGACATAGCAGTCTTCATTTACTCTCGTTGTTACTCGAGGATGGATCTGTACCAACTGTTCGTGATCCAGCTTACACTGGAGCGACAGGCTTAATGTTCTCATAATGTTAATAGAAAAACATTAATTGAACAATTCCCGTCCCAAATCCAAACCCCTCGGACAGCACGCCAAATATATATATATATATTTTTTTTTACTCTATTTGATAATTTGTAATTGTGGAATTGAAAACAACTGCAACAGGCAATTGGACATTATTGTTATGAGCCTAAGTCATTTGTTCATTGATTTCATTCTGTCTTGTGTATTATTGTCTCTGTGTATGTGTTACAGGTGGGTGGTATCTTGTGATAATTTGTTGGGGGCTGTGGTTGGTTCTCCTCCACATCTGATCCAGATATAAGGACCGCCCCAAACACTCAACAAAGGCCACTATTGTGCCATCGTTGCCCACTTTGCTATTGTTTTGTGTCATGTCTATTCTAGAGTGTCCTATCAGAAAGATTGTGAGTGTTTATTTGAGAGATTGTGCTGTGATGCCCGATTGTACCCGCGTGCGCAGCACTGTTGTTTTATCTATTAAGCAAAAATAAAAGCCCGACAATGCTAAATCTTCAGTTTTCTGGTAATATAATTCACATATTAAAGTGTGGCAATAAATTAAATATAACAATTATATTAATGGGCTACTAATTATAAAAATACCAAAAGAGTAGCTTGATGCAAGTATTTGGTGGTCTAATTATTTTATGGTTTCTGTTTATAATATGACAGAAAGATGTAACAGGCTATAGGCTTATTTATAAATAAACCTGTAGAGTAGTGGTCTGATTTCAAACATTTCGACACGCAAAGTGAAGCATTCACGTGATTGGAAAGAAAGTGAGGCTTCGTTTTTCGTTGATCACATGTTTCTCTGAAAACAATACGCGCTCGACACGGAGCTTCATGAGAAATTTCGCTGCAAATTCGATATACGCTTTAGCTTCAGTGTCATATGTAACATCACTAGCCGTGAGTGATATTTGGAGATTGTGATTTTGAACCTCTGTTTATCCTTATTAAATGATCCATGCCACTTTGACTACAATTGTGGATTCTGTTTTGCATTGTTTGTACATTGTAAATATTTTTTATTATATATTTTTGTTTTGCCAAATTAAGGGAGGTAGGGGGTTTGACGCCAAAATATGACTGACGTTGGATTATTTGGAGTCAAACGTCTTCCTGACGTCACATTGACGTACTGTGCATGCTGGGAAGCCTAAATTAAATCCGTTCATCATATAAAGAGATTGTACATTATATGGATTTATTTTACAACACCTTTATGGCCTTATTGGATCTATTCAGTTCTGATTAACAGATGTGGCGGACAAAGTAAAAGAAAAGAAGAGTAGCCACTGACGGTTCATTCATCTCAGATAATCTGAAGAGCAGAAGCTCATGAATGAACTGATCATGTCTGGAGGATAAAGATAATGAACTCTGAAAATATCTGTCATCAGCCTGACACTGTATATAGAGATGTTTGCAAACTTTTAACTCAGAGTGAGACTAACTAAACTCAAATTTAGTGTCTTCAGGCTAAAGTGATGTGATGAAATGATGAACACACTCACCTGATACTGTCAGTGTAACTCTATCACTGATCTGTGAGTACTGTGGGGATTTAGTCTGAGTTCCTATACAGCTGTACAGACCAGCATGAGACCCATCCACAGATGTGATTATATAGATCTGGTCTTGTCCTGAGCTGTAATAGATCTGGTCTGTTCTGCTGTTATGTTGATCTTTATACCAGCTGTACCTCCAGACTCCTGTCTCCTGTATGACACATGAGAGAGTGACTCTCTCTCTGCTGAACACAAGAACATCAGGCGTCACCTTCACTACAGGTTTGGGTCTCTCTGTGAAAGGAGCAAACAACACACTTCATATGTCTGAAATTATTTCAGATGATTCAATGAAAACTCAATGAAATTGCTTTTGTTAATTAATGTTTAACTCAACTGACAGAACATTGTTAATTCAGGACAGTCATTTTCATGTTTACATCACACACGTTGCCTTTTAATACAAAAAATAAAGTTTTAATTAAAGCAAAAATGTATTTACCTCTCACTGTTATCTGTATTGCATTACTGAACCGTGTGTAGTATCCTCCTCGCTTTGCTCTACAGTAGTATGTTCCTCCATCAGAGACGCTCACAGAACTGATTGTTTTAGTTCCTGCATCATCACTGGATTCAGGGTTTGAGTTTTTCCTCCAGAGAAACGTCCATCCAGTCGAGCTTCCCACGTCACAGCTGAGAGTAACTGTGTCTCCAGTGAACACTGAACTCTGGGGCTCTACAGTCAGAGTCGCTTTATCTGTAAGTGAACAGTGATGCAGAGTTGAGCTCTTTTATACTGTTATTGGTCATTTTTCACGAGTCTTCTGTGTTCATCACTCACTTTTTTTTTCCACTCATTTTTTTTATAGCAATTTTAAATCAAAAGCAGTTTCAAAACATGTACTAACATGTTTGAAATGTTAACACAATTTTAAAAAAGTCAGTCTAATAAGTGAAGCTGGTAATTCTCTATGTGTTGTTTAATCCTCCTCTGCTGAGATCTTGAGAGATTTTTTAGTGTTTAATGTTCTGTTATTAAAAGTGTTTCTGTTATCTGAGTTTTGTGGGTCGCCATTGTGTTGAAGAGAAGAGCATGTGCTTCAGTCCAGGAGAAGACCAACACACACTGATGGCAAGTCAACAACTGATGCTCTGGTTAAAGTATGCAAGAAAAATCTTTAATAATGAAAGAAGTAATGGTGGCAGTTGGATATTAAGAAAGCCTATGACACTATGTGGAGAGAAGGTCTGCTGATTAAATTAGGAAAATTTGGAATTAATGGGAAAATGTATAATTACATTCTTGACTTTCTCTCACAACGTTCTATCAGGGTCAAAGTGGTGATACAGTGTCTGATGAGTTTATTGTTGAAAATGGAATTCCTCAGGGGAGTGTTATTAGTCCTATCTTATTCAACATAATGATAAATGATATATATGAAAAACTGGGAGAGAGTAATGAAGGCCTATTATATGCAGATGATGCTGTCATTTGGAAAAGAGGGTGTGACATTTCATATGTTAATGATAAATTTCAAAAGGACATTCACATACTTGAACAGTGGGGAATTGATTGGGGTTTTAAATTTTCTATTCCAAAGTCACGGGTTGTGTATTTTACTAGGAAGAAAGTCCCTGAAACTTGCAAAATTATGCTATATAATCAGCAACTTGAAAGAAGTGGAAAATGTAGTAGGATTATGGTTGGATGCAAAACTTACATGGAAATATCACATTGAATATATTGAAACAAAGTGTAAAAAGGTAATAAACCTTATGAGAATGGTCACTGGGCATAATTGTGGAGCTGACATGCAGTCTTTAATTAACATATATAAAGCATTGATAAGATCAACGATTGACTATGGTTGTATATTGTATAGCTCAGCATGTAAGACATCCCTCAAGAAAATTGAAAGAAGGCAGTTTAAGGCTTCGAGGATTGCCCTTGGTGCATTTAAAACAACTCCTATAAGTGCTTTATTAGTAGAATCAGAGGAAACCCCTATTAATTTGAGGTATGATATATTGTCCTTAACTTATTGGGTTAGGTTAAAAGGAAGTTTTAACAACCCAGCTATTTCAGTGCTTGGTGATTGTTGGGAATATTATAAAAAGTTCAATGGGTTTGGTTGGAATATTGACAACTTAGTGAATCATTGAAAGAATTGAAGTATGGCCCAGCATTAGCTTTAAGCTGTGTTCCTCCATGGCTGCTCCCTGAACCAGAGGTAACGATTGATTTATTAGCGGAAAAAAGTGAGCATTTCACCAAACAAAGTTATACTGAAGCCTGTTTAAGTTATTTAAATACTTCATATTATGGATATCTGAAAATATTTACAGATGGTTCGAAAGAATCCAAAGGTCAATAGAGTGAATTTTTATCAATATACTCAATAGAGATGACTGCAATAATAACTGCCTTTATGTGGGTTGAAGAGACTAAACCTCTTAGAACAGTCATACTGACTCTTTGGCAGTACTACAAAGTTTTATAACAGATAATACAATACGTGAAGATTTGGTATTAAAAGTGAAGCATCTTCTTTTAAATATTTTAAGCCTTGGATTAGTTGTTCAGTTCTGTTGAATTCCAGGTCATTATGGAATTGATTGTAATGAAATTGCTGATAAATTAGCTTAAAAAGCAAAGGAGATGCTAAAGCATTAATTAAATCAGAGATTATGCTAAGGTGCTAAGATGAATGAGAATCAGAGAGTAATGCCAGACACTATCATAAGAACCAGAGCAGTGTTGGAAGGAAAACTTCATTAGGTCTTAAAGGCACAATATGTAAGAATTTTGTAATAAATTATCCAAAAATCACTTGCACAGTGTGGTATATTTCCTGCAGTTGTGTACTTACAATATCCCAAAAGTCTTTTGAAGACTAAAAAAGATTTTTTATTTCAGAGAAATTCCAATTTTAAGTAAGTGGCCGTCCTGGAAAAAAATGTCGCCTGTCAATGACGCAATATCCGCGCTATCCTTGGTTTCCACTCGAACTGCCATAGCCATGACGTAACCATGGCAACAGACGTGGACAACTAGGTGCGTACGTTAGGTGCGTAACGTTTAGCGGCACGCAGTTCTTGTTTCGTTCAAACATAGACCATGGCAATCAGACTTTGGGACAAAGAAGGAGAACTAAAATAAGGATCAATATCAGCGTGGCGTTTTTGAGATGCCGAGAGCTCCACGCCCTCGACTAACTTGGACTTGACAGAGCTTCACGAGTCACGACTTGACAGCTTTATTAGACAGGTGAGCAAATGTAGGCTACATAAAACAAATCAATGATGTATAACGTTAGCTCAACATGATGAAATGTTAGAAATATAAATCGTCAGTATGGTATTCTAATGTTGATATAGCTCAACGTTAACGTTACTGCTAGTTTCGTATAGCAAACTAACTAACACATAGAACAACAAAATAACTTTCAACACACATTTAAATGCCGTTTGGTGTGATAGTGTAACGTTAGACCAAGTGAAGCAGCGCTGCGTTACCTCACAAGTTTAATTCATCTAATAAACTGACCTGTGTGAGTAATTCAGCACTTGCGGGTAGTTCGGTAGAATTAAATGTCCTTATTCATTTATTTCCGCGGGACTCGCGTGTGATATCTGTCCTGTGAGTAATTCAGAACTTGCGGGTAGATCGGTAGAATTAAATGTCCTTATTCCTTTATATCCGCGGGACTCGCGTGTGATATCTGTCTCTTTAGCAATCGCGACTTGCTTCATACCACTGTAATGTTAAAAAATGTGAATGTTTGCACTCCTCCATAAACATTATTAGATCCATCAGCTTGACAGCAGTCCCATCATTCAGCGCTCGTCAGTCATAAACATACACCTTTGATATTGTTGGAAACTGCGCCCTCTAGTGGCGAAAAATATTACATATTGTGCCTTTGATAGGCATGAAGAAGTTGTACTAACCAGATTGAGGTTGGGCCACACAGGTCTTAATTCCACGTTATCCTTAATAGATAAAAGTAATGGCATATGCTCTGAATGTACAGTTCTGGAGGATGTTACCCATGTTTTATTTAAATGTAAACAAAATTGACTGAATCAGACAGAAATGGAAAGAATTTGATTCTGAAAATGACATTCATAATATTTTACAGGAGCAAGGAATACAGGGACAAAGAATCAATCAAGTGTTTCATAATGTATCTTAAAGATACTGGTTTAATTGAGGATTTTTTTTTTTATGATTTAATGTGTCAATTGCCTACTTCAATTTTACACACTCCTGTGTAATAGCCCAGTAGATGGCGGTATATACCGTGAAGATATGATCCGCCATTAAACAGAAGAAGAACACACACTGATGATATGTAATGTTGCTTTAGTTAAGTTTCAGACATGCACAAAATATTTGCAGCTTAATAAATAGAAATAAATGCACTGTTGACGGCCCACGGCCGCTCTAACTAGAAGTGATAGAGTTTCACTCCGGTGGTATTTACATATTTCTGAGATCAGGAGGAATCGTCTCTATGATAATTAAGCTCTTTTTAGTGAAGGAAATATTCTAATACTGTACATATCTTGAAGTGGAAGCTGAGTCAGGACACTATAGAGACTATAATTCATAATTCATACACTATATAGTTTATAGATTGTGTTATCTAAGTTTTTATTATATTAGTTCTGTTTTGCTGTTGTACTGTCATTAGTTTTGTCATGTCAGTTGTTTTGAGGCTCTGGCTCCGTCACGATCTCAGACAAACACCTCTGACTCCCATAGAAAGCAGAATGAACCCACCTAGCAACATTGTGTCGGCCCATATCCGGCCCAAATCTGGCACTTGTGGAATGCGGATCTGGCCCACATGCAGCGTGGAATGACGGCCCTTGGGTGGGCCACTTCTGTTTGCCAGATCTGGGCCACAAGCAGGCCATAGCAATGCCACATGTCAGTCAAGAGTAAAGAAATAAACCACAACTGGACCTTATCTGAGCCACAACATCTGTGTATATTAAATATGGAGTCATTTCAGCCTTAATAAGCCTGTTAACAAGCAGAATTACTGAAGGAAAAGAAGAGAACAGAAAAAGAGATGAGCAGAAACACAAGAACTACAACTGACTTCAGACACAGCCTTAGATGAAATCAACTGAAGAGAAAAGAAGACATTAAATCTGTGAAGATCTCAGAAGAGGAGGATTAAACAACTCCACAAACATCATTACGAGCTTCACTTATTACTAACCAGACTGACTTTATTTCTGCCAGACGTTTACAGAAGTTTTATTGAGAATTAACAGAGGTTTAACTGTGTTTAAACCTGTTTAAAACTTTTTAATTTGAAGTCACCATAACAGAGATTAGTGTTTCCATTAGTTGGTCTCTTAACTCTTATTATAACGTTTGTCTTTTTTGGCTGCTGTGACAGTGTGTGATACACATTTGCCACAAAGAAAGCTAAATTGAATGGAGATCAGGCGATGATACTTTCATCATCATCATCATCATCATCATCATCATCATCATCATCATCATCATCATCGTCATCATTATTAAATAGTCTGATTTGCTGATGTCTATTAAATCTAACAATTGTGTTTAATACACAATATACCATTAATATATTCACATTTTTAAACCTGTGTTTCTGCCGCATGAAATCTGGCAATATTACAACAATCATTTAGAAGGTTTTAACAAAAACGAGGACAAAAATGTAATTTATCATGACACACACAGACATCAACAATCAGCGTATGAATCTCAGCAGAGGAGGATTAAACAACTCCACAAACAGCATTACCAGCTTCACTTTATTTCTGTCAATTCGAAATATTTGCTTTTATTTTTTGCTGTTGTTTTTGTTTGCGAGCTTTCCAGTGCTGTTCTGAATTAATCGGTTTACCTAAATATTTTTTATTGTCACCATTGTTGAGATTCATACGCTGATTGTTGATGTCTGTGAGTGTCATAGTAGAGTGGCTTTTTGTGCTCATGTTTGTTAAAATCTAACTAATTGTTGTAATATTGCTGGATCTCATGTTGCAGTGACAGAGGTTATGTAAATATATTAATGGAATATCTCAATCGTTAGATTCAATAGTCACCAATGAATCAGCCTATTTCAAGATGATTACAAAACCATCACCAGGAAACCATCATCACCTGATCTCACTTTATTTTAGTTTTTTTTTTTTGCTGCTGCAAATGTGTTTGACTCACACACTGTCAAAAAAGACAAATGATATAATAAGAGTTAAGAGACCAACTAATGGAAACACTAATCTCTGTTATGGTGACTTCAAATTAAATAGTTTAAACATTTTTAAACACAGTTAAACCTCTGTTAATTCTCAATAAAACTTCTGTAAACGTCTGGCAGAAATAAAGTCAGTCTGGTTAGTAATAAGTGAAGCTGGTAATGCTGTTTGTGGAGTTGTTTAATCCTCCTCTGCTGAGATCTTCACAGATTTAATGTCTTCTTTTCTCTTCAGTTGATTTCATCTAAGGCTGTGTCTGAAGTCAGTTGTAGTTCTTGTGTTTCTGCTCGTCTCTTTTTCTGTTCTCTTCTTTCCTTCAGTGATTCTGCTTGTTAACAGGCTTATTAAGGCTGAACTTACTCCATATTTAATATACACAGATGTTGTGGCTCAGATAAGGTCCAGATCTGGTCTATTTCTTTACTCTTGGCTGACATGTGGCATTGCTATGGCCTGCTTGTGGCCCAGATCTGGCAAACAGGAGTGGCCCACCCAAGGGCCGTCATTCCACGCTGCATGTGGGCCAGATCCGCATTCCACAAGTGCCAGATTTGGGCCGGATCTGGTCCGACACAATGTTGCTATGTGGGAAGCTCCTGAAGGAGAGATGAAGATTATCACCTGAAACCATAGTGACTAAAATAAATATGAAAGATGGAGACATCCTGAAAACTGGAATATCACAATTTACATGATATTAGGGGTGGTTGAGTATGATTTCACTTTTCTTACTTTAGTTGGTGTGTAATGTTGCTGTTTGAGCATAAACGGCATCTGCAAAGTTACAACGCTCAAAGTTCAAAGCAAACGAAGATATTGGCTTTTAAAGAAAAGGACTACAACAAACAGCTGGTAGGGACTACACGACATTCCTCCCGGGTTAGTGACATCACCAACCCCAAAATGTACATAAACCCCGCCCCCGGGAACACACAGTTCATGTTGAGAAGAGGAAAAGTAGTTGTAGGCTATAAGAGGACATTTGTGAGTCAGCTCAAACTTTAGCATCTGTCTTTTCACATGCAATAGAAAGTCACTCTGGGTGCATCTCACAACAGTTCCTATATGAGTGATTTATAGATTACCATGACAGAATATGCTAATTGAAGGGAGTTAACTCCACATCAGCAACATAAATTCATCAACTATCCATTCAGAGACGTCTTGTGGAATTCTATGTTGTACAAAATGGTTGTAACCCTCAAAAAGTGACAACTTTAACATGCTAATATCTGTGGGGGTATTTTGTGCTAAAACTTCACACACACACCCTGGGGACATCAGAGATTTATTTTACATGTTGTGAAAAGGGCTTTTTACCACCCCTTTAAAATAAACCAGAGCATTCACAAAAACATGCAACAAACACAAGTTGTGTGTCTGAATCACATCATATAAAACTATATTTGTCCAGTGCTGATCTGTCCACACAGCACAGTTTACTTAATGTTGGCATGAAATGGAAATTCAATCTATTTTCTTAATTTTCTTATTTAATGCGTCTTTGGATTGTTCTGCTGACGAAACACTGAACAAATATCTTTCCGAGAAATTTCAGTAGACAAAAAACCACAGACAATATGAGCTGTGGAAAAAGTGATCTATGAGCTTTATCCAGTTTTTCAGCTCATACCATTGAAAACTGTACATTTATGCCTCACAGCTTTTCATACCTGTCATGGCGCAACTCTGAATAAGGTCTATATATTACTTTTGAAGTGATTATTTTCAAAAGTGCCTAAAATATGCTAAACACGAAGCTTGAGCATGTGTGTGTGATGCGCTAGAACAAATATCTCATTAGCCGCGTCCCAATTCAGAGGCTGCGTCTTTCAAAGGCCGAGTCGGTATTTGCTAAACATTGCATCAGATCCACTTCCTGTGGCTTCTCACACTTTGATGTTAATTACCATGTACAGAGTTCATATCTTACAGACACAGCATACCCCAATATATTATCCATAATCCACCTTGTGCTTCACTTTCAGATGGTAAACACTGTGCTTCCTGTTACACATGTGCTCTGATTATATTACGTCACAACGCCACTCACACCTAAAACTTTATATTGCAATAAATGGTTCCTACATTGGGTTTCAACTTACTCTAATGATACAAATCTAAAAATGAACAAATATTCAAATGTCTTACTAAGATTCAATTGCATATAGTTTATACTATTTATTGTGTACCGAAATGGACCAAAATGAACATATTTTGACAGGTTGTGAACACTATTGTATTCAGACAATCATTCAAAAAGTCCAGTTCTAACGTTACTGTCCCTCATGTCACAGTTGCTAGGCAACAAGCACAATCCTCCGTAGACTAGACGTCCCATTAGTCAACACTCGATCTGACCTTCGCGACCTTTGAAGGATGAAGCCTCTGAATTGGGACGCAGCTATTGGTTCTCACATGTCACATGCACATTAAGCTTCTTCTTTACCATTTGAATGCCTATTTATTGGGAAAATCTTATTAAAGCCAAAATTATATTTAGTGTCCCATTCATTGACAACCATATAAACATATAAGCATTCACTGCACTGTCAGATTGTGGAATTTCGGTCAAATACAAGCTATTTTCTACGGTGGCACATTGTTGCCACATACATATTTTTTCCACTCAATTATTTCGTAATAAGATATTATGTAGTTTAAGTTATAGATTTTTTTCATAATAACGAGATATATTGTTTTTGTTCAAATGACATTTTCTCTTAATAACAATATTCACTCGTAATAAAGACATTGTCCTAAAAAACGATTCTCGTTATAAGGATAACGAGATATTCAATCATATTGTTTTTGTAAATAAATATAAGTAAACAGATGAAGACCTATTCAAAATCTTACTAGCAGTCAGCAAGGGTATTGATTAACATGATGAAGTATGATTATTGTATATTATGTTTTATTTACAACAATAAACAAGTAAAAATGTATATGGGCTGACTGGATTCTGTTCAGTTCAACTAGCTAATTTACATAACACATAAAAAAAATAACACATGAAGTGTGTTAAGCACATCAGTCTACTATACTGTGTTAAACGCTGTAAATTTCCAAGTTGTGTTAATTTTTAAACTACACGTGTATTTTTTCTACACATTTTCAGCACCAGCAACATATGCTCCGGTAGATGGAGCTGTTTCAGTCAACAGGATTCAAAAGAAAGAATGTCTGACTGATCTACAACTGCAAGAGTGTGTTTGATTGACTGAATAAACAGTCAGAAGCAGCAGTGTTTCAGCAGCACGAGGAACTGCACAGACAGATGAGGCTGTGTGAAAATGTGTGACTGCAAAATATGGACATAAACATCAGCAAAGACACAAATGTGGGGTCCTGATCTGATCCATACAATAAACATCCAAAAACAAAACAAAAAAACAACTACAACACAACCCACATTTGTTAAATAAATACAATTTACTGTAATAATGCATATATATTACCTTCATCACCCGTCCCATTTTGACTGAGTCCAGAGTGAACGAGGGACATCAGCACTAAAAGCAGAAGAAACACAGATAAAGCTTTTCCATTCATTCAACACAATGTAAATCACACACTGAGACATGTCTAGAGTTTATTCTACATGAAATGAAAGTGTTTTTCTGTTTTGATGCTCATTCGGATGAGAACTGATGGTTTATTCTCCAGCATTTAACATTACTTCACCCAAAAATAAAATTTATGTCATTAATTACTCACCCCATGTTGTTCCAAATCTGTAAGACCTTCGTTAATCTTCAGAACACAAATTAAAATATTTTTGATGATATCCGAGAGCTTCTGACCCCACACCGGAAGTAACGTCATTGAAACTTTGAAGGCCCAGAAAGACGTCGTAATGAGCCGACATTCTGACTTGGACCCGGAAGCGCTGCACTGTTTACACTACGTCAACAGCGGAGGAGACTGACGTGGAAGAGAAGCGATCGTTGAATAAAGTTATTATTATTGGGGGTTTTTGCGCACAAAAAGTATTCTCGTCACTTCATAAAATGAAGGTTGAACCACTGGAGTCACATGGACTATTCGAAGACTTTAAAAACCTTTCTGGGCCTTGAAAGTAGTAATGACGTTGCTGGCTATGTGGGGTCAGAAAGCTCTCAGATTTCATCAAAAATATCTTCATTTGCGTTCCGAAGATGAACAAATTACTTTGGGCTATCCCTTTAACTTCATAACACACAATGACGTCACATGACTCGTGAAATTATATGAGAGTCGATTCCCTGATGATTCACTGATTGACTGATGGATTCACTGATTGACTGATTGATTCACTGATGAATTCACTGATTGACTGATGGATTCACTGGTGGATTCACTGATTGACTGATGGGTTCACTGGTGGATTCACTGATTGACTGATGGATTCACTGGTGGATTCACTGATTGACTGATGGGTTCACTGGTGGATTCACTGATTGACTGATGGATTCACTGGTGGATTCACTGATTGACTGATGGGTTCACTGATTGACTGATGGATTCACTGATTGATTCACTGATCTGATTGACTGATGGATTTGCTGATTGACTGATGGATTCACTGATTGACTGATGGATTCACTGGTGGATTCACTGATTGACTGATGGATTCACTGGTGGATTCACTGATTGACTGATGGGTTCACTGATTGACTGATGGATTCACTGATTGATTCACTGATCTGATTGACTGATGGATTCACTGATTGATTCACTGATCTGATTGACTGATGGATTTGCTGATTGACTGATGGATTCACTGATGGATTCACTGATTGATTCACTGGTGGATTCACTGATTGACTGATGGGTTCTGGGTTCACTGATCGTCTGATGAGCTCTGGGTTCACTGATTGACTGATGGGTTCTGGGTTCACTGATCGTCTGATGAGCTCTGGGTTCACTGATTGACTGATGGGTTCACTGATTGACTGATGGGTTCTGGGTTCACTGATTGACTGATGGGTTCTGGGTTCACTGATTGACTGATGGGTTCACAGATTGTCTGATGGGTTCTGGGTTCACTGATTGACTTATGGATTCACTGATTGACTTATGGATTCACTGATTGACTGATGGATTCACTGATTGACTTATGGATTCACTGATTGACTGATGGATTCACTGATTCACTGACAGATTCACTGATTCACTGACAGTTTCACTGATTGACCGATGGATTAATTGATGGATTCACTGATTCACTGACAGATTCACTGATGCTCAACAATAAAGCAGCATTTTGAACCACAGAGCTTCACAACATACAACATATGATGTTATTCTCATCTATAAATGTGATCGATCAGTAAATCTCTTTAACTCTGTCTCTTTTGCTTTTTGCTATTCATGTTCCATCAATGCTGTATCATTCCCTCCGTTCTCCTGTTTATGTTTGCTTATTTTTAAACATGAAAAGTATATAAATAACATATATAATCATGCATATTTCTTGCCACTATTACATTACATAAATACATAAAATAAATGTTGTGTGTTTTAAGACACTCCCATACACACATTACAAGCAAAAAATGTTTAACGTGGTAAGTATGGGGAACACATATACACTTTTAACTACAACTTTTGCCTCTATAAACTCATATTTTAATGTTTATTAATAGTTAGTAAGATGCCGTTTATTTGAGGTAGTGGGTAGGATTAAGGGATGTAGAATATGATCATGCAGAAAAAGGCATTAATATGTTATTTATAAGTACTTATAAACAGCCAATATGCTATATAACTATAGTTATATGCTAATCGGCAACTATTTAAAAGTGAGAAAAGAACCCCGAAATAAAGTGTTATCATTAATGTTTCACATCACTGATTATTCACTGGATCAAAACAAGCTTCAGAAGTCCAAACCAAATTAGGTCAAAGTGTTTGAAACACACAACATCACTTCTTGTTTGACGTTGACACCATCAGCTTCATTGTGAATTTAGTGGCCACAAAATCATTAGTACACTTAGTGTGGTTCACATATATACGACACTTTAATGAACCAAACCCAGTTTAGTTAAGGCCAATTCACACTGTACCGACAGCGACGATCAACTGCAACAGAGACTCAGACGGTTTCTGTCGGATCAATGTGTGTCTGTCTCTATTGGCATTGGTCAGTGTTTGTTTTGGATTTATTAAATGTCTGAGGAGAGACATACTGTAATCTGGGGATTGTCCGCATTGGTCAGTGTTTGTTAGTGTGACCTGGCATTTAACAAGAACAAGAAATCTCACTAGGCGCATGACTCAGTGCTTTTGAGGATCACAATGTAAATGGACAGTAAATGGACTGAGTGGTTTATTTATGGGTCCTTTTAGGGGGTCCTGAGACATAGATGCATGTTTCTGCTGGTGGTTGCCCCGACTCCACAGTTTTTCAAGCTGCTAAGAGGACCGACTTTAACACTGCATAGCTTTAGGAGAGACAACAGCATTTTAAAGCAGGTGTGGTTCGGGTCACGGTCTTTATGTCAAAGGGGTCGGGTCGGTAAAGGAACTGTAGGACAGGTCTGGTGTTCTGTTCAGTTATACTGTGTTTGCGGGTTTAGTGAACAGGACAGTGACTCTGCATTACAAAAAAGTTATTTGTGTCTCGTGAAGAGAAACATACTCAACAGCCAACAAACTCCAAATACATTACATTCTTTCCATGAGGGTTGTTACAAGTTACTTTCTAGCTGACATACCTGGTGATTATGCTGATACTTAAAATTCATCATTGTGAAAAAAAAAGTGTTATGTTATGTTGTAAAGCTAAATATAACTGTATTAGTATGTGTATTATGATGCGCCGCGACTCATGTGAGAGCCACCAATCAGACAGGTTCCCAAATCTGTAGATTTTTTTGATTGGATAGAATGAATAGAGACTATCGTGTGTTTTTGCCGGGGGGGGGGTTGTGTTTTTGTTCTCAAGCTCTCTGAGTCTCTGATGGAGAGTTTATTTAAAGATACAGCATCATTCAACTCCATAACTCACATTAACACAAATACATCAGGGGCCGTATTCACAAAACATCTTAAGGCTAAAAGTAGCTCCTAACTTACCGATTGAGGAGAAACTCTTAAAAATAATGGGCATGTCAGTCCTAATTTTAGGACTCCTACCTTTGTGCTAAAAACAGCTCCTAAATCGGTGAAAATTTAGGCTTAGTCAAGAGGACTCAACAAGTCAGTCACTAAAATCAAATTTCAAACAATCCTAAAATGGATGTTGCTGGAAATCTGCCTCCGACACTGAACACCATTTAAGCCTTGGGTGCTGAGCCTTTTCTTCATACATGCAATACATATTTTGATTTATAGATTTTAATCTGCAATGATATAACATAAAGATTAATTTATGTACAGGCAAAATGCATTAAATGATGGAGAATAAAACATTGCGGTCAAGTTGAAAATAATCAATGCGTTTACATGCACCCTCATATTACGATTATAATGGGATTTTGTCAATATTACTGTCTCCTTTTCATTCTGCTTCTGTTGTTTGTTTGACTAGCTACATCACTAGCCAACGCCAAACGGTGGGAAAAAAACGCTGGTAATATTGCCCTGCCTCTCTCTGCTTCCCGCTCCTTCCTCAAATGCCGAAATGAATGCTGGGATATTTCTGCCGTCAAGTTCACACAAGTTACCAACCGATGCATCCTCTGTAAAATGGGCGTGTCAAGAACACTTCCGGGATTTTTAACCGTTCTTGCCAAAATGCAAACTTGTGTATTGGTACAGCGCTTGGGCCACAGAAGATGACGTTTCACAAGAACACAAGTACAGACAGAACACAGATTGAGAAAGGCCCGTGAACCTTTCCCGATCCCCCTTTCTCTCTCACACTTCTCTTCCTGTCACTGTCCTATCATACCAAAAAGCAAAAACGTTTATAAATGTTTTGATAATGTTTATATGATGTAAAATGTAAAAATAAATGTTTAATAAATAAATAAACAATGTCCAATTACCTGTGGCAGTTATTTTCACGAGTTCACACAAATGATCGAAGACGAATAGAGTAAACGAGTAACATAAGTGTATTTTGACGTGCTGTCCGAGGGGATCGAGGGCTCCGAACTCATAATTCATCCCAAACCCAGAGAACTGCACGTATGCCGACTGGGAAAATGAAGCAGTCGAGAGTGAGGAGTCGGTGGTGGAGGGATGCAGAAAACTGTTGAGGTAATGTGAGTTGGCTGTGTGTATGTAGGCTATATATAGGCCTATATACATCCTCCTCTCAAGATAATTATATAGACCATTTGAGCATGCTCTTCCTGAATTGTTTATAAAGCACCATTTGTCGCTTGAATTCTACAATCTCTAGAGATGCGGATATGTAAGAGGCTCACAATTAGCTGAACGTATTGATAGTGACCCCTAGCCTATATTTTAAGATCTTTATTTGAATATGGCAACATTTTTATTGTAACAACTTTATTTGAATATGGCAACATGATACTCGTTCTTACAATATGTATATGATTATATCACTGACAGAGAACCCTCCCCCATCAGCCAATAGGCTTTTTCGACTTGAACCGGCGCTGCACAGACCAATCGGTGAATGACATCAAAGTACCGCGAGAGCGAATAGAGAGTAGATGGCTCCTTATGCTTTTGAATTGCTCTCGCGGTACTTTGATGTCATTCACCGATTGGTCTGTGCAGCGCCGGTTCAAGTCGAACAAGCCTACTGTGGTACTTAGTAAGCGTGATTACATCATCCTAGCAACGAGGTCAATCCCGCTCTTACTCTTAGCTTAAGACTTCTCTTATTTATTCTTTAGTAAAAGTTCATCTCAGCAGCTTTGTGAATAGGTTTTAAGAGAAAACTATTAACTAAGGGACTTTTACTGCTATTTAGGAGAACTCTTAGTCGTAAGATTAAATGTTTTGTGAATACGTCCCGATTTAGCTGAACTACTTGAAATAGGAAGACACATTACAACAAAACTAAACAAAAAAGCATGCACACATTGCCTCCATCTTTCACAAGAATCATCACACAGATAAATGCATCACCTCTTTGTCTGATCAACACGCAACGTATCATCGCAATGAATTTGAACAATAAAGAATACAGTGAGGCTGTGGATTCATAGACTCTCCAACACAACAATCATTATTTCATCCCATCTTAAGCTAAATATATATCATTAGAAACAGAAAAAAAAGATATTAAAGAATATAATAAAATACTCACAGATGAGAGGCAGTGCACTGGAGCCCATATTGTCACATTAATAGACTGAGTTAACAGTGCCGTGTGCTAAAACACACACTTCCTGTTTAAACAGTCATTTCACACATCAAGAAGAGATGAGGGAGGAGGAGGCAAAACTACACACAGAAGTATGTGAAAAAAGAAAGGAAAAGTCTTTTTCTAATCAGTTTCCATTCTAAGATATTTAGCTACTCTTTTGGTGTATGCAAGTTGTTTCAGCTCAGTTCATCTAGCTACTTGAAAAAGTTTTTCCAGTAATTGTTCTCACACTTCACACTGCCACACACTACAGACAGTGAATACAAAGTGAAATCACCACGTGACATCTACTTTAGTGCTACTGCAAGGGCCCTTTCACACCGAGCGAGCGTGACGTACACACACACCGACTGTAAATTTCAAAACGGTCGATCGCCTTCAGATAATTAACACCTGGACAATAGGATGCGCTGACCAATAATACATTTTTCCCTGTGTATGTTTCTCATAAGTTTTTCAATAGGCTTATTAACCTCGTCCCCTTTTTTATTTTATTTTTATTTAAAGGCTGATGTATTCTTGCAATGAACTTGAGTGATGGCCACCTGGACATACAAAGTAATGTTTCCAGACTAATTATACATGTTTGACTCATTAAGGGCCTTTTGTGTATTGGTATACACCAGACACACAAACTAGCAATAATACTGTTTACTATAATTATTTTGAGCAAATACATCACAAAATTGCAGCTGGGTAACAGATGCACTAGAGCTACAATTAGCATCAAGCTAATCACATCGCAAGCACATCGCAATTTATGAGATTATCACCATGGAGAATTTATAGAAATGCTATTCTGTATAAAGCAATATTAAGTGAACATGAATAAATCTGTGTCTGACCCCAATGATAACCAGCCATTAATTAATGATAACAAGCCATTGTAATTAGAGTCATTTATGATGCCAAAGGCCTCGTCTTGAAAGCAGGAGAAAGAGCGGCTGAAATCAGGGAGAAAAGAGTCGTGGAGTCGAACAACTTTCACCTCTGTTTGACCAGCACTGATCTGCAAAGGCAAATAACGCTACCATATTGATTGTTGCTAAAAAAGTGGATGTATGAAAAAAATGCTGCAAAAACGGGAAGATTTATATAATTGACAAGTTATAATGTGTTTGTCGTTATTTCTGTAAAATTATCGGATAAAAATCTTCTGCTTTGCTGTTATATCATCATTTTGCACACAGAAGACTTGCAGCGATTTGTCAACATTTCAAGCCCAGTGTGATTGCTGCTATTCAAATACATGAGAAAGTAAACAAAGAGATACATTTAAGATATTTTAATTATTTTACTACTTTCAACATTTCAGAGAACCCAATGAACACCAATAGCTTACAAATGAAAGTGAATAATACTGTCACACAAAGTGACACAGATAAAGTGATTTTGATTCAGGTCAGATGGACTGGTCGGCCACAACATGATTTAAAACACGTTCATTTCTTCTCTAAAAGGAGCGTAGCACCAGCAGGAAAGTGACTATTAGAAACGAGAAGTGCTTCATTCAGGCCTTCCTGAATACAGAGAGATGGATTTGATGGGGAAGTCAATGAAAAGGCACGTTATTTTACTGTGAATCTGTGCTCTTATGGGGATATTTTGAGTTTTATGAAACTAAAGATGCAGAAAAGGCATAAATATTTCCTCTACTCTTAAACCCACAGGCCGAAACAGAGCAGAAGTCAAACCACAACTATGAGCTCATCTCTATTAGGCCTCTTAAACTAAAGAGGCTCTCTGTCATATTCTCACTACAATCGGCTGCTAAAGTTAACAATACATCTTCAATGATGAGCTGAAAGAAGCCTCTGTAAATGAGGTGATTTGCTGTGACTGTATTTTCATTTTCAACCACCAATGGCCTCCAAAAATGTTGGTCCACTTTACAAGAACGGCTACTTTTAGAAACAACAGATGCTTTGACTTCCGCTACAAGGTACGCCCACAAACCACACCACCTGAGAGAAACGTCTGAATATATGAATATATCACTTAGTAAATATGAACCAAAAGGAATAACTAAAACATAAACCACTAAATAGTGGCAACAAAAATTGGATACAGGAAACACAGTAGGCTACGTCAACTTTATGAAATACAATAAGAAGTAGGAGTACTGAGGATAGCTAAAAGAAGCACCAAAGAGGAAAATATTTTAACAAGATTATGGGTTGGGCATACCAAGGCGATAATACACCTTAATGTTGGTGCTACCTGCCATAAAACTGAAGAAGAAGAGATGTGGCACAGCCAATTCAAAGGCGGCATCCTTCAAAAGCCGATTGCATCCCAGCAGCTCAATGAAGCCAGCAGCCATATCACCCTGTAGCCCAAGACTGGTTTCCCACTGAAGGTAAGCAGGGCTGAGCTGGTCAGTACCTGGATGGGAGACTCCTGAGGAAACCAGGCTTCTACTGGAGGTGTTAGTGAGGCCAGTAGGGGGCGCTAAACCTGGCTCTGTGTGAGTCCTAACGCCCCAGTGTAGTGACGGGGACACTATACTGTCAAAAAGCACCGTCCTTTGAATGAGACATTAAACCGAGGTCCTGACTCATGTGGTCATTAAAAACCCCATGACACTTCTCGGAAAAGAGTAGGGGTGTAACCCCGGTGTCCTGGCCTCATTCCACCCATTGGCCATTGCCAATCATGGCCTCCTAAAAATCCTCATCCACTGAATTGTCACTATCACTCTCTCCTCTCCACTAGAGCTGGTGTGTGTGTGTGTGTGTGTGTGTGTGGTGAGTATACTTTATATAAAAACAAGGGTGAAAAATCTATTTGTAGCAACAGTTGAGGTGGAAAACCTAACCGAACATTTGTTGCCAGAGTCCCAGTGTGGCTTCAGAAAGAATCGGCATACTGTGGATATGATTTTCACAGTGAGACAGCTCCAAGAAAAATGTTGTGAACAACATTAGGGCCTCTTCATGGCATTTTTATCGATCTTTCCAAAGCATTCGACACTGTGAATCGAGAGCTGCTCTGGGACATCTTAACAAAATTTGGCTGTCCAAAAAAGTTTTGTAACATCCTGTCACAGTTCCATGACGGGATGGTAGCTCGTGTGACCACAGGTGGTCAGGAGTCTGAGCCTTTTGGAGTACGCACTGGGGTAAGACAAGGATGTGTTCTGGCACCGGTACTTTTTAATATCTATCTCCTTTGAGTGACAAAGCTTCTGTGTAATAAGCTTGAAAGCAGCATTGGGATTACTGTCGACTTCAGGTGGAAATCTCTTTAATATTTGAAGGTTCCAGGCTGCCACTAAGATCTCAGTAATGCGGGTCCTTGATTTACAGTATGCTGACGACTGCTTGCTTGTGGCACATACCCCAGAAGAACTGCAAATTATCCTTGATGCTGCTGTGAAGAACTATAGCAGATTGGGCCTGTCAGTTAATACCACCAAAACTGAAGTGATATGCCAATGGAGGATTAGTCCTCTACCTACCATGCCTGTTTTTGCCATAGAACAACAACCACTTTCAATAGTGTCATCCTTTAAGTATCTAGGCAGCATTGTATCAGAGGACTGCAATCTCGATTACTAAATAAAAAATATAAGGTATAGGTAAGCTTCTGCAGCCTTTGGCAAACTTCGACGTAAGGTCTTTCAAAATAAGCACCTTCAATTAGGCACTAAAGTTACCATCTATAAAGCTGTGTGCATCACCACTCTTCTGTACAGCTGTGAAGCCTGGGTCATATATAGCCATCACCTATGGATCACCTAAGGTTGCTGGAGCGTTTCCATATAAGGTGCTTGCAGCGAATCTTGCGGATTTCATGCTATGACCATGTACCTCATTCTGAAGTGCTTGCTAGAACAAACTGCAAGAGTATGGAGGCAACAGTCACTGAACATCAACTACGTTGGCTTGGGCATGTAATTAGGATGCCTCACGATCGTCTTCCACGGCGAATCCTTTACGGTCAGCTGCATCAGGGCCGCCGCTATGCAGGGGGTCAGAAAAAGCGGTACAAAGACCAACTAAAAACATCACCAAGAAAGTGTCAAATAAATCCATTATGCCTTGAAGAATTCACTGCAAACCGAACCACCTGGAAGCA
Source organism: Meda fulgida (assembly GCA_030578275.1). NCBI lineage: Eukaryota > Metazoa > Chordata > Actinopteri > Cypriniformes > Leuciscidae > Meda > Meda fulgida. Next base: position 49,234,205 of record CM060622.1, read on the forward strand.
GCTCTGCCACACAGGAATTGTGCAGCTGGAATCTGAGAGGAATATAAGGAAATAACAAAAAAGACTAAGGAGACATGCAACCACGTCTGCCTCTACAAACTCAGCATTTACATGTCCAATATATAATAAAATTTGTGGATCAAGGATTGGACTCTACAGTCATAAAAGAGTACACCGTAAATTAAGTGGAATGTCATCATCGGATACGATGGACTACCGAAGAAGAAAGAAGAGAAGAGTGTGGTGAGTGCACTGGTGCCGTTGTACTGTGGCTGCCGTTGCATCATCCAAGTGGATGCTCACACTGGTGGTGGATGTGGAGAGATTCCCGCATATTATTGTAAAAGCGCTTTGGGTGTACAGTAGTACATATGAAAGCGCTATAATAATGCCTCTTTAATTCATTCATGCAGGCTGTCTCAATTCGAAGGCTCCTTCAAATGAGTCCTTCTTTTTCCGTGAAATGAAGGATACAACAGATGAATCATTCATGGCCTTGCCCAGTGATGGGAAACCGAGGCTTTCAGAAGCATTTGAGGCCTTCATCAAATCGTCAAAAAAAGGTTCATTACTCGAAGCTTTTAACACTATGTGCATTAGTGACGTATGGTGGTATTGAACAAATCACTGCAGAGCAGAAAAAGCATGTGACCAAATAAAATGAATTCTGCATCAAAATTAATTTGTGCCAATGAGACCACAACTCACAACGATGTGTATTCTGGTCAACGGATTCACATATTGATCAAAGATTAAAAAAAAAATATTTTGGTTAAATATATAGTTTATGTTACAGGGAAGTATAGTGTTAAGTAATTTAAATAATGCCTCCTCGATAATCATTTCCATTTTTATGCATCATCATGAGGTTGCGAAGCGCCTATTTTTTTCAAACCAGCTGTCCCGACCTTCCGATACTGCATGACGTCCAAAGCTTAAAAGGTCATCCATCACGTGGTCTTGTCGTTTTCGATACAAGCATCTGTACAGCGTGTGATACAACAGTGCTTTGAAAACTGCGTTGGAGCATCAGAGCCCCGGTATCAACCGTCCCATCGCTATCCTTTCCTACCACAGAATTCATTGTGCACCAGTGACATTACGCAGCCTTTTAAGTCCGAGTCCTTCGAAGGATGCCTCACTTGAATTGGGACACAGCCCATCTGTTGTAGCCTATCCTTCATTTCACGGGAAAGGGAGGACACATTTGGAGGCAATATTTATAGAAGCCTTCGAATTGAAACCGCCATCGTCGCACCGCTGTGACACAATCGGCCTTCGAATGCGGCCTTTGAAGGTTGCAGCCTCTGAAATGGGACAAAGCTCGGGTTTTGTCTTATGCATTGAGCCTTTCTGTCCAATAGCTCTTCCTTGTTTGTTTTTACACAGACATTATCTGGGTGAGCTAAGTGAATATCATTTTATTTCTTGTTTTACAATAAGTAGTTCCACTGAATTAGGGAATTGTGATTTAATGCAGAAGCAAACAATATGGATGATTTGTTAGGCCACTGGTCAGGCCTGATCTCATTTCATCTCAGCAGTTAATCAGGCTCTCGACGCTTTGAAACATGTGCAATTTTATTTAGGTTTATGTTGTTGGGGAATCTCATCTGAATGCTGAGTCTGAATGCTGTAATGCCAAGCAGAAAAATAGGTCAGGAGGACAAGGGAATGGAAAAGTACCCAGAATGTATAAGAAATGCAGGTGTCAGAATACTGTTGGAGAAAAACACCGTTATATAAGATTTTGATATGTTCCACCAATAGAATAAGGCCCATGGGGAGATGTTTTTAACAGTGGCAAGGCCACAAGGAGTGGCAAAGAAGAAGAGATAGATATGTGTTGCGAATCACCAGTCGGAGATCGATCCATGTGCAGCGTAAGTTTATTAATAGCACAGTCAACAACACACTGAGACAATTTAAGGGCTTTAACGAAGTCAGATACCAGGCAGAGAGTCGGGGCAGGCAGATAGCAGACAGAGTTGAAGTTCCAGGCAAAAGGTCAGGACAGGCGGATTACAGGCAGAGTCGGAGTTCCAGGCAAAGGATCGGGGCAGGCAGAAAACAGGCTTGGTCAGGGGCAAACAGGTTGGTCAACAGACGGGCTTTCCGGGGTATATAATGCTCGGTAGTGCTCACAAGGGAAAACAAAACTTCGCACTGAAGGCAGTTCGAAGTGCGGTTAAATAGTGTGGGTGATTGACAACAGCCGGGCGAGGTAACGAGAGTAATCTGGGCTGCAGCTGAGAGTGATCGGGGAAAACCTGGGAAATGTAGTGCGAGGTGAAGATCAGTACTCAGGCGAAAGCGATCTCGGGTGGCCGGCGAGAGAGGCTGTAGAACCTGTGACCGTAACAATATGAGGGTGCCCATTGGGGACCAAGTGATAAGGAAAATATATAACACATGAACACAGGCCATTGTAAACTCAGATGAACAGCTGGCATCTCACTTTGTTGAATTGCTCAATAAAGTTAATTCTTCTGAGACCTGGAACTTTAAATCTGAAAGATATCTTTGAGACTTGAATCAGACTTTGAGACCTGAGCCAAATACTTTAAATCTGCCACAACAATGTTTACTAACATAATTCATGTCATTCATTTGATTTGGAGTATGGGGGGTTAAGTCATGTAATTAGTTTCTTTCATTTTAATTATTCTGCGTGAAGAAGTTGGGGTTTTGTTGGGGTTCATGGCGTGTTTTTTGGCTATTAACATCTTTGAGTCAGAATGATTTGTGTTGTTCATTCAATTTGTTTTTCTTGCTTTAAGGAAGAGTCCTTAAGTTAACACACACAAACACACACACACACACACACAGATATGATATTCAGATAAACAGCAACCTCATTAGAGGTACAAACCCTGGTGTTATCAGTACAGAAAACAAAAAGATAAAGTTGGTTAAAAGTGGTAAAACTAATGTAGTCAAGTCAAGTCAAGTCAAGTGTATTTATATAGCGCTTTTCACAATATAAATTGCATTAAAGCAGCTTCACAATATCAATCAAATAACATAACAATGTTTGTTTCTTAGTGAAAAAACATCCACGTTTGGTACGGCTGATCAATGGTATTAATGCTTGGTTAATTAATTTGAATATCCCCAACTGAGCAAGCCAAAGGCAACAGTGGCAAGGAACCGAAAAACTCCATCAGGTGACCTACTAGTGTCTTAAAACTCCATAAGGTGACCTAATGGAGAAAAAAAAAAACCTTGGGAGAACCCAGGCTCAGTCGGGGGCCAGTTCTCCTCTGGCGTTTATGAACTAGAGGCCAGATTTACAGTAACTGTAGTTTGATACAGAATTTTGTTTTATTTTATCACTTCGGGGTGGGTACGCGAACCGGAATCACAACGTTTTATCTGTAGAGTGGGAAAGGGACTTCAGCACTAGGGACTAGTTGGCACTTCAGCACTGCATTGTCATCTGGTCCAGGCAAAGCTCCTAGTCAGATCTGGATACGGCCTGGATCCGGTAGGCTGCGGGAAAACCTCGGGATAAACAAAGACACTAAAATTAGCGTAGATGCCATTCTTCTTATGATGATGTAACGAGTACATCAGGATTTAAGGGAAGTGTTCCCAGTTCCCGCTGACCTAATCTATGCAGCCTAACATTGAATTATAGAAGTCTATAATATATTATGTGTATGCTAGGTCAAAGAGATGTATTTTTAGTCTAGCTTTGAACTGACAGAGTGTGTCTGCTTCCCGGACAATGGTAGGAAGACTGTTCCAAAGTTTTGGTGCTAAATAGGAAAAGGATCTACCGCCAGCAGTCGATTTTGATATTCTAGGTATTATCAACTGGCCCGAATTTTGAGATCGCAATAGACGTGAAGGACTATAATGCGTTAAGAGCTCGCTCAAGTACTGCAGAGCTAAACCATTTAGTGCTTTGTAAGTAATCAACAATATTTTAAAATGTATACGATGTTTAATAGGCAGCCAATGCAGTGTTGACAGAACCGGGCTAATATGGTCATATTTCCTGGTTCTAGTAAGAACTCGAGCTGCAGCGTTTTGGACCAGCTGTAGTTTATTTATTAAGCGTGCAGGGCAACCACCCAGTAGAGCATTACAATAATCTAGTCTCAATGTCATGAAAGCATGAACTAATTGTTCCGCATTTGTTAATGAGAGCATATGTCGTAATTTAGATATATTTTTAAGATGGAAAAATGCGGTTTTACAGATACTAGACACGTGACTTTCAAATGAAAGATTGCTATCAAAAAGCACACCCAGGTTCCTAACCGACGACGAAGACTTAACAGAGCAGCCATCAAGTTTTAGACAGTATTCTAGGTTGTTACGTGTGGAAGTTTTTTGTCCAATAATTAGAATCTCTGTTTTTTCAGAGTTTAGTAGTAGGAAATTACTAGTCATCCAATTTTTTAAATCAGCTATGCATTCCGTTAATTTTGTGAATTGGTAAATTTCGTTAGGTTTTGAAGAAATATACAGCTGAGTATCATCGGCATAACAGTGAAAGCTAATTCCATGTTTCCTAATGATATGTCCTAATGGTAGCATGTACAGAGTGAACAGCAGCGGTCCTAGTACTGAGCCTTGTGGTACGCCATACTGAACTTGTGATCGATAAGACATCTCTTCATTTAATGCTACAAACTGATAACGGTCAGATAAGTATGATTTAAACCATGCTAGTGCAATTCCACTAATGCCAACATAGTTTTCTAGTCTATTTAAAAGAATGTTGTGGTCAATTGTGTCAAATGCAGCACTAAGATCAAGTAACAGAGTAATAGAGAGATACAACCACGATCGGATGATAAAAGTAAATCAGTAGCTGATAAAATGTAGCTGAAAAAGAGTTGAAATCATATCGTCTTGTTGGCAGACACTGTGAAAAAAAGAGGCGTCATTTTGAACCGAGTTATAAATATCTCTATGCATCTAAAGCTGTTCAAAACTGGTCCCATTCCAGATGATTGTATCATGAATGATACATCTACTATTTGACACATAAAAATATATTAAATGACATTTAAACAGACAAGAAAAAGAAAACATGGACAACAGAATTATTAGGATATATTATGGTTTACATGTAAAATGTAAATGTTTATTTCCAGGCTTGTACTGGAGAAAGTGTTTAAATATCCATATACAGTAGGAAGTGAATGTAGAGGAGCTGATGAAGATACTGAGCCCAAACTCTCAAACTTAGTGTCAGGGCAGAACCCTTTTACTGTAAGTTAAAACATGTGGTTACAATCTTCCTGGAAACAAAACAAACAGCAAAGTGACAACGGGCCTGGGACGTGTAAAACCACATGTGATGAGGAACCAACGGCTTAAACAGAGCTAATAGTCAATATTCTATAGCTAATAGTCAGAAAATAGCAACAAGAGTTAAACTCTACTCTCGCTTTTTGATGGTCATGATTTTTAATGGCTCTTTTTCATTTGAATTATTACTCCTCTTCAGACATTATTTGTAGTTGTCTATTGTACTCAGTATATTTTAGTGGAACTCTGCCTTTGGAGTCTCTATTATTGGGTGTTGTTCCCATTAGTGAACTCTGGGTTTGTGAGCGGCCCCAGACCGATGGGGTCTATAACTGATTCTCATTGGCTTTCTGAAATGTTGCCATGACAGCAGAATAATAGGCCTTTTATGTTATTGAGCAAATACATTTCTATGATATGAAAATTAGAATATGTTATTGATGAAATCTGAAGTATCTGTCTGCATAGATGCAACATGTTTATTCCAGTAAACTATGAAACTATTCTACTTCAAGCTTTATCTATCAAATGCGGGTGTACAGCATAGGCCTAGCACAGTAAAATGTCCAGTGTTGAAATCCTGCTGTTAAGGACTTTTAGAGTAAAGTGTTAATTTTCTGGTGTTGAATTTCAAGGGATTAACACTGCTAGTGTAAACCACACCCTCGGGCAGGTGAAAATGTTAAATCAATATCAATAGCTAAATTAGTTAAATCAATGATTTAAATCAATAACACCGAGGAGAGTGTTATTAGTCACATCCGGGACATTTACGAGCTGGGCGGGACAAAACGAGCTGAAACATTTTTCATAGGCGCCATTTTCTTTGACTCGCGATGCAAGGCATACAAGGAGGGAACACGCATATATTAAGTGTTTTATCGCATTTATATATGCATTTTATAATGTCATATTGTTTTATAACAATATGTATGGGCTGTGCACGGCTAAACCGCTCTCAGTGGGGCGTTTTCGATGACGCGCGATGTGGCGTGTCTACACACGGACCCACGCGTGTTTAGCTTAGCCTCAAACATGTCGCGGTGTTTTTTCCGAAAACAATACAAAACTATACGGATGATTCTAACGATTGAACGCGTCGCTATTTCATCTCATTATCCCAAATGTATTTCACCGTAAAAAAAAAAAACATTTAATTAGTGTGATGAGTTAATGCTCACTATTCCTCCTGGAGTTGGGGTACTCGGACTCGAGTCCAATTTTGAATGAACTCGGACTTGTCACGCACTCGGATGAATTTGTACTCGGACTCGGACATTTTTAGACTCGGAAAAATGTCAGAGTCCAGTTGAGTCCGGGCACTAGAGGACACAATATTATTCAAAAACGAAACCAAACTACTTGTGTTGTTTCCGCGTTGAGCATTAGCCAATCACAGACATGTATATTAAGCGCATGAACACAGTGGCAAATCAGAGGCATTTTAGAGTCAACATGCGGAGAATTCGCTTAAAATGTATTTTCAGAATCATCTCAAGCTTTATCCTTTCGCAAATCCCCTCATAAACAAAGTCTTGACGCGATACAAATGAGAGATTCACTGTGCAGTGTGGACACTTCAGTGTTTATGAGGAGAGTTTTAGGGAGAGTGCAGAACGCGGTAAGTGATGGCTTAAAGGGAGCGCTATCGACAATCTAAATAATAGTTTTGTTTTTCGTGCTTCTAGAGGACCAGTGGTTACGTTCACACTGTAAATTATAAAGAGTGATAAATGCATTTAAATGTGGGAGTGAATCCGCTAATTTTAGTCCTGTGAGTCTTGAAATTGATGATTGACATAGTAACCATAGCAACATGAGAAAGTGATAACCATAGCAACATTTTGGTGTCTAATAATTTAATGATTTTTGTTACATTTACACTTTGGTCATAAGTTTACATACACCTTTCAAAATCTCCAAAATGGAATTTTTATTTATTTATTAATAAGTAGGATCATAAAAACATTGTTTCTATTTAGTACTGCACTAAAAAAGCTTTTTCACATAACAGATGTTTAATAGCCTAGTCCACAAGACAAAATACAGAGACAAAATACAAGACAAATTACTTGATTGTAAATATCATTACCTGACACACAATATTACAATCAAGTAATTTATCTTGTATTTTGTGTTTGTATCCACAACTGTTTTTTTTTTTTTTTTTTTGTAATGGTTGTTCATGAGGAAAAATCCTCCAGCTCCTGCACATTATTTGCTTATCCAGCATCCTCTGCATATTTGACTCTAAACCATTGGTCTTTTATTAATTTTTATTTTTTAATTTATAGTGGCCACTTTGGGTTTGATGCAGACAGCGATACCAATGGTATGAACAATATCCATCTTCAACGTTATGTTTTTATGTTTACGGAAATCTAATTTTTATTTATTTTAGATTTCATACAATTTGTCACTCATCCCGGCTTCCCACTGATCAACCTCACTCATGATGACGAACAACCCGCCGTCGCCGTAACCAATCTTAAATATACATTGGTGGGGGCCGGCGATCAAACAGTTCCTAACCCCCCCCCCCCCCCCCCCCCGCTTCAGACCACCCACAGAAAAAGACTAGAAAAACGAATAATTATGAACCCCAAAACAGCCCTGACCTGTTTTATGGTGAGACTATCATGTCATGACACAATATGTGTTTAAATGATAATAATATAGATAGTCTCACCATAAAACAGATCAGGACTGTTTTAGGGTACAGAATAATATAAGAAAAAACAATATCTGCATTGGTGGCAGGGGACTTGGAAGTTTTACATTTACCCTGTATTTGATAAGTGTGAGGTGTTAACCTAACCCTAACCCTATAAATTGATGGTAAAGTAATGTAGATATTTTGGATAGTTGCGTTTAATTACTATAAAAGTACGTTTATTCAAAGTAAACCTACACATTAATGTGAAAAGTACGTAAATATATTGGATAATTGCTTGTAATTACTATACAAGTATGTTTATTCAAAGTAAACCCCATACATTAATGGGAAAAGTACGTAGATATATTGGATAAATGCTTGTAATTACTGTCAAATATTGTTTATATAAAGTAATGACTATTAAAAAAATATGGCTTTGCAAGCTATTATAATGTGATCTTATTTTTTCTACAGTTCAAAAACAAAATTTAACAGGAATTTAATATTAATAGATTTGATAATCCCATAAAATAAAAGCCTAAAGCTTTTAAAATAAGGTATTTTAAGTAATGTTATGTAATTTTTGGTGTTTTACATCTAAAAATCTGTACTTTGACGGGTAGTTCTTGTGGATGTAGATGATAATGTTATGAATTTACCAAAGAATACTGTGTAAAAACAGAAGACTTCATTTAATTGTATAATGGTATTTCTGCAATAATTTCCAGTTTATATGCAGATTTATTCATTTGTTTAACGTTCTACATACAATGTTTTAATGAGGTTTTCTTTTCATTCTACAGCAGTGGAACTGTAAAAATACAGAAAATGTTTACAGTAAATATCTGTATTTAAAAAAAAACAGAATTATTCCGTAGAATAACTTAAGGTTTTTTACTGTATTTTGACGGTAAGTGTTTGGCAACTTTGCTGCCAGACTTTTTACCGGTTTTTACGATTGTTTTTTTTTATTATTTTTTTTTTATATACATGTAAATACATGTATATAAAAAAAATTTAAGGTTTTAAGGTTTCACAGTAAAAAAACACATAGTTGTCTTAATTTTAAATATGTGAATTTTTTTTGTCTTTTTACATAGAACTTAATGTAATTTAACATTCAAGCCAATTAAACAAAAGGACAATCCTGTAAAAAAAAACTATAATTTCTCCTTATATGAATTTACAAATTATAACTTTTATTTTATGGTTAATAGTTTTTTTCTGTATTTTAATGACATTTACACGTAATGTTAAAAAAAAAACAGAAAATATCTGTAAAATAATACATAATATTTCTGTGAAAAAACTTTTTTTTTTTTTTTACATTGCACCCCCGCCCCTTATACATCCAGAATACCTATTGAACGACTATGGACAAATTAGCAAATGTCTATAAAATGTCACTGATTGACATAAAATTCAATATTTTTGGTGTTTTAATAGCTTTATATTATTATATTCTACAATTTATTTTATCAAGGATAGGTTTGGGGTCAATTTGACACTCCATTTGATTCCATTTTGAGGGTTCACCTTTTCTTCTCTGGACAATCGATATTCCAGATGTGCCAAACAGTCAGAAGAATGCTTCATCAGATACAATAACTTTGCACCAGTCTTCTGCTGTCCAATGCTTGTACTTCCTGCAGAATTTCAGTCCATCTTTTGATGTTTCTATTGGAGAGAAGTAGCTTCTTTGCTGCCCTTCTTGACACCAGGTCGTTGTCCGAAAGTCTTGACCTCGCTGTGTGTGCAGATGCACTTACACAACCTGCTGCCAATATTGAGCAGTTCTGCACTGGTGGGGACACGATTCCCTAGCTGATTCCTCAGGAGGAGAAGGTCCTGGCACTTGCTGGACACTCTGGGACGTCCCAAAGCCTTCTTTCACTTTATGAACTTCTTCACTTATAAGATTGATAATATCAGGGACAAAATTATAACTATGCAACCGTCTACTACAGTATCGCATCAGGGAGTGCATTGTAGTCTCCCTGAGGAAAAATTTTATTCATTTGTTGCTATAGGAGAGGAAGAATTCTGCAAACTAGTTAATTCATCTAAATCGACAACTTGTATGTTAGACCCTATACCGACTAAGCTATTGAAAGAGATGCTTCCAGAGATCATAGATCCTCTTCTTAATATCATTAATTCGTCTTTGTCTCTAGGATACATACCAAAAACCTTTAAGCTGGCTATGATAAAACCGCTTGTTAAAAAACCGCAACTTGATCCTTCAGAATTAGTCAATTACAGGCCGATCTCAAATCTGCCTTTTCTGTCAAAGATATTAGAAAAAGCAGTATCCTCACAACTGTGTTCCTTTCTTGAAAGAAATGATATCTGCGAGGATTTTCAGTCTGGATTTAGACCGCACCATAGTACTGAGACAGCTCTCATTAGAGTTACAAATGATTTACTTTTATCATCTGATCGTGGTTGTATCTCTCTATTAGTGTTACTTGATCTTAGTGCTGCATTTGACACAATTGACCACAAAATTCTTTTAAATAGACTAGAAAACTATGTTGGCATTAGTGGAATTGCACTAGCATGGTTTAAATCATACTTATCTGACCGTTATCAGTTTGTAGCAGTAAATGAAGAGATGTCTTATCGATCACAAGTTCAGTATGGCGTACCACAAGGCTCAGTACTAGGACCGCTGCTGTTCACTCTGTACATGCTACCATTAGGACATATCATTAGGAAACATGGAATTAGCTTTCACTGTTATGCCGATGATACTCAGCTGTATATTTCTTCAAAACCTAACGAAACTTACCAATTCACAAATTAACGGAATGCATAGCTGATATAAAAAATTGGATGACTAGTAATTTCCTACTACTAAACTAGATTCTAATTATTGGACAAAAAACTTCCACACGTAATAACCTAGAATACTGTCTAAAACTTGATGGCTGCTCTGTTAAGTCTTCGTCGTCGGTTAGGAACCTGGGTGTGCTTTTTGATAGCAATCTTTCATTTGAAAGTCACGTATCTAGTATGTGTAAAACCGCATTTTTCCATCTTAAAAATATATCTAAATTACGACATATGCTCTCATTAACAAATGCGGAACAATTAGTTCATGCTTTCATGACATTAAGACTAGATTATTGTAATGCTCTACTGGGTGGTTGCCCTGCACGCTTAATAAATAAACTACAGCTGGTCCAAAACGCTGCAGCTCGAGTTCTTACTAGAACCAGGAAATATGACCATATTAGCCCGGTTCTGTCAACACTGCATTGGCTGCCTATTAAACATCATATAAATTTTAAAATATTGTTGATTACTTACAAAGCACTAAATGGTTTAGCTCCGCAGTACTTGAGCGAGCTCTTAACGCATTATAGTCCTTCACTTCTATTGCGATCTCAAAATTCGGGGCAGTTGATAATACCTAGAATATCAAAATCGACTGCTGGCGGTAGATCCTTTTCCTATTTAGCACCAAAACTTTGGAACTGTCTTCCTACCATTGTCCGGGAAGCAGACACACTCTGTCAGTTCAAAGCTAGACTAAAAACACATCTCTTTGACCTAGCATACACATAATATATTATAGACTTCTATAATTCAATGTTAGGCTGCATAGATTAGGTCAGCCGGAACTGGGAACACTTCCCTTAAATCCTGATGTACTCGTTAAATCATCATAAGAAGAATGGCATCTACGCTAATTTTAGTGTCTTTGTTTATCCCGAGGTTTTCCCGCAGCCTACCGGATCCAGGCCGTATCCAGATCTAACTAGGAGCTTTGCCTGGACCGGATGACAACGCAGTGCTGAAGTGCCAACTAGCCTCTCCCTATGGAGGATCCCTTTCCCACTCTACAGATAAAACGTTGTGATTCCGGTTCGCGTACCCACCCCGAAGTGATAAAATAAAACAAAATTCTGTATCAAATTACAGTTACTGTAAATCCGGCCTCTAGTTCATAAACGCCAGAGGAGAACTGGCCCCCGACTGAGCCTGGGTTCTCCCAAGGTTTTTTTTTTCTCCATTAGGTCACCTGATGGAGTTTTAGGACACCAGTAGGTCCCTTGATGGAGTTTTTCGGTTCCTTGCCACTGTTGCCTTTGGCTTGCTCAGTTGGGGATATTCAAATTAATTAACCAAGCATTAATACCATTGATCAGCCGTACCAAACGTGGATGTTTATTCACTAAGAAACAAACATTGTTATGTTATTTGATTGATATTGTGAAGCTGCTTTGATGCAATTTATATTGTGAAAAGCGCTATATAAATACACTTGACTTGACTTGACTGCAGCGAACCTCAATTCTTGAAGCTCTTCATGATCTGCATAGCCTATAGTCTGGGTTTCCCCATGCTGCCTTCCCGCAGCGCGATTTTATTCACGCTGAAAGGCAGTATGGATACCATGGGCCTTTTTGTAGAAATGTAAAAACCTCTTCTATGTTTAAGTTTTTAGGAATCCATTAAGGGTGAAGAGACACAGCTGGTGTTGCTGGTGTAAAATCACAAACTGAAACTGTTCCATTCAGGTAGGAACATCCTGAATTTAGTAAGCATTTTTATTCTCTGCTTTTATTGTTATTTTTATTACTTGCACAATATTTTTATTTGTTATGCATCTGTTGTGATTATCATGATTGTTAATGTATTGTAATTTGAAGTCCTTTGAATTACCATCGAGTATAAATGTGTGATATAACTAAAATGGCCTTGTCTTTAATAGAGGGTATGCATTTGCATTTGTTTTCATTCATTTAAGGGATTTCTTTTAACACCAATATTATTTATTTACTTCACTGCTGGTACTGAAAGGCTTTAAATATTAGGTCATGTCAATTTTACGGAGAAATCCAAAATAAGAGAGTTAAGAGGTTAAACCTCACCTCCTCAGGCTCTACAGTCCACCAAAACAATGAGACACAAGAGAACACACACACACACACACACACACACACACACAAAACAACTGCGATGTTATGGCCAAATAACAATTGTGGTTCCGGTATTGTGTTTCTTGTCTTGTAGATACCAAGAAAAACTCAGAGAAAATGGAAACTTCTGGATGGTCTCTTTTTATCAGGACTCACACTGCGCATTCTTCTCTGCTTTTAACAGTGCTACAGCCCACAAACCCAATAGGGACTGTTGTAGAAATTTTAATAGTCATTTATTCCTAACAGATATCATAAGGGATTGAACCTATTCAATGTGTAAAAGTATATGTGTGAACGTGCTTGTGCGTGACGTTTCAGGAATATATGGGACAGGACATCTTGACCTTAGGAATGGTCAAGATTTGGCTAGTTTATTTCAGGGCCAGGTTGTATCTTTAGTAGAAACTGAACAGCAGTGGGGACCTTATCTGAGTGGGTGAAAGGGTTACTGCTGTGAGGAGGAACCTTGAAAAGAGTATAAAGGCTGTCTCATGACTTCCTGGTGGGCGTCACTCACTTCACAGGGTAACTGCTGTGTTGGCGACTGGGCCTATTCTTGCAAGAATAAATACTTTTCTTTTTTATTAATTTGACTCTGAGTGTCTCTTACGCAGTGATGATGTTTAACAGAAGTTTTGCCACAACAGGACAGTGCTGGTAGAGCATTTAATAAATTGACCAAAAGTTAAAATGAGGCTTTTTTCCAGTGACATTCATAACATAACACACACATTCCTACACAAGAAACAACACCTAAAAAGTCACTACCGGTATATCTGATTTTATATTAAATTTCTTGTATTTTTAATAAAAAAATAAATGCAAATTTATGGATAATCCTGTGCCATTTTATTTCATACAGCACAGTGCTTTAGATTTGTGCAGAAATCTTATGCTCATATTTATCGCAAAATACATTACTTAATCGGTGTTCTGAACTAACTACAGGATGTTTCATTTTAAAATGTTTAAAAAAAATCTTCCATTAATGAAGAACTAAATTGATCTTAAAATAAACTGGATTGCATAATTTTACTAAAATCAGCAAGAACATCAGACAATAACGTGCATTTGGTATTAATATTGAACCAAAATTAGCACAGAAAAACTGCGCGAAAGAAAAAACGCTTTAGATTTGACCTCAAATCTATAATAAAATAATTTTCTAAAAGTAATTTGTAAAACATCTAATACATTTCTCTAAATACTGTTGGAATAAATCTTCAGCAAAATACTGTAGTAAATCTTGAAAGGTCATCTTATTTCTCCAAAAACACTATACACATATAAACAAATCAAGTATTTTAAAAGCTCTTTAAAAGACATTGTGGGCGGCTCTTAAAAGAGCCTTTGTGTTGTGTGGAGCGGACTCGCTCTACTTTGAGCTGGTGTATTTGGTCACAGCCTTTGTGCCCTCAGACACGGCGTGTTTGGCCAGCTCTCCGGGCAGCAGCAGACGCACGGCGGTCTGGATCTCTCTCGATGTGATGGTGGAGCGCTTGTTGTAGTGAGCGAGACGAGACGCTTCACCGGCGATGCGCTCGAAGATGTCGTTGACGAAAGAGTTCATGATTCCCATCGCCTTGGAGGAGATCCCGGTGTCGGGATGAACCTGTTTCAGGACTTTGTACACGTAGATCGCGTAGCTCTCCTTCCTGGACTTTCTGCGCTTCTTCCC